>JAGXJF010000609.1:0-538588 GCA_019208055.1 Stipa capillata
GGCGGAGGCGTGTTGATAGGCGATGGCAATGGTGACAGGGACCGGAGTCCACGGGTGGAAGGTTGACAGGGGTGGCTGGCACGGCAATGCGCTGGGGCGCGTCCAATGCCATGCCAGAGCGCGGCCACGAGTGACATGCTTGTGCACCAGCCTGCCTTGGCGTGTTGGGGAAGTGTCTGAGCGCGTCAGCTGCGTGGAGATGACCAGAGGGAGGGCTAGCAGGAGGGAGATGTCATGGAGTCGTGTGGAGTAGGGTTAGCCCAAGCTTGCCAATGTTGGCATGAGGTGACATGGAGTTGAAGACTGTAGTTTGGACTTTGCACTGAGGGAAGGAGGAGTACGGGAGGGCCCTTGGCTGGAGTAGAGGCTCTGGTAAAAATTTGGGAGCCGTTGGATAAGGGTTGAGCTGGATTTCATGGGAAGAGGTAAATGGATCAAAAGTGTTCGACAGGGTTTGCGCAAAATTCTTGAGCTGGACATACTCATGTTATTGTACATTTGAAATATTGGTACAGAGATGAGTATTGTAGAATTTTTCTGAAATTTTTTGAGCAAGATTTAGAGGGGTTGTAGTTCAAGTGGAATTTTTGACCTAAATCCCATTTTGGGTGTAACGCAAAATTTTTTGAACCGGGCCCACATATATTATTTCATAAATGGGTGAAAAATAAGTTTAGAAAGTTTATGAAAATTTTCCAGAATTTTTGGGTAGAATAAAATAAATGAAATATAGATTTTAGGGTTTCTGCCCGATAAAAGAATTATTAGGAATTGGGGCGACGGATTAGGTTTTAGGGTTTCGGGCGACGGCACGACTGAGGTAGGGTATGGGGGGAGGTTAGGGTTTATATCTGGAGGGTCGGGAGCAAGGATGGGCGAGTTGCCACTTAGGGTTAGGGTTCGGACAGCTCGTGCATATACGGTGCGTGTGTCCGAATTAGGGTTTTGGGGTTTTTAGCACATGCGATGATAGGGTGGCGACTCGGGTTCGTTGCATGTAGAATAACACGACTCGAGTGCTCCCATGAGATGACATGCTCTAAGAAAACTGAAATCCCAATGAACATGCAATATGATATACGTGTATACGCGTCTTAGGGTTAGGTTTTTCAGAAAATTCGAGTTGCGGAAAAACAGGGCGTGACAAGCTGCCAAGCGGGTCCCACGGGAGCTCAGTCCCAAACCGGTAAGCAACCGGGTGCACCGCTGCCAGGCGGGCCCCGTGTCCGGTCAGGTCCACCGTGGTAAAGGGTGGCGCCTAGTTGCTATTCCCGCCTCCCCGCAATGAAGGCGTATTCCTCCTTGAGTAAAAGCGTAAACCATAGAAAAACCCCGGTTTTGTTTCCAGAACCGGTTATAATCTCGGTTCAACCGGTTCAAGGTCTAAACGGCCGGTTCTCAAGAAGGTTCGAAAATAAAAAGTGATCCTAAAATTACTTAGAAACTTTTGGTTCAAATGGATTTTCAAAAATTTGAACCTTTCTTTACGGCACAGAGCATAATTCAAATGTCCTTTTCAAACTCAAATCCTTTTGAAATTTCCTTGGAACTTTTGTTTCTTTCCAAATGTTCTAACATGTTAGATCATTAGTCTTCTGAACCCTAGCATAGAAACACATATATATACCCAAGTTGCACGGTTTAAAAGATGAGCAGAGCATAGTACAACCCTAACGACCCTAACCCTAGATCTCATGCATATATATGTTTCTTTATAACACCCAGTCATGTCGAACCCTTCCAAAGATATTTCTCCAGCATCTTTTAAACCACTAAGTCCCAGGACACCTCATCCACCATGTTAAAACTAGGGTTTCCGAGCAAAAGCCGTTCTAAGCATGAAACCCTAATTCGTAAAGTCCCCGCATAAAATATAAAAGCATCAACTTCCCTTTTTCCTCGGCATGATCTTGCAAGCATGGCATATGTTCCCCTCTGACTCTCCTTTCTGATGTTTTATGCCATTTGGTTCTTATTGGCATTCTTTGAAACGTGTAGTTGACAGTGTGAGGTACGTTCATCAGGAGGAACCCGAAGCATCCCCGCGACCGGAACAAGACCAGGAACTGCCAGGCAGGCTTTCCACCCTTGATCATATTGAATCCCAAGTTTGCGAAATGTATTTTGTTTTACGAAACATGCATGTTATGTCTTATACCCGTTATTTTATGTAGTGTAGTTATGACCGATGCTTAGCAAACCCTAGTTCGACCCCAAACTCCTTGTCACCCTAAGGACTACATATTCCGGAGAAGTTACCGAAAACTTAGGGTAGTATACATATACCTACTTGGCTTAGCCCTGCAATAGAAAATTAGGTTTTCAAAAAGAGAAACAATACCCCATATTTCATGTGGTGAAAACTTGAAAACGGACCGTCGTGTCCGAAGGTGTATGAAGGTAGTATATCCATGGGTTGGGATATTTTACCGTGAAAAGGTTTTGTGAAACCGAAATGAAAATGGAGAAGATTTTGATCCGGGTCGGAGATGAAGGGGGAAGCAGGAAGCTTGTTAAAGAGTGAGGTAATGCCTGGCGTGGTTCTCGCTGCCCGTTTACGGGAGTGGTGTGGAGTCCCTCTCGGATCACATAAGGACCGAGCTTAAGTGCCGTTTGGCCAAGTCTTACCATACGTCCACATGTCCTTTATGGGAAGGACTTGACCCAGTACCCGGTCTAAGACTAGCATGAACCCGTAGGCAGGGAGAAGTGTGCAGATGAGGTTGTAGCCTCTGTATAGAAAGTTTCCGCGGGAAAGCGATGGCTTGTTTGCCACAAAGTTGGAACACCAACCTCCTTGCAAGCGATGATACTGATTCAAGCTAGGTTTGGGACATGTCCTTCTAGCGGGTTCATGGCTAGGTTTACTCAGGTGAAGAGTCTCGTTGTACGAGCTCTGGTAGTATGCGGTGCACAGTATGCCTAGGGTGACATACATCGTGTGGGTAAAGCCGTACCACCTCTACAGAGGGTAAAAATTATTCGAATAGCCGTGTCCACGGTTAAGGACGAACTTGGTTAGGCCATACTAAAGTAGATTGGGTTGCAAAACCTGAAAATGTGGTTATGGGTTTAAGGACGCGATCCGCCATGTTCGCAGGGTGACATGCAAACTTCCCGTTGTGTTGAGAAGAGTGAAGAAGGGATTTTCCCCGTGGACTCGGGCAAACCCTAGTATCCCCGTTGTAATGGGTGAGCTGAGACTTCCCGCTGAAGCGGGTGATTGTGAGACTTTCCGTTGTTGTAGGAAAGCACAGATATGAATCCCGTTGTAGCGGGAAGGAAAAGATGAACAGATGTTCGTCTCAGAATACCATGGAAATTTATGAAAACTGCTTTTAATATCTATTTACTTATTTCATGCAAACTTACTTCCTCGCACAATATGAAACATAGGATAGAGCCATTGCTTGTGATACCCTTGCATGCATTCTTATCCGTATCCAACTCCCTGGTGGGAAGTTTGCGAGTATCAATGTACTCACCTGGCATGTTATGTGGCCAGACGATGAGGAGGAGTACCAGACCAGAGATAGCGACAGTGATTTTGAGGCGTAGGGTTTCAACCCTCAGTCAGTTGCCTGTGGTTCGGAATATTGATGGGTTATCTACTGCGTGTTTATTTCCACTGCTGTTTTAAATTTGGCCGATAGGCCTGGCTTGTACTAAATAAAGACCAGTTATGGCTATTTGATGTAATGAACGATGTATTGCATATCTATGCTACCAAGTACTTGTGTGTGCTAGCCACTGATCATGGGACTAGCACGGTAAACACAGGGGTTTATCCGGCCTAAAAACTGGGTACGCCATGATAGAATATAGGGAGGCAAATTTGGAGAGGCTGTTGGAGAGCAAAGAAAAATAGAGAGGCAAAAAATTTGGAGAGCTCTTCATATAGAGATTTAAAGAGGGAAATTTAGGGAGTCCCTTGGAGTTGCTCTAAGTCCGCAAAGGCGTCGCCCTACAAACTCGTTCCGGTTGCGCCAACTTCTACCTCGCACCGCCACGCTTCGAAACGACCCGGCCGATAATAAGACGCTTCGGGCGACTTCGCCCAGCACGCGCCCCTGGCCATTTCCTTGATCAGTGCGCGACACGAGAAGTCGAAGCACTCAGAGCAACCTACGATGACTCGGGCGGTCGGGCGCGCCCGCCTCTCTACCAGGACACTGTAACCATGCACTTTACGTTGCTACAATCCCTATTCGAAGAACTATCCACCAGAAATTTTTTCCGCTATTCTCTGAAAGAGAGTCAGGGGGTGGATACGTACAACAGAGTGTTTTCAAAGTCTTAAGGTTACAGACGCTTATACTTTTAAGCGATCAACGAACGCGTCGACGGCACCTTCCATAACCTCGACTAGGCGCTCGGTCTCCTCGGTCTTGGCCCCTGGCAAGACGTCGCAAAGGGCGCTGACATCCAACTCGGGATGCCGGGGCTTAAACAGAGCCAGGGCCATGGCCAGCGAGTCTCGAGCGCCCTGATGAACCTGGGTCTTGATGTGGGCCGCCACCGTTGACTTTAGACGGCCGATCGCGGCCACCACTTCGGCCATCCGAATTTCGGGGCCCGGGCTCTCGGGGATGACGGCCCCGACTTCGGCCAGCGCTACCTCAAGAACTCCCACGGTGTACTCAAGGTCTTCCTTCAGCTTCGACGCCCGGGAGTCGCTCCGAGATAGCGACGACTTCATCTCCGCGAGTTCGCCAGTCAGCTGGACCAGCTTGTTCTGGGCCTCCTCGAGTTAGCTCTTGGAGGAACAGAGTCACGAAAGGTCATCATCCCGCTTCTTCAACAGACGATCGGATTCTGCCAAGCGTTTCCTCAGCTCCTGGACCAGCTTGTTCTAGGCCTCCTTGAGTTGGCTCTTGGAGGAACGAAGTCGCGAAAGGTCATCATCCCGCTCCTTCAACAGACGGTCGGACTCTGCCAAGCGTTTCCTCAGCTCCCCGACCTCTGCCTGAAGAGGAGTCGCCTGAGAAATGGCAAACTACAACCAACAAAAGTTAGCTCCCGCGCAAGGTAACCTAAAAAGCATAACGACTTCTCCCTTCCCTTCAACAAAGAGGCAATGCACTGGGGCAAGTCGAGGCCGACCTCGACAAGCTTCGATAGCTCCTCCGGAAGCAATGGCACCGGCCCCCCCAGCCGGAGGGATGGAAGAAGTTCCCTCTGTAAGACAGGGGAAGAAACCGCTGCTGCCAAAGGAAGACCCGTCCCCGGGGCCGCAGGTTCCACAGTCGCCCCTGGAGTCGAGGCAGCTGCCGGGGCTGGATCCACCGGCGCAGCTCTGGCCACGACCTTGGTCAGGGCAAGTATCCCACTGGGAAGGTCAACAGGAAAAAAGAAGAACACGGATGAAGCCCAAGCTACTCGAAAAGTAGGACTTCGGGGAGCACGCTTACCATGGGTGCTTCAGCTCGAGGGGCACTTTCACCCCGACGAGGGCCGATCCCCTTTTCGTCGGGGTAGCTGCCTTCGACTTCGCCACAACCCGAGCGATCTCAGCGCTGCGTGAGGCCTTCTCGACAACCTTCCCCGCGGGAGCTGGGTTCAGTTCCACCGGCCGTGGGTCACGAGCCCCCTGTACCACGACAACGGTTGTTATTACCCCAGAGCTAGAAGTAACGAAAGCAAAAGACAAGAATGGGAGGGTACCAGGGGGGGAATCCCGCGGAGGCAGAGGAGAAGTTTGGGCAGGGTACTTTGCCGAAGGAGTTTCCTTCGGCCGATCCCCCTCGGACGCGCCTCCAGCTTCGGGCTCGGGGGCTGGGACAAGCGGCGTAAGGATCTCCACCAAGTCATCATCCTCAACATGGCCCCCTGCCCGTTCGGCCTCCGGGTTGGATGCACCACGGCCTATTCGCTCTGAAAACAAAAATAAAACCCGAATAAACTTAGCGGGGACACCAGCTAGGTGTACTCGGTGGTAGTAACCCGAAAAGGCAGAATAGAAAACTTACCGAGAAGATTTCGTCCCTTTCTTCGGAGCTAAGTTCCAGAAGGGGACGGGGAACAGCGGACCTCCCACCTGGAGGTGTGATCTCGAATAGGTATTTCGTCCTCGAGAACTGCTCTTCGGGGGAGAGATCTGCAAGAAAAACAAAGTAGGGGTGGGAATGCCCTGTCTATTCCACCACCAGAGATGAGGCTGGATGCTTACCCGTCTCGAAGTCCCGCGTCTGGTCCACCCCTTCTGGGATCACCTAGGCTCCCGAAATCCTCGATTGGAGGGGGCTAATCCACCGCCGTAGGAAGTCGCTCGCTACGTCCCAGGCACAAAGGCCCCTTTTGGCAAGATCGGCGATCTCGGCAACATGTACTTTGAGTCGACCGGTCTGCGGGAGCATCTCCGTCCAGGCATCGGTCGGGAAAGGCGCCAGCCCGTGGTAGTCGATCCCGGATGATGGAGGGGGTTGGTAGTAGAAATATGTCGAGTGCCATCCGGACCACGAAGACTTCCAGGGGGAATTAATATATTTCTCCTTCATTCCCTCCCGCAGATGGAATCCGACGGCTCCGACAACCCCCTTGTTCCGTCGGAGATTGTAGAAGTACCGCCAAAGATCCAAACTCGGTCGCATGCCGAGGTAGGCTTCGCACAGATGTGCAAAGACGCTCAGCATCAGGATCGAGTTGGGGTTGAGGTGGATGAACTCGATCCCGTAGAAGTGGAGGACATGGAGGAAGAAGGCGGACGGCGGGAATTGGAACCCGCATTTGAAGAATTTGGCGAAGACGACGGCCCAGGCAGTGTCAGGGCTCAGGACCGTCTCCTTGTACGCCGCTTGGCAGGGGACAAGCACCCTCGGAAGGATGTACTCCTCCTTCTCAAGAGTCTTGATGGCGGCGGCGTTCATGCAGGAGGGCTTGAACTCCGAGATCGCGGCTGCCTTGTTCGAGCTTGATTCCTCCGACATTGCAGTCGAGTTGTCGGAGGACCTCGGGGTGTTGGACGCCTTCCTCATGGTGGATTTCTTCTTTCCCATCAATGGAGAAGCAGAGGCGGTGGTGAAGAGAAGATGAAGAGCTTCTTGGCGAGCAAGAGGAAGAAGATGGAAGGTGAAAAACCAGAAGCGAATGTGGTGAAACGTCGGTAAAAGGCCGGACTTATAAGGACCAACAACAAAATCGGGATCCAACGGTACCAAGCCCGCACTCGCCAAGCCACGTTCCATCGCAATAAATGCGTGCAGTAACTTTCGGCGCACGATGTCCGGTTTTTATGGGGAAACAGGAGCGACAGGCGCATGACGCGCGGGGACAGGTCATGGGACCCTCGTGTCAGAGAAACAGCTAGGAAAAAGGAAGGATACGAAAAATTCACCACCACTCAAAAATTCAAACCTAGGAGCACCTGCTGAATTCGGATAAGTTCTACCGCAGGAATCATGGGATTGCCCTAACCGTTCGGTAGGATGCACCAATATCGCTACTCGCAAAGAAGAGCGGCTCGGGGGCTTACCCAAAAAACCTACTCGGATTGTCCTGTTCCCGAATAGTAGAATAGAATGTTCCGGGCAGCTGTCGCCTCTACTCGAAAGATAACATCGACAACCTAAGGGTACTTTTCATCGGATGTGTTGCCTGACCAGGGTTGTTGTTCCTTGGTTAAATACATCTCGGCCTCATTTCATGTACTGATGGAGGGCTTGATGATGAGTAACATGTTAATACCGTATACGGAATAGTATCCATATACAAATACAACCCCCGTAATTAACATGTTACTCATCATCAAGGACCTTTTCTGTTTGGAAGTTGTCTTGTGTCCTGAAGGTTACGCGGAGTGTAATCTATCCTAACAATGCCTCCACGTGGCGTGGTCGGAGACTTGCTATGGGGTGGTTTCATAGCGCCCTCGCGCGGATCGGCAATCCACCAGCACGTCCGCAACTCTAGCCAAATCAAGCTTTTCGCCAGCGAAGCCGCCGCGCTCGTGGCTGCCGTGCTGCAAGGCGACGCCGGAGTCATCGGCTCGGCAATGTCGTCGGACGGCATCGTGGAGCCAACCAGGGTGCCGCTGGTACCTGGCATGGCTGCGGTGAAGGCCGTGGCTCTCGAAGCTGGAGCACTGGGATGCACGGGCACCATGAGTGGAGCTGGGCTAACTGCTACTCATACCAATACTTTTATTTATACTGTATTGACCGGGTCTTAAAATCGAGACTTTTGGCTTTGATACCAATGCACCTCCATACAGAGTAGAAGGGGAAGCGCTAGTGGCCATCATCCAAGAAGCTGTTCTTCAGTGGGAGTTACGGAGGGCGACAATTAATTTCATGGCAAAGACTTATTTCCTCTTTTTTAAGGGAGGGGATAAGTACATATGCGGAAATACATTTTATGGATTGCTCTCGGTTGGTGATGAACCAGCCACGTTCGGTTGGTGATGAACCAGCCATGTCCCAGTCTTGGAAACATGAACTTTATACAACCCATACTCGTGACACTGTCCACCAGAAATACTCCGCTCTTTCTATTTGACAGTCGGGCGCTGGACAAACACTAGGGGTCAGAAAGTTCTCAACAATGCTCTTGCCCTATTAGAAAGAGTGGAGTATTTCTGGTGGACAGTGTCACGAGTATGGGTCATATAAAGTTCGTGTTTTCAGGTGTCCTAAGCTAGCAACTCGAATTGCTGAAAAAATTACACGGTAAGGGACATAAGGGCGTGTTTATCGGCCCAAGTCGTCGTAGATTGCTCGGATTGCCTCGGCTTGTCGTATCGTGCACTCGGTCGAGGAGGTAGCCAGGAGCTTGTGACGGGTAGAGGTGCCTGGATCGTCCCACCCACTACCGACCGGCTAGTTTCGAATCGCAGCGGTGCGAGGTAGAAATTAGCGTGTCCGTTGTGGAAGGTATTTACACATAGAACTTCTGGAGCTGGCCCAACTTCGATTGCTAGTTTGAACGAACCTGGTCGGGAAGCCTCAACCCAAGCCTTGGCGTAGGCCGAGAAGTGGTCGAAGACGCGGGTTTTCATGCCTTGTAAAATGAGACCGTTAGAGCGCTCGACTTGCCCGTTGCTTTGTGGATGGCCTACCGAGGCATAGTAGATCTTGGTGCCCAGTCCCTCGCAATATTTAGATGAAGTATGCGCTGGAGAACTAGGTGCAATTGTCGGTTATTATCTTGCTCGGAACTCTGAACCGTGTGACAAACACCCTTTATGATGAAGATGCGTGTGCCCCGCACACCCCTCCATGGATTTCGTCAAGTAGTTCTTTACCCTACGTCCAGGTGATAAACCTCATGAGCACTCCGTGGGATCCTCGACGCTAGAGGGCCCCATCGACCAGGGAGTACATCCTGGCGCGTCGGGCAATCTGCTCAGCTAGCGCCTCGTCCCCGGGAATAGTTCAATTTAGAAGGTACATGCGGACGGGTTCTATCCACGAATCTTCTAAATCGACTGAGGCCACAAGTTGTCCCGTCCGAACAAGGGGGGGTGAATGTTAGGGGCTGAAATTACTGTACAAAAAATCTGCACTCGAGTCATAGAGGACTGGAATACAAATTCTTGTCAGCCCAGCGGAAGAAACTATTAAAGCTTGGAATTTTCTCCAATCACAGATAAAGATGAGGGAGAGTGATTCTTTGAGCATGCTAGGGTAGGACCAGTTTGTAAATGATTCCCATCACTTACTTGCCATAGCCAAGAGAATCAAGAGAGAAGAAAAACAATGAGGATCACAAAACTTGAGAAAAGGAAGAACTCAAGAACACATACAGATTTTGAGGAAATCTCTTGTATTGATTTTCTTGTGTTTACAAGCCTCTCATACCAGGCCAAAAGCACTTCATAGTGCATCTTTTACAAAAAGATTCACTACACAGCTCTCCACGCCACCACACGGATAAGCACCCCCTTACCCTCTATTTATAGTGGAGAGTCCCACCTTTCACTCCGAGCAATCCCAGAAACCACTTCCTCAGGCATCGCAGTCGTGGTCCCACGAAAAGCTTCTTAGTGAGTACACTGAGACTCAACTTGGTCTTCACGACTTGTCTCTATCCACTTCCTTGTCTTGTATGTACATGCTTTTAAGCGCACGACATCATTGTCACCTTTTTGACCGCATCTCAGCCCTCCAAGCTTTATGCCAGTCCTCCCAGACATCGCAGCGCCCAACTCGCACCTGCACATCAAGAGCCAAGAAGAGTATTCTGAGCACAAGATTTTTTCATGACCCAAGTTAGTCGACACAACCTATTCCGTCGATTTTTACGGAGACAAATCCACCAAACTCAAAACATCAATCTTACTAAAGAGGTCGGAAGCCAAACTTGAGTTACCAGAGTCAGAAGTCGAAGTCTCCGACTTCAACTAGTGGCTTCCGACTTCCCACTGGAATCTAGACGCACAGATGTTGGTAAAAGCTAGACTCGGGCATACGAAATCTAACCGGAATCTTCGGATTCCCAAAAGCGTCTAGTTATTCTGAGGTCCGAATACTGAGACGGAACTCGGAACCTTAGAAATAGTACTTAGTCGGTCTCAGATCCGAGTCCAGAGAAAGAACACGGAGCCTATCACAAAAGTATCTAGTAGGTCTGAGACCTGAATTCATGGCTTCTAGACCTTAGCACAGTAACATATAGAAGAAGATCCGTCTAGAAAACTTCCGAGCAGATGAGTTCCGACTAGGAAAATGAATTCCTGGCTTAGGTAAGTTCCGACTACCAGTTCCGACTTGTACACTTCCGACTAGTTGAGTTCCAGCTAGGACAGTGAATTCCTGACTAGATGTGTTCCGAATAGTGCAAGGGATTCCTATCTAACTAAGTACAATTTTCGACTAGCTACCTACACACTCTCTATGGCAATATATTCATCACCTGAAACATAGAGAAACAGTACAAGTTCCGACTAGGTTCTACAAATCGCGCCCCCCCCGTTGGGGCGTGAAGAAGCTTGGCGGGCAAGACTGTCGGCTCGGCAGTTGTCCTTTCTGGGGATATACCGTGCTTCGAAACCGTCGAAACCTACGAAGTTCTTCTCCAGCTTTCGCACCTCCGCGAGGTAAGCCGCCATGGTAGGCTCAGAGGTCTGATACTCCTTGGACACCTGCTTCGCTACCAACTGTGAGTCCCCACTCACGGGCAGGCGGCAGTTGCCAAGTGCAGAAGCAACTCGGAGACCGGCCAGCAAACCTTCGTACTCAGCCACCATCGCCGGTGATGACCGCTCGTCTGATTGCGTCTCCCAACGTTGGAGGTGGGGATTTTAGTCTTACTAGTGTGTGATTTTAAGTCACTAAGATTTACAAAAATTTCAGGCAACTGAGAAAACAAAATCATTGTTCTAATAGTCACAAGACTGCCAGCACTAGACCATAGCATCCCAGCCTATACTGGCTGACTGGTTGTGTCATAGGATTTCCACTCATTGTGATCGTGTAGTCAGCGAAATGTGTTTGCTGCAGAGCATCTCATCAGACTACACCTCCCGCCTCGGCAGCGCACCTACCGAGCCCCCGGCCCGCGGCAGCGCACCTGTCGCACCCCCCACCCACGGCAGGCACGGGGCAGGGTGCCACGGCCTGCAGCGGGTGGGGGTGCGGCAGGTGCCCTGCCGCGGCCCGGGGGCGCGGCAAGTGCGCTGCCGCGGGCCGGGGGCGTGGCACGTGTCCTGCCACGGGTGGGAGGTGCGGGAGGTGGCTTATTTTTGGATTAGACTCAGAAACGGGGCTAAATGTGGCATTGACCCACCGGAGGGGAGCTAAATGTGGCTTTCTTCCTCCATTGCACCGGTGATATGCTATTGTTTTGCTCACTAGTATGCGCATTTTGATTCCCAACAGCAGCAAGATACATTACTGTAAATAACAAAAGGTCAGCTGCCTTTTTTTTCACTAGAGTCCAACATTACTGTAAATAACAAAAGGTCCACTCGCTGGGGTTGGATTCAGCGGTCGTACCGCCCTCGGGGACAAGTCTCCCTTTTGTTGCGACCCCTTCTCTTCTGCCGGCGGCGAGGACTTCTCCTGCCCCTCTGGCCGAGGGATCCATGCTTCCAGAGAAAGTAGCAATTACAAGGGGAAACATGAGAACAAAAGAGCAATAGAACCGAACCAACCCAAGGACAAACATACAGGAAAAAAACAGAAAGATAAAAATGAAAGAGGAGGTTGACAAACCGAACCAACCATACATCTGGCAGCCACCACCTTGAGGAACAGAACCCCACAACCTAGCGACGCGTCCCACTGTTATCGAAAGACTTGCTCTGTTGAGACAACGCTACAGACATCAGTGTGCTGTCAACACCGTCAAATGGCATACAAAGGGCATCACACAGTTGTCAAAGGGTATGCATCACACAGTTAAGGCCACTCGCTGCGGACACTGATCTCACCATAGAACAACAGTCACACCACCTACACAAGTGGAGTATAACACGGATTCACATTAAAAAAACGAACAAGTATGGCGCGGATTCATGTATCGGAATAATCCCTCCACTTGTGCAAATAATTCTAACCCAGGGTCAAATTCGTAAGAAAGTACTGTACATTTGTAAATAGCCCTAAATAACTTCGGAATCTACGACCCTAACCCAAGGTCAAATTCGTAAAATTGTACTGTTTTGTCTTGCGCATGACTCGTCACCCCCCATCCCCTTTCCCCTTCGCCCCCAATCCAATTGCGCTCACGCCCAGCGCCTCGCCGCTGGGAGCTCCGCGGAATCAATCATGGCCTGAGCCCGAATCCCCTCGCGAGAAATGGTTCGCCACCTTCTCCCTGTTGTTTCACTTCCTGGATCACTAATTCGTTTGATCCTTTTTATCGCTCCACTTCGGCGGAGCAGCAGTAGGGTGGTGCGCCTAAGGTTGTAGATCGTGGGTTGTTGCGTGATCGGGTTTGTTTTCGTTACAGATCTCTAGTGCTAAAGAGTAGATAGGTTTTGCTTTGCTTTCTTGAATCGAATCCACGGGCACGGCAGGAACCTGGGTTTCACCGAAATCGGCACCTTTTGCTTAGTCTGTGTGATTCTTGGCTCGGTTTCTTGATCCTGGATGAAGGCATGTCTGCTTTACTTGCAGATGCTCGTGTAGAACCTTTCCAAGAAATATCCTGCCTTTCTTAGTTGTTAAGTATTGCTTACACTACTAGGAACTGGGTTGTCTTTTCTTTGTTAGATCTGTTGCCTTTCCGTGTTAGTACAGATTTAGTGGAGATGCTCATGGGGGAAAGTTGTTTTCAGGGTGCCAAGGATAGCTTTGTTGTGCTGCTGAAGGAAGGCATCTTCTTGACCGTGTAGTTGTTTGGATGATTTCTGACGTGCTATAAGTGTTTGGGCCGTGAATTTAGGACTGGAAGATACAGTAGGGGAGTGAGAAAAGAAAAGTTTCAGCAGAGCTACAAGATGGCAGAAGTTCAGGGGGATAGGTATTGGTGCCACAACTGTGAGGAAGTGATCGTTCCCGTGGAACCAGAGAAGAACTGCCCGGGCTGTGATGGTGGGTTTGTGGAAGAAATGGGGTCTGCAGGCTTTGAACCATCAACAAACTTGAGGTCTGATCAATCCCTCTCGCTCTGGGCCCCGCTGCTTCTTGGGATGATGGGGGGGTCGTCGCGGCGATCGAGGATCCAGAGGGACATGATGGATTCTGATGATGATGAGTCACGGCGATCAAGGCTCCGGCGTGCGATGATGGATTCTGATGATGAGGAGGAGGAGGAGGAGGATGATGACGATTCAGACCGTGAGCTTGAGGACTTGATTAGGAGGCGAAGGAGGAGGGGCTCGTCCCTTGTCAGGCTACTCCAGAATCTCCGTGATGACTTAAGGGGCTTGGATGACATTGGCAGGGACAGGGATAGGGACAGAGACCGGGAGAGAGAAATAAGGGAGAGAGAGAGGGCCAGAAGGCAGAGGGCGAGAGAGAGGGAGAGGGAGAGGGTGAGAGATCGAGGGAGAGAAAGGACAGAAAGCTTAATACTGATCAATTCCAACAATGAGGCCATTATTCTCCAAGGAACATTTGGACCTGATGACAGCCAAGAGGACTCGAGCAACACAAGTACTGGGGTTTCACTTGGGGACTACTTTCTTGGTCCTGGCTTAGATCTTCTCTTGCAGCGTTTGGCAGAGAGTGATCTGAATCGTTCTGGCACACCTCCTGCCAAGAAGGAAGCAGTAGCAGCATTGCCAACTGTGAACATCCAGGAAATATTGGGCTGTACAGTCTGTCTTGAGGATTTTGAAGTGGGGACAGAAGCGAAGGAGATGCCTTGTCAACACAAGTTTCACTCCCATTGCATCCTTCCATGGCTGGATCTCCACAGTTCTTGCCCAGTTTGTCGGTTTCAACTGCCTACTGAGGAGTCAAAGAACCCATGTGAATCGGGCAGCGGCAGTGGGACCGTGAGCGGTGATGGAGATAATGCTGAGTCAAGTAGTAGTGATAGAGAAGGTACTAACCGTAACGGAGGCAGCCAGCCTGGTAGCCCTATATTCTCTGCTTTGAGCGCTCTCTTTGCAAATCCATCCTCGACATCCTCATCTGATGAAAATATCCCACATGACTCTGAGAGCTGAAGGTAGTTATATTACTAGATCATACTGATGGAAAGAATGGTAAGAATCATTCTTTTGATTATTTGATATGTTGCTAAGTGGTTGCATTATCTATATTGCAGCCAGCATTGGCCCTGGCCCCTGTGCTTCCGACATGTCGAAGGAGTTCTTTAAATGAATTCCTGAGAGGCCGGTGTCTTTATGCTGTGGTTTTCTGTAAATATCTTTAATTCGACTCTGCAAGACAAGCTATTATCTTCACTTTTTCTGAAACCTATATGGCTTGTAACCTTTGATGCCTGCCGTGTCTACAGTTTACTTATGTGAAATAAAGTACCCTCCAGTATGTTTACCATCTCTCAAAATCTTCAACGTGAACGTGAGAATTGCTTATTTGGCAGTTTGACCAAAGGAAGCCTGCTCCTGCTCAATGGTTATATATGCAGCAATTTTTCTGGCGACAGTAAAGCGTTACTTTTTGTTGTTCGCAGTATTTTCTCAGACCTGAGAATAATCTGTTGTCACTGCTGAGCCTAAGAGTATCTGGAATCTGTTTTGATATATCAAGTTCTCAACTGGACTAGCTTGCTTGGTCGGATCCTTTATTTTGTGTTTTCAGGTTGAGATTGGAAAAAGGGAACTTGTTTGAGCAAAATGGATAGTTTGTTTTTGTATCTGCACGACAAGGTTCGTCGATTGTTATTTGCTTGCTAGGTGTGGTTCTGTATCAGTTTTAGGCTTTGTTTGTTTGGACTGCAGTTTATGGAGAAGTAATTAGAGCTAATAAGATCTGAGAAGCAGTTGGAGCTAGTCAGATGGTAGACAATAGCAGAGCCGTTTGGCAGAGTGCTTTTGGACGGCTGATGGACCTATAGCTGGTGGTGAATGTCTGAAATACCTTTGTCCACTGAAAATGATGTTTAAATCTTGATTATGTATGGTTTATGTGTATTTGTTCTTATTTAACACAAATGACATGTTTAGTACACGATTTTAGTGAAAATTAAATGTTTTTAATATTTCGTGTAAACAAAGAATTAGAACCATAAATTAAGATGTTATATTGAATAATTTAGAAATAAGGAGAACTTTAGCCGAAACCTGGACAACCAATTTGGCCGCCCCAGATTTTGGTAACGCTAGAATTTAGCTCTTGATTGCTAGATTTGGGTATTAAAGTGCATCCACGCTTCATAATATCTTTAGCTAGCTACGTCTGATTTCATATAAACTTATGATATATGCAACTTAAGTAGCTCAATTTTCATAGAGAAATGCAATATTGCAGTGAAAACTAAAGTTGCATATGTACATCACCAAATAAGAATTTCTGGTTTGCTGAGCATGTATGATTTTTTAATGAGTGAATTTCATGTATGGTTTCTGTACTTGTCCGATTGATTCACTTTGGTTAGTGTACTTTAAAAACTCTAAATAATAGTCATTAAGATTGTTTAAATGGATCGAATACAGTCATTAGTCTCTAAACGTACGTATTAGTCCCATGTGGCATATTTTAACCGTTGTTGACCGTCCACGTAGCAGTCCAGTGTGGCGACCTGGTCTTTTTTCACTTTGCCCCTTCCACACCATTTGCACCTCTAATTGAACAAAATGACATTAGTAATGAAGAGGAGGAAGATGAGTTCGCTCAGCCTAGTCGGTATTCACTGTAGTACGCCAGCTGCATTTTTCTACACAGATATTAATACTTCATGCTTTATACATCCGTGGACTCATGTAGACGCGATGAACTCTGATCTCTCTCCCACAGGTTGGAGGAGATTGCGTGCTTGGATCGAATAGGGGATTGAGCACGTGCGTGGTTCATACGTTCTGCTGATTTATTCGGCCATGTCTGACATTCCTACAGTCACGTGTCCATGAGATCGATGCATATAAGACTAGCCAGCAAGTAGCCACGAAGATCATGTCTAGTGCTCTGTCCGCTAAGAAGCTGCCCTCGAATTGCATTCGGTGAATGAAATCAATGAATGGAATCTCCATCTCCCTCTACATGAGCTTACCTAATTCCTTTTATCTCAGTTTCACTAAATGATGTAGTCTACACAAGAACACCTCAGCGACTCATGAGCTACAACAAGAACAAACGAATCAATCTCATTCTCACCTCTGCTAATAATTGATCGCTATGTATGTGTTACAACACCTGGCCTGCCCACCACGGTCCATCGCGCGCTCTAATCAATCAGCCGTTAACGCTGGAGCATGACTGCCGGATCTCGTTGTCGGTGCCGGTCTTGACACCGGGGGTGGTGAGCCTGGCCAACGAGTCGGCCCAGCTGCCGAAGAAGCTCTCCTGGTTCTGCGCGAAGGCTGCCACATTGGCGCGTGTGGTGGCATTCTGCACCAGTAGGGCGTTCGTGCGCAGCAGGCCAAGCCCGTCTAGCAGGTTGTTGAAGTACCGGTTGTCGAACGCCGACGCCGACCCCTCATTGTAGTCCACCATCACGCTCCCAGACGCGGCACACATCCGAATCAGCTCGTTCGCGTAGTCGATGTTCATCGAGCTGTCCACTGCACCATGCTCCTGTTCACCTCCGGCCGGAAGCGCACCTGGAATGTGCCGCAGGGCGCCGATCCGATGGTGTGGCTGCCTGCACCCGGCGTTACATGACGGTGTACTTTTCAGTGAGATGAAGTTACGGTGCCAGCCTAAATTGAAGTGTAGTTTACTCGAGCAAGCGTGTACCTGAGACGGCGTGGAGGGGGCAAAGTGACAAAAGAGCAGGACTACCACACTCGAGTGCCACATGGACGGTCAACGACGGTCAAAACGTGCCACGTGAGATTAATATGTACATTTAGAGACTAATAACTGTATTTGATCCACTTAAACAATCTAAATGACCAACTATAGTGACCAAAGTGAACTAATCGGACAAGTACATAGGTGAAATTCACTCTTTTTTAATCTGCACTTATCAGTTCATGTTCATCAAGATCAAAAAAAGATCGATCGAAGGGGACATTTATAGTAACTAGGTACACAGCCAAAGATCACTAGGAGATACCATAATATACTGGACCTTCAGCTTTAGGAACACTAGCTATACTAATCATCTCGAATGGTGCACGAACCCAGCAAGCACGAACGGTGCGCGAACCCAGCAAGCAGCGTGTTCCACGAGACGATGTCCCAGACAGGAATTGTCGAACAACAACACCGTGTCGGCGAGCTGCCCGTGACGGATCATCGCCGCGAGAAACGCGTTCATCAGGAAGACATTAGACTCAAACCCAAGGCAGACGACGAGGGCGTAGAGCAGCTGCGCACGAGCGCCACTGACACCGACGAACAAGCTCGCGTGAGCGTGCTCACGAGCGCGAACTTGTTGGGCGGGCACTCGGCGTGGCGCATCCGCCAGAACAGCGCGAGCACATCACGGTGGTGGCCCCCCTGTGCGAGCCCCGCGACAGCGGCGGCCCACGAGACGGCGTTGTGGCGGGGCATTTCCTTGAGCAGGTGGAGGCCATGGTGAGAGAGGCGGGGGACCTGAAGCAAGTGATGAGGAGGTGGTTGCTCAGGAACTGGTCAGAGGTGAGGAGGCCCGGCTTGAGGAGCGCCGCATGGAAGGAAGACGGCGAGGTGGGAGTCGGAGGCGACGGCGACTGATGAGGGAGGTGGCTCTAACCCTAGCTTTCCATGGCTAGGGAGTGAGAACACGAGAGAGATTGGGTGAGGGGTGGGGAGCAAACGAGAGAAAATGTGAAGAAAGTGTACATTATATGCGCGGTGACAATTCTATATAAATTAAAATAATACGAAGTTGGAGGGTAGGCTGGTTTTGGGGATCGGGCAAGCTGCCGGAAGCACCAAATTCATCTCAGTGCAAGTTATACAAATGCTTCTCACAAGCACTTATGAGAAACAACGTGTTTGTTTAGACTTGTGCTTCTAAAGGGCTAAAAACACTAAAAGCTGAAGCACAAACCTAAACCAATAGGGCCTTAAACTATTTAACTTACCTTTGCCATTCCAAGTGAGTTTGGACTAGAAACTTGCACCTCAGAGACTTAGTTTACACGTCTTGCTCTGTCAAGGTTTGTCAAGCAATCATGATTGAATGCATAACAAATAGTTATCACATACAAGATTACACGCGTGCATGTCAAAATCTGAACTTCAGTGAAATTCGTGTAGATTTTATCAGTGTAAATTACTCATTTAGCTCTAAATGTTCTGGATCTTGCATTCCTTAACTTGTTAGCCTGTCTATACCGCGGCTTGTGCTGCAAAGACAGGTCACTTTCCAAATGGAATGTAATGCTCGATCGCCCTGGTCCTGGGAAGGCCTCTCTAAGTCAGCCAGGACCTCGGAAATACAAGTCATTGTCACCTTTTCGGGGGCATCTTCTGATATATCAGGCGGGTTTTGCCGTGAAATTTCATACGGATCGTTCTTATGTGAGGAGTCTCTATCTCTAGTCATTTGATTAGGCCGTTAGGGATATAGACGAGCTGTGTAGAGTCAAGGTTGGCCTATTAGAGTCAGCTCCATGCCTGACGACTCCCCTCCCTCAAAGAAGGACCTCTTCGCCTAAGCTTGACTTGAAATACCAGATCTTTGTCCCTAACTAATGCATCCAGTAGGTCAATATTCCCTATACCATAACTCATCTTTTCCCTACTGAGATAGATGGGTGATTGTTCAGAGTACCCTGGCCAATGAAGGAGTCTACTTTCTTGCTTACCTACCCGAGTCGGCAATTTTCTTTGATGAGTCCTATCCCTCCTTTTTGGTCTATCGAGTTCCGCTAAGAACAAAAAGATGATAACCTGCACCCCCCACGTTTGAAGTGCAGTGGGTGGCGAGCTGATCCAAGGGAGCTGTTGGAATTTGGGTGTTTTTCTTGCGTCAGTTGCATGGCTCTGATCTCACGCCGGAGATCACCAAACATCCGTTCGTCTAGACTATACTACATCACCAGTATTTGACGCTTAGAGGTACGTAGTAAATTTTCTTGCAAGTTGCAAGGCCATAGATAGCGAGTGGGAAGAAAAAGAAATGCTCGTACAAAGCTTGAGTCCTGCATCTCAACGGTCCTACGCTAATTAATTAAGGAACCGGTTAGCACGTAGGAATTTCATAGGAATCGGTTTAACCCTGACGAGGGAAAATTCCGACGTTTCAAACGGGACATGGACGGCGAGAACTCGATGGCGTGAAAATACACCACGAGGCAATGATCAAAGCGCCATGTCTCTGCTGTTCACTGTACTGCTCCAGGCTCCAGTGCTTAACGAGCAGTTCTGGATGAACTCTCAGAGTACTACGTCTTAATCGACAGGGCCTAGTGATCCCAATTAGCTGCTGCTACGCGTGCAGATTCGGATCCATAACCCATCTGGAATCCTGAAACTGGAGACTAAGAGTACTAGTAAATGGCGACGTGCTCGAGAGTCCCCTGCTTTAGATCAAACTTTCCGGCGAATTTCCTAGCTACTGCTAGTGGATAAGGGAAAGGACTCTGGCTTCTGGCCTGGCAACGCGCTTGCCGTGGACTCGAAACTGCAGATTACTCGAAACCGATGGGTGGGCGCGCACTTTGACAGGTGCACGTGCCTCCTATCAGTGAGACACGGTGAGACTTGCGTTTGTAAATTGTAATTTGAGACGAGAGACTTGACTGCCCAGTCTTGACGCCGGTCGCTATGTTAACTTCAGAAACTGTTGGAGTCTCCTCTCTCTTTCGCAGTTTCCAATGAGGAATAAATCTGTTAAATCTCAATCGACGCCGTGGGCCACTAGGTCTTCATCCGATGGTTAAAAGGAACAAAATAAAAAACGAATCCACAGAAAATTCGACTTGTATGTTCTCATGTCTGTAAAGTTTTTCTCTATGAAAACACTCCTTTATGAGTGACCATGGAGACGGTCACTCCACACTCAATAAAATCGGATCAATTAGTCCATTCACCTCTCTCTCACAAAAATATTTTATGTCTGTACATTTTTGCTTTCTCTTTTCTTCTCTCTCAAAAAAGTCATCTACAAACATGTCGGCCCACCCACCTCCCTACCGCGCATGTGTTGCCCGCCACCGACGCATGTCTCCGCTGCTGGCATCTCCCTCTCACCTACTATTAGCAGTTCCCGCGTTGATAAATTTGGGCGCCGTCAGTGGTGTCTTTCCTGCCTTTTTTTTCCTCCTTCACTAGGAACCTCCCTTCGTCCCCGTTGTCATCAGCATGCCCACTGGTGCCGCTGAGGTACCACTGGCCATATGTGGGCTTTTTTTTCTCTTTTTTTTGTTCTTGAGTTGGAATTTGGTTGAGTTTTTGTGAGAAAGTTTAGTTGGAAGTGTATGACCATCTTGTTGCAAGTCAGTTGAAATTTGTAGAAACTTGTAGGATTTTAGTCGAAAGTTGCAGACTTTTTGATTGAAACCCTGGTAGGAAGTTGCACAAAATTTGTATGTTTCTAGTTGGAATTTGCTTGGAATATGTGGAAAGTGGTTGAAAGTTGTACAAAATTTGTAGAAACTTAGTTGAAAATTTATTTTTTTTCTTTTAAAAAGATTGTGTCAAATTTGGTTGAAAATTGTTCATCTGCTCTGACGACGGTGGTGCTGCCACCACTTGCTAGCGCCGGTTACTGTGCCGCTGCTGGAGAAAGAGGTGGATGGGGAGGAGAAAAACCGGAAGAAGAATGGTTTAGGGGATGAATTATCAAGATGGTAAAACACCAAAACTGGAAAAGCGAGAGGTGCTCCCGACCGTGAGGATGAGATGTCAAAATTGATTGTGCCAGATCGATTGTAAATTAGCACTGTTAAGAATCAATCTAGTTTCGTTGCGCGAGAGAACGAATTGGCCTGGGACGGGTACGAGAACCCGGTTTGGCCACGTTTGAAAAGGGGTCGATTTATCTCGCGGGGTTCAGAATATAGAACTAAAATCCCAGCCGTTGACAGTGTGTGGATGTGTGAACCAGAGTTCAGAATTCAGACTTCTAGCAGGAAACCGGCTAGCTAGATCCCCGCCGTCTGAAGTCACGCCGCCGCACAAAGCAGAATGATGAGAACACGTTCGTTCCAGCTCGTCGATTTTAATTCACTTCTACTGGCTTAACTGCATCATCAACTTAGCTAACACGGAGCAAAAACAACCGACGACCTCTTCAACTTGCGTCAGTGTACCAACAATCAGGCTAGTTGGTGTTTTCTCTCGACTCCGAACTAAAGCCTAGCTACACACGTACGTTAGGCTTCTCCTTTTCGGCGCCATTATCACGGAGGAACTGCCAAGAAACTCCAATGGAGAAAGAATCACCGAGTCATCGTCCACAAGAGAAGTATAATATTAATATGTACTAACCTGTATCGCGAACGTAGATCGCTTTAAATATGGATATAGTCTTCTGGCCGTCATCCATTTATATGAAAATATGATGTCTCAAATAAAACTAAGTGTACATTGAAATATATTTCATGATATTTCTAGTAGCATCAATGTCTTGTTATAGATGTTGATACCTTTTTATAAATTGATGATGAAATTAAAATTACTTGTTATAAAATTAGCCTTTATAATGTCGAGTCATCGCTAACTTCTACATTAATACCATGGCTGCTTGGTTCCACTAGTCGCAATATCGAAGTCTCGCAGCATAGAATCCACCAAGGTTACATACAAGAAGAAAAAATGACACCGATATTTGTTAATGAGATTCAACCAAAGCTTATGTCCACGGGAGCCGATTGTAGGTGCTTCTCCCCTCATAATATTAGACATATATGTATATCATCACTCTCCACGGCCGATCACCCGAGTATCCACAACAATTCCAAGATTTTCGCCGGTTTTCCTGTTCAAGCCGATCAGACCGCCTTCAGACTGACCGCTGGTCAGACCACCTATCTGACCGCCCTTTAGACCGACCCTCCGCCGAAACTCAAATTTTAGTTTGATTATAATCTGCGGTACCCCCTCTTTATATAGGAGGTATAAGATACTAAAGTCTGACTCCTACTCTATCTGGATTCTATTAAGACTTCTCATAGTACCCTATTACAATATCATGTCTTCTCTAAGTCCAACTCGTAATATATTTGTATATATATTCGATACGATCTCAATAATACTTAACTCGTTTAGATTTTGAAGCAACCTATATTGTAACGCAAGGGAGCAAGGGATAACTACGACGAGAAAGATCACTAAACTATACTGCTATCCGTTGGCATATTCCTGGCGGATTGCCGCGAACTTCCACACCCATTTGCATGCATGCGTCCACCCAGCTCAATTACTCCTTGTCTCCTCCAAGTTTCTCGCTATATATAGATTCATTTATGCGTGTATATACGAGCACCATAACGAATTCCCGAAGGCACGTAAAGGTACTGTGATTTACTTCACACGTCTGTAGGAAATCCGGTTGATTACCTGCACAGTGCAGGCATGTGGCCGGCCGCGATGGGCGACAATAGCCTGGTGGTGTCGATGTCGTCTCTCCTGAATGTGCTCCTCTCCCGGCCACTGGCCAAGAACGCCATCCTCATGGGGAGGAGCATCCGTTCCGCCTCTCACGCCGTCGTGAGCCTCCTCGCGCGCGACGACGACGGCTACAGCGACGCCGTCGATGTGGCCGCTCCACGGCGGCAATGCGAGCGATGCGCTGCGAGGCAGGGCGCGCGGCTGTCGGGCTCCGACGTCACGGCGGTGATGGCGAGCCTCGGCCTGCAGCTAGAACGACGCCGACGCCGGGAGCGAGAGGTGGTGGGCGACGAGGACGGGCTGCCGCCGCCGTCTGAGTGCGGCGGGTGCGAGGCGATGGGGGTGGTGGAGGAGCTGGCGGAGAGCAAGGCGGCCAGCGAGGACGAGCTGAGGGAGGTGTTCGGCGTGTTCGACCTGGACGGGGACGGGTTCGTGTGCGCCGGGGAGCTGTGGAGAGTGATGCGGAGACTAGGGATGGCGGAGGGCACCAGGTACGAGGACTGCGCGAGGATGGTCAACGCGCGCGACGTCGACGGCGACGGCAGGGTCAGCTTCCTCGAGTTCAGGGCCATGATGGAAGACGCGGTTTAGACTTTGGAGTTGAGCTTCTTTCTGTGTGTGTGTGTGTGTGTAGTAAGCTTACCTCTGTTTACTCTTCAGTGTCCGTGTTCTTTTCTTTCCTTGAAACGTCTTCCGCGTTCGTGTTACTTTGTGTTATCTCCTATGATTTTCCTTTAATTTGTGAGAAGTCTTCGATTGGCTGTCATAGTCATCGTTAAGGCTCAGCAACCAAGAGGTCCGGTGCACTCGCGGTAGCAAGCTCTGTATGTTTGTGGGAGTCCGTATTTGCTATCTGACGGGTAGTATATACCTCTACATTCAATATGAGTTTATGCTTAGAGACGTGTCTATTTTATATCTATACATTATGTGTATTATCTATGATGAATTAATATATATCTCTAACGTGTACGAATTTATTTTTATACATAAGTTATAGTCGAACAAAGCTAAATGTTGATGGCGCTTATGATGCGGGGAGTAATTTGGCTAGTGCTGGCATGGTGCTGCGCGACTATAAGGGAGGGATCATGTTTGTTGCCTGCCATTCATTGAGAAGCTGCACGAGTGCGCTAGATGCGGAGCTAGCGGCATGCTGTGAGGGTCTTGCGCTAGCACACCAGTGGACAGACAGGCCTATCCTGATGGAGTCGGACTGTGCGGAGGCCGTTGCAATGCTTTTGTCAAGACGTTTGGATCGCTCTCGTTTTGCTCATAGGGTAAGGGATATTCAGGAGTTATTGTATGGAGAAAGAGATGTTCAGCTGCATAAAATCTCGAGAGATCAGAATAGGGTTAGTCATGAGCTTGCGTGTCTTGGTAAACGTAATGGTCAGACGGCTTGCTGGCTTGGTAGTTGTCCGGCCAACATTGAGCCTATGGTAGCTCGTGATTGTACCCCTTCTGGTTAAGTAATATTATCTCTTCCCTTCAAAGAAAAAACTATGTCATAGACACATAAATAATATAGATTTAGCTTTATTAAAGTATGACATGATGATATGCTACAATGATAGATGTAAATATAGGAATCTCAAAATATAAACTCACAATAGATCTAAGATGGTATTACCCTGAGGATAGCACCGTGTTTCCAATATCGTAGACTCCAAATATAAGTCAGTTGGAGACTTAGACTATAACTCTACATGCATGTTAATGGTGGATAAGATGTTTTTATAAGCTTTCAATCAAATGAGAATATATGTATTCGTGGCTCCAACTTAATTATGTTTTAACCCAACATGGCCGTTCCGAGTGACACTGATGTCCATCTTACTTCAGGGTTGAAATGTTGTGGTACCATTGTTCGGTCATGTATGCATGCATGCAAGTGTTTTTGACATTTTTCTTTCTTAGCAAACAAGCTTTCGAGGTGTGAGTGGTGCACGCGCTCTGGCCAATATGGAAGCTTACGCGAAGCTAGCTCACTTGTGTCGGCAACCGGCCGGCGGGTCTTAAATCTCAATCCTGGTTGCATAGGCAGGTTCGCAGCATGTGTATATATACAAAACATTGTACGTGTCAAAGGCAGCAATCGATCGATCGTTCATGGCAGCAGCAGCACGCGTGCATGTGGTCGGTCCGGTGACTCCGGTCGGCAGCTTGCGAGTACATCTGGCACCAAATGTATCGGCCGACCGCTAATGTTTAGTTCGTTGTCGGTTGTCGTTTTATATGCCTCGCCAGCAGCTTGGTTAATTTAAACATATCTGAGCTTCGGGTGACAGCGCTTGTCGCATAAACTGAGGCTACGTCCAAAATCCTTAGCTTAGAATTAAGATAGGCCCATAAAATGTGAAGAGATAATGCGGCCAAACAGGAACTATATTACTTAGGTAATAGCATGATTACAATCAGCAGCAAGCAGTTCAGCAATATAGATAGGGGAATCAAGACGCCAAACAGCCGAATGCATTGTATGTCGGGCAAGTTGTGCAAGTTCATGAGCAACCTTATTGTTTTCCTTGAAGAGATAATTTCTTACACACTGATAAGGAGCTTAATTCTATCTATAATATTGACGAAAGGTTTATTTTTTTACGTATCACTTATTATCAGTTTTTAAATTTTTTTCATATCATTTATTCGTCCTTCCGTTAGTGGGGATCCGATAAGTCACTAAAAGATGTCAGTTTTATTGAGAATACCTAATATACCCCTGTTGAGAAATCACTACCCAAAGAAAGGGAAAGACTCTTCGCTCCCGTGCGCGCAGTTCTGGTCATGTCCTCTCTACACCGAGAAACCCTAGGAATGCGGCGGGCGTAGGGATGTGCCTGCCTGGGAGTTGCTCCATGGCGACAACCAGCAACCACTCCTCCACGCTGCTCCTCCACCGCACACTCCTCCATGCAGGCCTAGATGGGGAGATGCCGTGTCCTACCTCCACGTGTGCCCACTTGGGGCGCCACGGCCAGCCTCTGATGTGCTACCGTCACAACCCAAACATTCATTCTTTACAATCAAGTTTTGCAGCAATGGGGTTCCATGCAGGGGCGGAGACAGGACCCGGGCTACCCGGGCCGTGGCCCGGGTCCTGACGCTGGAATTCTTTGATGATGTAGCATTTACTGTAGCATTTTTGACATTGTAGCGTTTGTCGGCCCGGGGCTTTGCCCAATCCTGACTCCGCCACTGGTTCCATGCACCTCTGCAACAAACTTGAGCCGATCCACACAACGCCAATGGCAAATTTCTTTTGCATATACACAACCCAAATCTCTCTCTCTTTTGCAACCCAAACAAAGTATTATCCAAGTATCCATTTTCTCATCTAAGACTTGGTGGTACAGAGAAAAATAGTGAAGACTTAGAATGGTATAAAGAGAATTGCATTACAAGTGCAAACAGAGATATAACAGTATTTTTAAACACTTAACGAAACTCTCACTAATAGGAGGATAACAGATGATGTAAAAGGAACAAAAAACCGATAATCAGTGATATATAGGAGATAAGCTCTCTGTCGGTGATATATAGTAAATTGCGCTCCTTATCAATGTCACATGGTAAATTCTCTAAAATCTAAACAGAAACTACACCACCGTTCCGATGCATAGCAGCTTCAAAGTTCTAAAAAATATCGAAAATGGGCCGGATTGCTGGAGCGCACTCGGAAAGGAGTTGCTCCAAAGATAAACCTGCAATTTTTTTTGAGACAAGGTATACCCACATAAATAAAGGTTCTTCTTGAAGCAAACACATAAATAAGTTGAAGCTACTAGACGCTCATACACGTTCCTTTTTTTCTGAGGGAGAGACGTCAGACGTGCAAACATGTTCGTGCGGCCTTCTGAACTGTATCCCCAGGCTTCTGAACGATCAAAACTATTAAGCCCACGAGCCCGTCTTCTCTTAAGACCCAACACCTCTCAGCTCTAACCTGCCCAGGGACGCGGCACCTCCACCGATTCATCCAGATCGGACGGCCCCGATCCTCTCCAAGGGCCAGCAGATAGGAGCCAGGGCCTGCGCCCCGCAAAACCCTAGTTCACAAGGCCGCGCGCGTAGGTAGAGCAGGCAGCGGCAGCCGCATCAGCATCAGCATCAGCATCTAGCAGGCACCCAATTCCGCCGCCGCGGCCGGGGCCTGCTGCTTCCGATCCAAGGTGAGCGCGCCTGCCCCCGATCCTTCCTTCACCCGAAACATCTCTCGATTTGTTCCTGGATAGCGCGAGTTAGTTGCTAGATCCGTGCATTAGATGCGTGGTCTATGATTTAGCTCGTTGTAGAATTTCACGGTGCAGAGCGCATCTCCATCAATCTAGGGATGCTCATCGCGTAGTTGTTTGTTTATGCCGTCTGAAATTTTCAAAGTCCCGTGGGACGCTGTGTTAACGTAACGGTTAATTGCAATTGTTGTTATTGTTCCGCTGGTCTTGTAATAATAATTCAATGTAAGATGTTAATCTGTTAGTCATACCGAACAGGTTTCGACTTGGACTATATTTCATAACTTTGGACTATATTTCATAACGGTTATATTTATAATGACTATATTTTAACGGCTATATTTTTTTCCCATATATACAAAGCCATTCTTGGTTGTTTCTCTTCAACCATATCACAATGAGTCGTCGCAGTTTACTCATGCAATCTCTATTGGATTCGTCGTCGGAGGATGATGATGACGAACTCATTCTTACTACAACATGCATAGCACACAATCAATATCAGCTTTTAAATGCTTCACGCCATGGTGATGCTATGCTTGGACGTCAGTTAATCCAACGCAATACAGAAGCTAAGCATTTTAGACTATACCAAGATTACTTTTCAGATGCTCCTACCTATGGCCCAACTATCTTTCGACGCAGGTTTGTAATTTGTCCATATATTTTTGTTTGCCTTTTTTGTTGATCATACTGTTTATGATTTGTTCTTCTTTTTCGCACAGATTTAGAATGACTCGTTCTCTATTTCTTCGCATAGTGAATGCCGTAGAAAACCATGATGACTATTTTGTACAAAAAAGAGATAGATTTGGACATCTTGGGTTATCTCCTTTGCAGAAGATTACCGCATCATTTCAAATGCTAACTTATGGAGTGCCAACAGATGTTACAAATGATTATGTTTGGATTGGAGAAACCATTACTATAGAGAGTCTTAAAAGGTTTGTGAAAGCTATTGTTAAAATCTTCGGAGAAGAATATTTGAGATCTCCAAATGATACTGATATTACTAGATTACTTGCAATTGGAGAGAAAAGAGGTTTTCCCGGAATGTTGGGGAGTATAAATTGCATGCATTGGAGGTGGAAAAATTGCTTTCCAGCATGGCAAAGCATGTATACCTCTTATGTGCACGAGCCCACAATTATTCTAGAAGCCGTTGCTTCAGAAGATCTTTGGATTTGGCATTCGCGTTTTGGTTTACCAGGTTGTCACAATGATATTAATGTTCTTCATTGTTCCCCTCTCTTTGCAAAACTATCCGAAGGGCATGCTCCAGAAGTGAATTATACTATTAATGGTCACAATTATACAATGGGGTATTATCTTGCAGATAACATATATCCAACATGTGCAACATTTGTGAAGACAATACCATATCCACAAGAGAATAAGAGAAAATATTTTGCCCAAGCTCAGCAAGCAGTTATGAAAGATGTTGAACGAGCCTTTGGATTTCTACAAGCTCGTTTTGCCATTGTTCGTGGACCAGCTCGATTTTGGGATCAAGATACACTTAGACAAATCATGACAGCTTGTGTTATCATGCATAACATGATAATTGAAGATGAGCGGAATGAAAGCCCGAAAGGCTTCAATTATGATGGGATGGGAGAAAATGTGACCGTTTCCCATGAGCATACGCCTGAACTATTTGAGTTTATTCAAACTCATCATTCCGTTAAAAACAAGCAACCTCATTCTCAGCTTCAAGATGATCTAGTTGAGCACCTATGGCAATGTTATGGAGAAATGTAGTTTCTTTAGTTATGTATGTATCCGGTACTATTTTCATAATGTATGCATTTCGTTTAAGAATGTAACTAAGCAACTGTGATAATGTATGCAATTATTTCCATAGCTCTTAAAAGAGAATAGTTCATACAACAATGTAACTCATATTGTTTCTATACTTCATACAAGATAATAGTTCATATAACAATATAGTCCATGATGTTTCCATAGTTTATACAATAATATATCTCATAATGTTTCCATAGTTCATACAAGATAAAAGGAGTATAACAAAATAACATTACAGGTCTATATAAATGAAGCATCTCAACCTAGGCTATTGCATCGTCAAGCGATGATCTCATTCTACAAATTTATGTAGTATTGTTGTTATGCATAGCCATAATATTAATGTCCATACTCATAATTTTCTCATCTTCCAAACTCTATTGAATCATAAATCTCTTTCCTTTACTTCAAGGTTTTTTTTATCTCATGCACTATCATGGCTTTTTCGTCGAGCTGTTCAAAGCGGTTTAGGGAGAAGAAGCCGAGGAGGGGAGAGGCACCAACCTCAAGGGAGGTGGAGGGAGGGATTCTTCCGGCCGCGGTCGTTGGTCGATGGGGGGTGAGCGACACTCACCAGAAGTAGCCAGCGAGCAGTGTCGGATGGGGAGCCCAGCGAATAGGGAGGACGATGAGGGTTCGGTTGGAGACTGTTTTTTGATGCTTATGCCAGAAAATAGCTATAGGGGATGGTTTAGGGAGTCGGTTAGAGTTGCTCTTAGAGAGCTATGCTTCTTGACATTATGGATTCTGATATCTCTACCTGCTATTGATAGGAGGAGCTTTGAAGGTTTGATAGGGCAGAGACGATGGTTCTCAAGTATGTTACTCTACTCTGACTCAACGAACTTTCCACTGATTTGGATGCTCTATGCTCTGTTGTGATGCAGATATGTTGTAGATTTGTGAAAAAGCATCTCTTACTTATCCGGAATTGTGTTCATACAGGACAGAGCTATGCCATTTCAGCGGTGCCAATATATACCCGGGAAAGGGTATCAGGTTCATCCGTGCAGACTCTCGAGTAATCTCTTTGGATACCCATAGTTTCTGTTACTAGAACGAATATCCATGGAACTTCACTAAATTGTGCTGCACGTTCTGCACACGCACGCACAAATCAGGTCTTCCTTTTCGCCAAGTCCAAGTGCAAGCGCTACTTCCACAACCACCTCAAGCCAGCTAAGCTTATATAGACAGCCATGTACAGGAAGCAGCACAAGAAGGTACATGCAAATATGCCTGTTTTCTTTGACAACACATGCTAGTTCAGCTTATGTTTCAAAATCTCAATAGTATGTCCTTTTAGAGTGAACTGTTTACTTTATTGGAGCCTAAGAAGTGCAATGACCTGTTAGTTAATGGGCAGATAAAAAAAGTGAATGTCTAACTAGTGAAACTGACTTGATTGATATGTTTGCTACCCATTGCCTAGGCTCTTTAGATTTTATCGACTTATAAAGGCTAAATTCATATGTAACTTTCATATCTTCTGCACTGTTACAAGTTGGCAAGTTGCCATTTTAAACGCAATCCTATAGTAATAACTTATCATGTTCTTACCAATGCTTCATGTACTCACTTGTACTGAATTCTTTTAAGCAAGTGCAAGCTGTGGTTAGGTGTGTGTTGTTTATTTCTTCGTATTATTATAGGATATTCACGCTGAGGCTGTCAAGAAGAGGCGGCGTACCACCAAGAAGCCCTACTCCAGGTCTTATTGTGGTGCTTCCCTTGATGTTATCCAGAAGAAGAGAGCTGAGAAGCCCGAGGTCCGTGGTGCCGCAGGGAAGCAGCTCTCCGGTAATACTTCTTTCTCTATTGCTTTTTGACTTGCCTTCTGGATGTTGTTCTTGCACATCATACCAAAGTGATCTAATATGTTCCAACGTGCTCATCTGTTGCATCTGTACAGTAAGATTATTATATCTGTTCTGATCCAGTTATTATGCGATGTGGTGGATTTAAGGCATTGTAAACTTCCAATGGGTCCCGTAGTCTATGAAAGAAACAATTGGTAGTTATATATTCCCTCCATCATGTGATGTAAGACATATTTTGATTGGTTAAGATAAGACTTTGACTATCGATTACTCTATTAATATATGGTTTATGTGATACAAAGTCACAATCATAAATAAGTGTATCAATTTTATGTCACATAAATCACATATTAATAACGTAATGGTTAGTTAAAGACTTGTCTTAATCAATCAAAATATGTCTTATACCAGGGACGGTGGAAGTATTAGAAAAGGTAGCTTTCATTTGGTCTTTGCCATTGTTTATAACAATTCTCTGAACATTGAACAGTATTCACATACTATGTGCTATTTTTTTTGTTCCCATTTAATCATGTACAGTGTAGCATCTGGGCAGTATTGGCATCTTTTGGCTACGTTTTTCTATCTGATACATGTGTAAGGGTCTACTGAGTACTGACAAAAGTAACTGTTTTATAACAGTGAGATTAAGGAACGCATTAAGAAGACAAAGATGAGGAGAGAGATAAGAAGGTAGAGGTGACGAAGTCCCAGAAGACCGCTGGAAGGGGCAACGCGCCCAAACCTGGTAAGGCTCCCAAAAGCTTGGTGGTGGCGGCGGGAAGCGCTAGACGCTAGAAGCCACTGCTGATCAACCTGAATTCTGAACTAGTCATATGATATATTACCCCATATCTTTGAAGAGAGTTTTTCTGCCCAAACCTGCTGTTTCGCTGTCCTTCGTAGCTATATGGAGGAACTTCGTACGCAGCGTCTGGATTGACAAACCTGTTGTGGATGAGTGTGAAGATGGTATCATGTTCGTCTGCTTGATGTGTTTTGTCACTCACCATGCATCTAAGTTTTGTGAATTTGCGAATTTACCTGGTCCGCCTCGGTCGTGCGATATATTTGATCTGGGATTGCTTGGATCGAGCCGCTGCGACTTGTTGCGATAATAGCCTGCCAGAAAGAGGTAGCAAGAATCCATCTCTGTTGTTTGAACGCTCTTGGTAGGTGTTGAACTGCTGCTGATTTCACAGTTTGCTCGCGGCTAAGTTCAAAGTATTACCTCTCTTAACAGAAGGTTCACTGTACATTGTACCAACCCAAGGAACACGTGTTTTTCCTTTTTCTTTCTGGTTATCGTGTTGTTTAGCATGGTTGTTGGGATAAGACAAGATATTTCAGTCGTACGGCTTGTCGGGGCCTGAATAAATACCATTAGACACAAATTTCCGCGGATGCACCAATGTACAAGAACATGCTCAAGGAATTATATGAAAACAGAACAAAACTAAAACAAAACAAGTAGAGGCATTGTCAGAGACTCGCAAGACTAAGATTAACATCTTTATTGATGCACTTATAAGTTTAGGAACACGAACATGCAATATCTAGATTATCGCCCAACTTGCACCTGAGGCAATTTTCAGACGCAAATGCCTCACTTCACTCTTCACTCTAGTTGCGCGTAGACGGCACTTGGATATTTTCCACAGATACGTCGCGGGTAGTCGGCACCTGGATATTTTCCACAGACACGTCGCGGGTAGTGGGTACTTGGATATTTTCAACAGATACGATTTGGCGGAAAAGCGCCTGGCGCCAAGGAGTGCGTGCATCCCGATGGACTTCCACAAAATCCCTTGGGCATACGTGCACCTGTCATTGCACCCTAGGAGCACATGGTAGGTAGCAGCCTAGCACAAGTTGCGATACTGCGACCACCGTGCCGGTCACGTACACCGAGCAGTCCCTTTTCCGCAAACGGAACACCACACTTTTCCCCACCTCCTCGCCGCCCGTCAACCGCCGAAGAGAAGAAGCCAATGCCGTGGCACGAGAAAGCCTCCTTTGCAGGGACACGTCGTGGTGCCCTGCCACGCCCCGTCCCGTCTAGCGCCCGGCCTGTTGTAGTATAAATTGAACAAAGAGATTGGAGAGTTTGGACACAACAACAATTGTAATACTCTTCATTGATCTCTGATGTTTACATATATATATAAATGAATAGATGACAGTTGCTTGCTTGTAGAGTCAATTTTAACTGTCAATGACGGTTCTAATTGATCACTTAAACGTCACGTCTTTTTAGGAAGAGACGTCGGAAGAGACGTCATTCCACAATACTCCCTCTTGATCAATTTCACTTTTGTATATATAGAGTATCTGAAAAACTCCTCTAAAATCCTGTGGAAAAAATATGAGGAGAAATATATAATGATTGTATGTCATGAAAAACTCCTTAAAAACCTAATAGAAAAATAAGGAGAAAATTGTATGGCATATATGAATTCTTATTGTTGGATAATATGTCATGGAAAACTCCTTTAAAACCCAGCGGGAAAAATAAGGAGAAAACGATATGACATATATGGCTTGTATTAATATTGCCTCATTAAAAACCTTTCATGAGAAACCATTTAGGAAAAACTCATAAAGGAAAAGAGTACAATATATATGATCTGATGATCATCTGTCAGGTTATATTTCAGGAGTTTACTCCCCCTGAATCTTACAAGTATCGAATTCGTCTCATACCAATCCCATGAACGTATTTCTGGAATAAAGATGTTGGTAGGGACTGTGTGAATAAATCTGCAAGATTTTCATAAGACTTAGTTTGCAAGATTTCAATTTCTCTATTTTTCTGTAATTCATGGGGATAAAATAATTTAGGAGCAATGTGCTTTGTAATATTGCTCTTTATATAACCTGATTGCATTTCTGTAATACAAACAAAATTATCTTCGTAGATAATTATTGGTGATTCTAAGGAACCAATTCCACATGACTGTTGTATGTGGTTAATCATTCTGCGAAGCCAAACGCATTCACGCGATGCTTCATATAATGCAATTATTTCAGAATGATTAGTGGAATTAGCCACTAAAGTCTGTTTTGATGATTTTCAAGATATGGCTATTCCACCACGTAGGAATACAAATCCAGTCTGAGATCTAGCATTATGGGGATCAGATAGATAGCCAGCATCTGCATATCCCACTATAGTCATATCTTGATTTTTCTGATAGAATAAATCAAGATCCTTTGTGCCTTGGAGATATCTGAGGATATTCCTGACACCTACCATATGCCTTTTTGTAGGGGATGCACTATGTCTAGCCAATAGATTAACTGCAAATGAAATATTAGGCCTGGTGCAGTTTGCTAGATATATTAGTGCTCCGATGATACTGAGATAAGGAACTTAGGTCCTAATATCTCTTCGTCATCGGCTCTAGGTCTAAATGGATCTTTATCTCTATCAAGAGATCGAACGACCATAGGGGGTCTTGGATGGATATGATTTTTCCATATTGAATTTCTTCAAGATTTTCTGGATATAAGCAGACTGATGTACAAGGATTCCTGAGGGAAAATGTTTAAGTTGTAAACCTAAGCAGAATTTGGTTTTACCCAAATCTTTCATCTCAAATTCCGTCTTTAGATGATTACTTGCCTCTTGTATGTCTTGTGTAGTTCCAATGATATTAAGATCATCGACATACACTGAGATAATACAAAATCCCTTTGGGGATTTCTTTATGAATACACAAGGGCAATCATCATTGTTTGAGTAACCCTTCTGAAAAAGGAATTCACTTAATCGGTTGTACCACATTCTTCCTGATTGTTTTAAGCCATAGAGTGATTTTTATAATTTTACACAATACATGTTACGATTTGCATTTAGATTCGGGACTTTAAGTCCATCAGGGACTTTCATGTAAATGTCCGAATTGAGTGACCCATATAAGTATGCGGTCACTACATCCATCAACTGCATGGATAATTTTACTTGTACTGCCAAAGATATTAAATATTGGAACGTTATTTCACTCATAACGTTTACATGAGAGTATGTTTCATCATAATCGATGTCGGGTCTCTGCGTGAACCATTGTGCTACAAGTCTCACTTTGTATCTCACCACCTCATTGTTTTCATTTCTTTTTCGAACGAAAACCCATTTTGCTCCCACAGGGAAGACATTTTGAGGAGTTGGTATTACTGAAGTAAATACCTCTCTTTTCTTGAGCGAGCGCAATTCGGCCTCTATTGCTTCCTTCCATTTGGACCAATCTGAGCGCTTGAGGCACTCTGCCATGGACTTAGGTTCTGGATCTAATTGAAAGTTCTTAGCAATTTTTGAGGAGAAGTAAATGTCGACAACTGTAATCTTTCTGTTAAAAGATTCTCCTGAATCAATATAGTTTATGAAAATTTCATTATCATCTTCTAACTCATTGTGACTTCCCTCAACATTAGAGTTAGGATGTTCCGATGTCCCAGTACTTAAATTTATGTGCACATTTTTGCTGGGTTGTGGATGTTGAGCATCCGACAAATGTTTCTCCTTTGGAGATTGATTTGCATTTACTGTTTGAGGATTTAGAGTCATCTGTTTCCGCGGACGCTTTTGAGAAGCTAGATCCTTTGTGGCAGAAGTTCTCCCCCTTTTGCTCTCATTAGAAAGTTGAGTGGTTTTATTAGGTATCTCCACTCTTTCTGACACATTAATCGCCGGAATATGTGATTTTGTTACACCTTTATGGTCAGTAAATGCATCTGGCAGGTTATTTACAATGTGTTGTAAATTTATGATTCTCTGAACTTCAGATTCAGATTCTTCAGTACGTGGGTCTAAGGATTGAATGCCAGTAACATTCCAATCTATTTCTCGGCATTCTTTGTGGTACTTGTCTTTATCTCCCTATAATGCCGCGAAATGATCTTCATCGAAGATGCAATCAGCGTATCGGGCTGTAAATAAGTCTCCTGTTAGGGGCTCGAGGTATTTAATTATCGACGGAGAATTATACCCCACATAGATCCCCAATTTTCTGTGAGGGCCCATTTGTGTACGCTACGGTGATGATATTGGCACGTATACAGCGCAGCCAAATTGACGCAGATGGGAAATACTTGGTTGATTTCCACGTACTAACTGTAACGGAGAAACCGTATGATATGCAGTTGGACGAATTTGAATTAATTCTGCGGCGTGTAAAACCGCATGTCCCCAACAAGATGTTGCTAGATTTGAATTCTGTAAAAGTGGTCGAGCAATTAATTTGACTCTTTTGATGAGAGATTCAGCCAGACCATTTTAGGTAAATACATAAGGTACATAGTGCTCTAAATTTATGCCTAATGTTAGGCAATAATCATTAAATGCTCACGAAGTGAATTCTGCGACATTATCCATTCGAATGGTTTTTATCCTATGTTCAGGATAATTTGCTCGTAATTTGATAATTTGAGCAATTATTTTAGCAAATACATGGTTCCTTGTGGATAGAAGACACACATGCGACCATCTTGTAGATGCGTCGATTAGAACCATGAAGTATCTGAATGGTCTAGATAATGGCTGAATTGGACCACATATATCTCCTTGAATGCGTTTAAGGAAATTAAGTGGTTTATTTCGTATCTTAAGATAAGAGGGTCTTAAGATTAATTTCCCTGTAGCAGATGCGGTGCATACAAAATCTGAGAATTTGGGAAATTTTGTAAGCTTTAAGTCATGACTAACAGAATTTTCAATAATTCTTCTCATCATCCCTATGCCGGGATGACCAAGGCGATCATGCCAAACCTTGAATTTATCAAGATTTTAAAAAATTATTTTATACGTAACATGTTGAATTGGTCTAATGTATGTGTAGTACAATCCAGATTTTAAAGAGAAAATTTTCTCAAGTATTTATTTTTCATATCCGTTATTTTTAGTGATGAGGAGACTTTCGTCGTTGCACTCAACACTCGTTTCAATGTGGAAACCATTCTTACGGATATCTTTAAAACTGAGTAGGGTACGAGTTGAATCGGGATACAAGAGTGCATCCTCTATTGTGATTTTCGTACCTATAGGGAGAATGATTGTGGCTTGACCAGAGCCTATGATTATGGCATCGCGTCCAGCGATAGTCATAATGTTTCCTTTACTCTTTTTGAGAGTTTGAAAATATTTCATTTCCCTTAAAATTATCTTAGTGGTGCAACTATCCACTAAACATATTTCCTCCTCCATTGGATTGTCTTGAAAATTCTATATAAAATAAAAGAAAATTCATTATGAATTTGGATTTATATAGAACACATACATCATATATTTAACTATTATGTCTGAGGTACATAATAATACAAATGCAATAATGGACAATATAGTACGTCTTTTACAGCTTAGTACGTACAATATATAGGCTATTGACATATTTTATGGATAAATTAGAGATTAATTGAGATCTCCATACATGTCTTGGTGATTGAATTCCACAAGCATGTCATCAATGTCCATGGGTCATCATCTTTCTTGGCTTGTTCTTGATTCTCCTTCTGAGGAAGAGTTTGAGAACATCCTATCTCTAGAGTGATGTCTGGTTGTTCGTTCAAGTGAGCTTCAAAATTTGCCCCTTAGACTTGTTTGCCTTTGCCTTTGGATTGGAGATACAACTCGACCAGGTGCTTTGGAGTTTGGCATCTCTTTGTATGGTGATTCATACATCCACATTTTTGATAAACTTGAGAGTTGTCTTTGGAGTCATTTTTCTTGAAATGACCTTTCCTCTTATCAAACTTGTTGAATTTCTGCTTGTTGCCTTGTTTCCACTTTCCTTTGAACTCTTTACGGTTCCTTTTACGACCATTGAATTTGTTTTGAGTATTGGCATGAACCTATGGTATTGCCATAGTGCCCGTTGGGCGACTTTGATGATTCTTCATAAGAAGTTCATCATGTTTCTCAGCTTGGAGAAGCGTGTAAATCAACTCAGAATATTTGGTGTATTTTTGTTAACGATATTGCTGTTGCAATATACGCATAGAGGGGTGAAAAGTATACAAGGTCTTCTCAATCAGATCGGCGTCTGAAACAGCCTTGTCGCAGAATCTCAACTTAGTGTTGACCTTATGAATAGCGGAATTGTAATCCACTACGGATTTAAAATCCTGAAAACGAATATTGGACCAGTCGCGTTGTGCTTCAGGTAGCATGACCGCTCTTTGTTGGTCATAACGCTCCTTGAGGGCGGTCCATAGGGCTAGTGGATCTTCCTCCATGAGATACTCAATTTTGAGATCGGGATGGAGGTGATGCCGGATGAAATGCAGAGCTGCATATTTTGTTTTCTCTGGTAGAGCCTCCTCTCCTTCTTGAGGAGGATTTATGATAGCACCAAGACTACGACTTAATAAATTAATTTTAAGGTCCATGGCCCAAGTCAATTAGTTGCTCCCATCTAGGGCAAGTTCGGTAAAATCCTTCTTGAATATGTCTGCCATTGTCCTTTTCTTCTTCTTCTTTGCTTTGAAGTTCTCTGTTCTTGCTATTGGCCAGAGTTTGCTCGGTAGAACAAAGTGCGTGATAACGTGTTGTAGTATGAATTGAACAAAGAGATTGGACAAAGTTTGGACACAACAATGATTGTAATCCTCTTCATTGATCTCTGATGTTTACATATATATACAAATGAATAGACGACAATTGCTTGCTTGTAGAGTTAATTTCAACTGTCAATGGCGGTTCTAATTGATCACTTAAACGTCGTGTCTTTCCAGGGAGAGACGTCGTTCCGCAACACGGCCAACGAGCCCGGGAGCGACGGCACCACACGAAACCAAACCAAACCAAAACCCGAGTTTTTTTTAATAATATCTTTTTATTTAAAAATTTCAGAAATAATATCACATTTAAAAAAATTTATAAAACTGGCATCAATCGCCACCAGCCCTGACGATTAGGGCGTAACAGCCACACGTTGTGACGATAGGACCCAATCGCCAGCCGCATCGACGATTCAGTATGGAATCGCTAAGCCACGTGGCGATTGACCATAATCGCCACAGGAGATGATGATTGGCCCTAAATTATCAACGGGCGTGGCGATTGCCCCCTCTGATTATATAGTCAGGGTGCTATCGCCATGTATCCTGACGGTTATGGAGAGTAACTGCCTATCGCCACTAGAGATGGCGATTGCACCCTATCGCCACCCTGCATGACGATAGCACTTAATATCGTCACGAAGCGTGGCGGTTGCACCCTAATCGTCATGGCTAGTGGCGATTGAGACCAGTTTTATAATTTTTTTGAATGTGGTACTCCCTCCGTCCAGAAATGTAAGGCGTATTTTAATTTATTAAGACAAGACTTTGACCAATAGTTACTCTATTAATATGTGATTTATGTGATAAAAAATTATAATCATAAGAAAGTACTCTTGAATACGAATCTAATAATATTAATTTTATGTCACGTAAATCATATATTAATTAAGTAATTATTGGTTTAAATTTTGTCTTAATAAATTAAAATACGTCTTGCATTTTTAGACGGAAAGAGTAGTATTTCTAAAAAATTTAAATAAAAAAATAAAAAACTCCGCCGCCGCCACGACACCACGTCGCGCGCCGCCCACGGAGCCACGCGCGCTCCTCTCCCTCCCACCGCGGCACCTGTCCGCTCCATCCCCCACCTGATCCCCGCCACGCGCTTCGCGCGCGCGCGCGGCGCCTCGAGCCGCATTCCGCGTGCCTCAGGCCTTTTCCCCACCGCACCCAGCAGCACCCGATCGATCAAGCCGGGGACACAGACTCGTGTCCCCGGCGAATCGCGCCGGCGTGCCATTCGGCGTGCCGTATTGACTGGCGCCGGCACCCCGACAGGGCTGGGAAAGCGTGCTGCCCTTTTCGGCGGGCATGTGTCTGGCCGGCTGGCGGTTGGGTCAGGTCCGTTCGTTCAGTTGGTCTCCACGTGTGCGCCTGCACGCCAAATGAGGCATACACTGGGATTAAAAGAACAAAAGCATAGAAATTTTATGTGCGAGGGGATAAGCACTGGTGAGGTGAGGTAGCGGCCGAATCTTCTCGACGATTGCCGAGTGTGCATCGCTGCGACTACGACACCGGCCGGCGAGGTGATTTGATGGAGCTCGTGGCCATTTCTGACGCTCCATCGTTATGTGGTCATCTCCAGATACGAAGGAGACATGATTTGTTGCTGGCTGCCGACTTCTGGATCGTTGGATTGTTTTAACCACCAAGCTAATAATATTAGTGCCAGTGCTAGTGCTAGTACCGACTGCTGAGAGTTTACGTGGCTAACTCGTGAGGGCATTTAATAAAGGATTAGAATGACATGCATGCGGAGGTCGACGGCAGGTGAATGATAGATGCTCATGATCTTTCACAACGCATACAGCCATCGCTTCATTTCGAGCTTTACCTGGATGACCGGTGCTTTATTGCCTTGACTCTTCCTGTGATGCGCACATGCACGCTACGCCGTGGAGGATGGGCGATCGCTCTCTCAGATTTCGCGGAAGGACACCCACTAGTCACATGTAAATATCAGTGACACCGTGTCGAAACGTCACTCCTCCTCCGGCTTCTCTGGAGACCTCTTTTATATTACTTGTATTCACAGATGCATCCGCTCTATCAAAGGCTACCTTACTGTTACTGTGATGTATTGCCATGCGCTATTTTACAAATTCTAGCAAATTTTTACTATTACATGTAGAAATTGATGCTTTTAGCTAACTGCTCCTTGCATTTTGCTATATCCGTCAGACGGCACCATCCCAAACCACTAAATTTAAAATGAGCTAATAAAAAATAGTCATACGTGACCACATTACATAACATGCTACCCCTACTTAAAATATTCCAAAACAGTAAGAATATTAAGGATGCAAGAGCTAGCTATCAAACTTAGAAAAAACGTGTCAAAGAGATTTAACGTAGTTTTACACGTTTTCAGATCACGTGATAATGCTTTTGATTAAAATCTAACATGGAGAATCGAAAAAATTAAAATCTAACATGTTGACCATTTAAAAGGACCGGGAGGACTAAAAGACCAAAACATGTATATGTACTCAACTATTTTTGTGAACGTGTATGCCATTAGCGTTTACCATTACCAATCGGAAGATGGAAAAATGCCACATTTGGCTATGTGACCGGAGTCAATGTCAAAATTGGCTGGGCTGCTGACACAGAGACAAAAATATCACCGTGACGCACGAGATTATGACGCGTGGCACCTGTCGCGGCGGAGCGGAACGACGGTGCGGCGTCGCGTCGGACGAGCGCGACGGTCGAGCGTCACTGGGGACCGAACGCGACGCCGCATCAGGGCCGGGAAAATTTAAAAAAATAGACCGTCGCTTCGGCCGACCGCGACAGCCCGAAATTAAAAAAAAATCTGAGAACTATACGTGACATTCCCCGATTTTTTTAAATGACGTATGAGTTCCAAAAAAATCTGAAAAAATTCATACCGGTTTATAATGGAATGAAGTATACACACATAAATTTTTGTAAAATAATATGACTATTTATGACCTGTGTAAAAAAAATCAAATCAAATAAAACAAAAAAAAAGCTACAGTGTACTTCATTCCATTATAAACCGGTATGAATTTTTTTTAGATTTTTTTTGAACTTATACGTGATTTTAAAAATCAGGGAATGTCATGTATAGTTCTCATATTTTTTTAATTTCGGGCTGTCGCGGCCGGCCGAAGCACGGTCCATTTTTTTAAAATTTCCTGACCCTGTCGCGGCGTCGCGTTCGGTCCGAGCGACGCTCGACCGTCGCGCTCGTCCAACGCGACGCCACACCGTCGTTCCGCTCCGCCGCGACAGGTGCCATGCGTCATAATCTTGTTCGTCACGGTGATATTTTTGTCTCTACGTCAGCAGCCAATTTTGGCAGAGTGCATACCTGTACGGGAGCCACGTGTAGGCAAACTCGGCCGTGCATCCACAGTATCCCTGCCCACCTCTCAAAACAATCGATGTCGCTCGGCCGACCAGCACCGCACTGCTGAAGTCGGCCGTGACCTCACCCCGTTCCGATAGGTCCGGGGCGTGGCCAATCCCGCCGCACTGAGGTGCCACCCACACAGACCCACACCTTCCTGGAACCACCACCTCACCCCCTTCCCCCGCCACACGTGCCCAATTCCTCCCAAAAAAAGGCTCTCTTCCCTGTCCACGCAGCCGCCGACCTCTGCACCAACCTCCCCCCTCTTCCACCGAAGCTTCCAGACATCACACCTCCCCTCTATTTATCCCCCCCAACCCACTGCTTCTCCTCCATTCCAGACCATCGATCACCACACAATTCACTTACAGGACACAGCCACAGGAAGCAGCAGCAGCAGCAGCGAGTGCGGCAGAGTGATATTTGAAGCAAGAAGCTAGCCAGCAGCTGCTCTCGAGAAAGGAAAGGATATGGGGATGGCGGTGAGGAGGCGGGAGAGGGACGCGGAGGCGGAGCTGAACCTGCCCCCGGGGTTCCGGTTCCACCCGACGGACGACGAGCTGGTGGAGCACTACCTGTGCCGGAAGGCGGCGGGGCAGCGGCTGCCGGTGCCCATCATCGCCGAGGTCGACCTCTACAAGTTCGACCCGTGGAGCCTCCCCGACCGGGCGCTCTTCGGGACCAGGGAGTGGTATTTCTTCACCCCCAGGGACCGCAAGTACCCCAACGGCTCCCGCCCCAACCGCGCCGCCGGGAACGGGTACTGGAAGGCTACCGGCGCCGACAAGCCCGTTGCGCCCCGGGGGCACACCCTGGGGATCAAGAAGGCGCTCGTGTTCTACGCCGGCAAGGCACCGCGAGGGGTCAAGACCGACTGGATCATGCACGAGTACCGCCTCGCCGACGCCGGCCGCGCCGTCGCTGGTGCCAAGAAGGGATCCCTCAGGGTAAGCTAGCTAGGCGTGCTTCTCCCAAATCTTCTTTAACCCAATCTTTTCTGGCTTTAAGAAAAAAATCATTGCTTTGATTAACTTGGTATGACAAGTGATTGCTGAAAATAACTCTGATCTGAATTTGGTGCGTGCAGTTGGACGATTGGGTGCTGTGCCGGCTCTACAACAAGAAGAACGAGTGGGAGAAGATACAGCAGGGGGAGGCCAAGGAGGAGGAGGCAGCGGCCGCGTCGGACATGATCACCTCGCACTCCCACTCGCAGTCGCACTCGCACTCATGGGGCGAGGCGCGCACGCCGGAGTCGGAGATCGTGGACAACGACCCGTTCCCGGCGTTCCAGAGCCCCGCGGCCCAGGAGATGATGGCCACGATGATGGTGCCCAAGAAGGAGGCAGCGGACGAGGGCGCCGGCGCCAGGAACGACCTGTTCGTGGACCTCAGCTACGACGATATACAGAGCATGTATAGCGGCCTCGACGTCATGCTGCCGCCCAGGGACGACCTCCTCTACTCGTCGCTCTTCGCGTCGCCGCGGGTCAGGGGGAACCCCTTCTGATTCTGAACAGGACGGCGTGGTTAAGAGACCGAGAGAAAGAGGAATGGCGCTGCGAGCTCGCGGGATGACTGTAAATACAGCATAGGAAACCCCGTGTTAAAAGAGTCGTGGCTTGGTGCGCGGTAGCGTAGCATAGCAAGTCACAGGGCTAGGCTTGGTCATTCTTTCGTTTTTACTTTCTACACAGATGGCTGGATATGTATGTACCTTTCTCTCTTCAACTGAGCCCACCAAATTCTCAGATATAGTCCCAAGCGCTCTTCTTTTCCCTCTTGCTACGGTCCCTAAGAGGCGAAAGGGAGGCGACCAGGAGTCCCTCGTAGTCCACCGGTGCTGCCGTGGGTTCCCTCTCCCTCCGCTGGCCGTTTCGGCTGCGGGAGGGCGGGGGAACCCCGGATCTATGCGCTCGGCGTGTATATAGTAGGGTTTGGGCTGCGCTCGGCGTGTATATAGTAGGGTTTGGGGGCTGTGCTCGTCGCCGGTTGGTTTGGGGCAACGGCGGCGGAGCAAATAAGGGTTTTCTCGGCTCCTCCCTGATCGACGCTGTTCTTCGGAGCGGCGTCGAGGAGTTGGAGGATGTGGAGTGCCTGGGTTGGGTTGCCTGTGCGGCGGCGATGACCTTGTCTTAGGGTTTTTGTTCTTTGGATCTACTGTCGAGATGGCGATGGTTTTCTCCTCCATCGTTTGTCGATCCATGAGATCGTGGAGGGGTTTCTTCTTCAGGCCAGCTGTTTTCCTCAGGCTTCCTCCGTGTTGCGGTTGCGGTTTTGCCTGGCGGAGCGATTTCGATGGTCGGGAGGAGCTCATTCTCCTACTCAAGATTAGGGCTTTGCCCCTGCCGCCGGTCCCTTCATCGAGCCTTCGTTCCGTCTCTCGCGGCGGATCTCTGCGGCGTTGTATCGAGGTTTTGTCCTCTGATTGTCTTTGCAGGTTCGCGAGGGATCTTTGGCGATCCGACCTCCTTTGCTCCGGCAAGCCGGCTCGGCGGCGCGTTGGGTTGGTGGAAATCCCCCCAAGGACTATTTTGTTATTTTTCTTTTATTAGAGGTTTTTCTGCAAGCTTGTAGGGACAGCTGTCCTGTTCCAGTAATATCTGTACTGTTTTCCTTATATTAATGAATGTAGATATTTCCTATAAAAAAAACTGAGCTCACCAAATTTTGATGTTGTTCTACTGCTTTTGCTGTTTACTGAGAGCGCGCGGGCGCACACAAGCCCCACTAATGGTGCATATTTATGCTCGTTGATTTCAGCCTAGTTACACACATATCCATCTAACATTTTGGTTAGAGAAAATTGTAGCACCATACATGGCGCTCGTCTGAACAGAGCTCACCTGATCTGAGTATGCCACACAATTACAGTTAAAACCCAAGGAGTGAATCCAGCTTCTCCCGTGATCTCTGCGTTTTGCCCTATGAACACTTGAACAAAAAAGCTTGCAGTCTGTTTTGTTACTCGAGGCGTTGCCTGTGTCGGGCTGTAATAATCCTTACAGTTTTGCCTTTTCGGCGATGTTCAGATGGGCTTTTACCCCTGTTGATTCGTAAAACAATACTACATTCTGACGAAAATGAAGCTACATGATAAGCCATGAGAGATTGCACATGAAGGGAAAGGAAGAGACGGAGCTCAAATTCTTATTGATATTGGGAGGTCTGGATAAATCGATACAAATCACGAAAAATCAGACTACAGAACTCCCACGAGGTCAAATGCGCAAGCTTTCGAGTAAGATCACCAAACCCTGTATATATATAGTGGTGGAAGCAAGAATTGCAACTATAGAAGGTACGAGTTTAGCCAGGCAAGAAATTGAAAGACCATAAGGTATCATCGTCAGATCTCTTTGAATGCAGCGAAGAGGTCCCCGTGGATGTAGTCGTTGTCCACAAGGCTAACCAAGTAGTAACTCTTCTGAACCTGCAAGTGACGAGCGAAGAAATATGTCAGTGGATGCTCAGGGTATATTTATTATTTCTACTCTTTGGTTTCAAGATCATCTTTGCAGACCTCAGTGCATTTCAGAATCGATACTTTGAATGTTACTGGAATTTAAATTTAAGTACATAAGCTAATGACAGATGAAAATGATCAAAATGGTAGCTCAGATAGCATGTGGGGTAATACTTAACCAAATGCTATCCAGGCAAATGCTGAAAGGTGTTGTCTACTATAGCTAGAAATTTTTTGGCAGAAAGTGAGACATAATAATTAGCTAAAACCACACATTTAGCTGCACATAGAGGGTTTCTTTGCACCTTTTTTACTACCATAAAAGAAAGATGGTAAGGAATTGAACTACCTTCTCTAGCAATTCCCTAGACGAGTCGCCCTCAGGGAATAGGCAAGCCCATCCCTTCGACCAGATTTCAAATGCTTCGTCTTTCCACACCATGAAGCTCGCTGAATCAACGACGGTAGGCTGGATGATCTCCTTGCCGGGGAACACGCCCCATGTAACAGCATTCACGGCATTTGCAGAAATGTTCGAGAACGATTCCCCTTCCTTGTTCACGGCAATGTATGTGAGGGAGGGGAATGCTTTGCACTTCTCGATTAGCTGGTCCAGCTTTTCTTTTGCGCAGAAGAATTCAACGTAGGCCTTCTGGTAAACATAGCCTCCTGGGCCGCCCCATCCTGCAGAACAGAACAAAGATAAAGCAGGTTGGTGAGGCACACACCATACGGAGCTGTAGAAAAATTACTAAAACAAGAACGAAAAGGTGTATACGAATTATTAAAAGAAAATTTGGTCCGTACGGTTTGGGCGAGGCATGTTCCCTGTGACTGTTTGGTAGCACTGGCTTTTATGCTGATAATTGAAATAGACGCAACCCTAGAATAGTATACTGAGATGATAGTGTGTGGCTGTGTGATAGCAGTGTTTAGTGGATATCAAACCAATGCATAATTCAGCATTGGCACATCCTTGGAATATTTCATGAGCAAGGATATGAAACCAAACAATTTGACATTGCAATGGATTTGGTGTTAACATCATACAAATATGCATTTACCTGAAGTATTTTGGGCACAGCAAAACTGGGCAGTGTATAGTTAAACCCTAAACCCTGGGCACAGAGTAACACCGGCATCTCACATAAAGTGATCAGGCATAAGCCCATAAACAACAGAATGGCATCACAAATTCAGAGACTCACAAGACTTACTGATGCATGGACTATTGGCACGTAAGTATTTACTGTAAAAGGGATTATGTCTTTCGTTTCAGTCGTTGGTTTCCTCAAGAAAATAAAAGGGATCATGTCTGGGAACACATGCATATGCTTAAAACCTTGCTCTCAGTAGTACCAAGAGGAACACCAAGCATGCAATAAAGTAGATTTAACGTACCAACACTAGGAGAATCAGATTTCTCTGCATTGACAGCAGGTTGGCTGTTGATGGTAAGGAAACCCTTCAGGTTAATCTTCACCAGCTGATCGTCAATTATCCTGGTCTCTGGTTGAAGACCGTCTAACTCGGACCATGGGCTGCTTGTAAGTTTTCCTTGACAGAAGTTCATGAACCGCTGTAAGTGAGAAACTGAAGGTTAGCAAAAACAATGATTTGACGAAATTGTATGTATGTCATACAGAGCAATAATATATCATGCAGTAGTTACCTCACTAATGTCTTCCACAGATTTCAGTGGAACCACCCATTCCTCTTCGAGCTTCTTACCACGTCCACGTGGTCGCGTGAACTGTGAAAATAATGGATATGTTATTGTATGCAACTAGGATTTTATGTAAAGTAGATCACAAAAAACAACTCCAGTAATCTGGAAACACAGAATAGCCAACGCCCAACAACTGACTTATGTTGCAGTGGCAGATGGTGGCATTGGAACAAGGAGACAGATCCATCATGAAACACCCTGTTGGGGGACAATAATAGCATTTTCTGCTGAGCCGATATAAATGTTCACTTTTAACTCTATCTCTTTTTGGAAGACGTAGTATATAATTCGTACTGATTGCAAATGATCTACCAGAAGCTCTCCGCTTTACCATTTTAGAGTATAATGAAAATGTTATACACAATCTCCATGCAAAATGGCTGCAAACACCATAATCGTAGATTGGAACAAAAGGATATTGAAATTACCTGGTAGTCAGTAAGTGCTCCGTATGATGGGTTTCGGGAATCACCCCATCGGCCATGTGGGTATTGATCCCAACCTAGAGTCCTTGAAATATAGCTCTTGGGTCTGTTAGCCCTGCTCAGTTATCATCATTCACCAGACTGGATGAGTATGTGTAGCACTAGGACTCAATGAGCTTGACAAAAAAGCATTCAAAACAACTACCAGAATATAGGGCGAACATCCTCTTTGACACGGAAAATATTTGTTGGAGGCCTCCATGGTAATGACCTTGAAACCTTGGCATCCTCAATCAATCCAAGATTCTGCAGAATTTTACGTTGTTAGCAACACATTAGAACAAAATATTAGATCAAGCAAGACATGGGAACTACCATCAAAATGGCTAAAGCAGACTTTTCCATGTTTAGTGTGTAAAGGTGCAAAGTCTTGATCCCACTAGCTAAAATTTTCTTGCACATCTCGGTTCCGAGGTGGACTCCATATGCTTTGACAGCCTCTTCATTGTCTTTAATAGGCTCCAATGCAGCGGTAATCTCGGCTGGTATCTGTTGTTACATTCAAAGTGACATTCTGTGAGAAACCACATTTTGAAATTCAGTAAATGGAAAAAATATTGAGCTCTACATATCATGTATTTAAGTAGTTTATGCATAATTCCATGATTGTTGGAGTTATCTCCATGAAAGAGGATGTATCAGAAGCAATCTGCCTACCGGTGCTCCCATGCATTCCTCCTCAAAATACAGTGCAAATGGTCATGAAAATTCCGAGAGAAATCGAGAGCATTGTTACAAAATCAATATAGCACACCACAAAATTTGCAAGTTGAATTTATCCACACATGGAGATATAAAAAAAATGCTGAAAAGAAATTCAGAAAATAAAAAGGAAACAACAAAACTACTATTCACTGAAATATGTCCTTTTTTCTCCTGTAGTCGAATTTTTGCAGGATGGTTGACTCTATAATGGCCTATCGAACCAAAAGACATTCAAAATATCCGATAAATGTTTACACCGTGTTTGGAGGAAGGACACACAAGTGCGTCTAAAGGGCAGATGCACCAAATACACCTTCTTCCATAACATTACTAGTGGTGAAGCTACAGCAATGGAAACAGATCATACCTTAGTTTTGCAGAATCCAGCCATGCGCAGGAAACCTTTATAGTTATTTATTGGCATTATGCCAGGAACAATGGGGCAGGTTATACCAATTTGACGGCAGTCATTCACAAACTTGAGAAAGATATCGGTGTCATAGAATAGCTGTGTAACGATAACGTCAGCACCAGCATCAACCTGCAGAGAAAATGTAGATTGAGAAAGAAGCTGACAAAGACAATGTTATGCTCAACATCTAAATATAGTGTACAACAGGTTACATCATTAGGAAAGAAGATTTTTATGCAAGACAATGTCGGGTCATCGCTCAACAAAAATAGTAACTCATGTAGTGATGTCATTTTCAACTTAAATAACAGAGATCAAGATATTGAAGAGAACCTTTCTCTTCAAGTAAGCAAGATCGCTGCTATATGCTTCCGCCGTAGCCCCTTCCTCACCTAGTATTACCTCAGGGTGTGCCTCTGACATTTGAGAAAATGTATTACATATAAGGTTGAAAGCATCCACCCGCCGTATAGAGAACCAGAGTTTCGCTAACCTGGATAACCAGCGACAGTTATGCCAAAGTAATCACCATACTTGGCTTTAATGTGCTGCACCTGCAATTAGAACACAAAAAACAAGTTTGAATAAAAAGGGGTTCTTATCAGGACTCAAATGGGTTTATCTGCGATCCTAGATATCAGAAGCAGAAGCAGCAGCAATCAGCCTGTCATCATGCCCATGCCTCTCCAATGTAATAAACAACTTTGTTGCCTTGCATGCAATCTTTCGAAAGAAGTAAGAGATATTTACCAGATCTAGAGCGCAAGCAAATCCACCAGCAACTTGAACAAATTTGTCCTGACCATGTGGAGGATCTCCTCTAAGTGCCAAAACATTTTGAATCCCATTGGTCTTAATGGTATCCAAAGCATGATCAATCTTCTCTACTGGCATGTTGGTGCATGTCAGGTGCATCATTGTTTCCACGCACACCTGCAAAATACCAAATATTAAAAGTGCACACTATATTTATGGTAGTATATACAAACATTGACATTGCAAAGCCTCCGAAATCAACTTCCATTTTGGTATTATCCAGAGCAACATATTGGCATGCTAATAGAATGTTCATACTAAAGGTTAGCATCCAATGAGTGTCTTCCTCCAAATGACACCAACTATTTGTTTTCACAAGAACCAATAACCGCTTATCATGGAGTCACATTGTTCAAACCCGTATAATTGCACACTCCCCAATCCCTAGATAAAGAGACACCCAACAGTTAACACATGGCATGCAAGCACATGCTGATCCATGAATGAGAAATTCAGACCACAATGACGTAAAACCTGGATGAGAAAACTTATCAAAGTGACACATCCCAGAAAAATTATTCAGGTCTGCTATGTAGCACTCTGAATTGGCATGGCATTTTTCATTTCAACACCTTGCGTGAAATCAGCAGAGCTACAGCTCAGCAAGCACAATCATCTACTAAGAACTTTGATTGAGTATCAGAATGGTTGAACTTACTGTGGCTCAATCTACTCCTTTCCACCAAACCCTTCCATTCCACTGCTTAAAGCTCTAATTACGCATTGAACTAAGCACCAGAAGCATCAAAATTAAAATCCCTTTCTACAAAACTCTCCTATGCGATGTACCCCAGCTCAAATTAGTCATGATCATCTCTTAATCGTGGTCAGCACATCGGACGCCCCAGTCAACCAACTAAACCACATGGGAGCAGATCAGCAGATTAATCCAAACTGCTAAAAAACAGCTCCTATTCCACACCAGGGCCAACGTAAATCAGTATTGAATTCGCATCGAACGTATCTGGTTAATCTAAACTCAAGTAAAAGTAATCTAAACTATTCAGCATCTAAGTATAATCTCGAACGTAGACGTATCTCACAGAACTCTAGCGAAACCAAATGAAACTAGCAACAATTTATGCGATGAAGCATTTCTAATCACCTGAAACCGAACTCATCTCCCAATATATCCTCGCACAGATTGCGAAACCTCGCATTGCGCCCAAATTCAGACCAGATCGAACTAAACCAGAGCCAGCCACCAGCCAAACTGGAATTTCATCAAAAACTTATCACCCAAATCGAATTATCTAAACTTGTGGTCCAAATCAAACACATCTCTCCGCTTACAACCGACACATTACGCCACGCAGGACCAAATTGAGCCGAAGGCGCAGTAAACGCAGCGCGCCAAAACAGATCAGAGCAGAGAGCGCGGGACGCAGCGACACGCACGTACCATGTTCTGCATGCGGTTGGCGATGTCGAGGGTGACGTCGGCGGTGGAACCCCCGGCGCCCCAGGTGATGTCGCAGAAGGTCGGGCCGTGCGCCACCATGCGGTCCATCCGCTCGAAGAGATTCTCCACCCCCTCCTCCGTCCTCGGCGGGAAGTACTCGAACGAGAACACCGTCCGGCCATCCGCCGCCGCCTCCTGGATCTTCTCGATCACCTTCATCTCGAACCTTCTAGAAGCTTCCTCCTCCTCTTCCCCTCCTCCGCTGCTCTAATGGCGTGGCGGGGTGTGGTGGGTGCGCGGGTGGGCGAGAGGGAGCGTGGTGGTGCGAGTGGGTTTATAGGAGATCTGACTCCACCAACCACACTTGTTTGGATGGACCCGGTTCACCTTGGTGGTCTAGTCGCTGGGCGGTCGGGCCTGGTTGCAGGGTACGAGTGGTCAGGCGTTTGTGGTATGGGTGCAGGGAGGGGCTGGTGGGATGGGTGCACGATCTCAGGCGTCGCTGTCTTGCACCTACCCAAATGTGTGGGTAGGACACTGGCCACTGATGAACGAGGATCACAAAATTAGCTTACGGCGCACCACACCTTCACTGCCATGTGGGACCATCGATAATTAACTAGGCATTTTGTGCTGTTCTTGTGCAATTGTTTTCTCTGCAACTTCATGAATCATGGGCTTAGACTTTGGGGTGTAGGAGGCAAACATGTTTATACCCTTCAGCTACCTTTGATTCTTGTGAGATTCTTCCACAAGTGTTGTGGACTTTCTGCTGATTTGATTATTCGGTGATAGCCTTATTATTTCTAGTCAAATTTTGCTAAGAAAGTTTAGGTAAGATGTGGACACACCGGACAAATTGTAGAATGCCCCTACCAACTTACCAGCTGCAACAGAAGTGGAAGGAGGCACCCTCGTGAGAACGGGCGCTCTCACTTATGAGCACTTTGGTAGCTTGTGAAAGTCCTCGACCCCGCCCTCCCCGTGTCCTCCAAAAGAAAATGAAGAAAATTAGAATGAGCACATCCAAATTAAAAATTTAGAGTTTTGTATAGATGCTGATGGACTCAGAAAAATTGGAGGTCATCAACCATCTATTGTTCAACTGCCTATTAGTGACGAGGACGGAATAAATTTTTGGTGTCGTGTAGTCGATAGCAACAAGGATATTATACCCTACAATCTCCAATTGCATGTGTACTCTTGTACTTGAGTTCGAGCCGCTGCCACTAGACGCCATGCTAAGTAAATCTTCAAATCCGCAGCTCTGCACTCAAACATAAAGGCAAAGAATCAAACGCTTCTACAATTTAGATCAAATTGAAATCGGTAAATCACATCTTGACTTCTTACATTTGCTTTTAGCCATGGCCTTGAGGCCCTTTGCTTTTCTTCTCAGGTGCCGTTTCGCTGCTCTTCACTGCCTTGTTGCCGCAATTGCTACGTCGGCCGCGCGCCGGCCACTCCTACTTGGCGCGGCGGCGCCTGCTGCACGCAACACACGCCCGCCTGCTGCGCCGTGCCTGCATGGCTCCTACCGCATTGCGGTGCGCGCCTAGAGCCCTCTGCCGCATCCCACGCTGGCTACCACGCCGCCGGTAGCTCTAGGGTTCGGATGCCGCTGGCGTTGTGCTCTCGGTTCAGTGGGTCGCGTCGCTGTGCCTGAGCGCCTGTGTGCCTAGCGTTGATCAATGGACATTGGGCTGACCTCAGTTACCCCTTCATCTGTTGAAAGCCTATGTCACGACCCAAGGCCAGAATACCCATTCGCTTCTCATCTCTTTACATGGACACAGGAAGTTCAAGCTCCTCTAATGGCGCCACCGCTACCCGTTCCGAGGATGAAGGAGCTCAGGGTAGGATAATCGTGGCCGGATCAAGGTGCATTTAGTCCTCGATCCGCCCTTGCTGCCCATCCTCTCGATGCATCAACACGCAGGCCAACATGCCCCGGCGGTGGTCTTGGACTTGGCGGATTAGTGGTGCTCTCTGCATTCATCCGCTAGCTGTGAAGGATTTGAGAAAGTGTCGTGAGTTCATGGTAATCTCAAATCTGCACAAACATCTAGCTTGGGACGAACCATAGTGTGACCATAAATTCATTCTTCCGGCAATGCCAGCGGACCAATTCGAGGAACAATGCGAGCACCGGAAAATCCGGTGTTGCGTCTATGCATGCCAGAATATATTGGCCTTTAGAGCAACTCCAAGGGCCTCCCTATATGTGCCTCTCCATATCTCCATATGGAGAGTCTCTCTAAAAAATTTACTCTCCATATTTCTTTACACTCCAATAAACTCTCCATATTTCACCCTCCTCCATATTAATTTCACCCTCCTGGCCCAAGTTTGCCTCCCCTAGCCAGCTCGGCCGCTCGCACCCAACCCGCACGCCGCCGCTCCCTTCACCTCCTCCTCCTCCTCTTCCCTCCTCCTCTCCTTTTCCTCGCGCGCGCCGCTACCCACAAGCCAAGCTGCGCCGCCGCCGTGCACAGCTCCCGTCGCCGCCGCCGCTTCTGATCTGGCGAACTGAGGCGCCTCCGGCCGATTCCGTCCGCCTGCAGCACCGCGCCGACGAGAGGGACTCATCTCCGTGGTCAACAACCCGCGCTGGCGACCACAACGCCGGAATTCGACCGCCTCCTCCAACTCTAGCCGACGAGCTCCACTGTCCCGATCTCCCTCCATTGGCCGTCTCGCTTCAATTCCTCGCCGGTGAGCCCTCTTCTCCGTCTCCTCTCCTGTTCCCCTCGAGCAATTTGGTGCTTCGGATGACGTTGGCACAGATGGAGGAGGCTTGGCGAGGCGCTACTTCTGGCTACGGGGATGGCAAAGATGGAGAAGCGCCAATTTTAGAGTCCATTATGGGGAGGCCGTTGGAGCTCGGTTTTTCTACTGTGCTCCCCAAAAATAGCTTAGAGTCCATTTTGGGGAGGCCCTTGGAGTTGCTCTTAGACCACCAGCTAACTGACTGTTTTCTTTTCTTTTCTTTACTTATACAAAGATGCCAATTGGTGATAGCGGTGCGTTCATCTTTTAGACCACACCATCTGTTAAATCTGACACAAATAGTTGGTATAACAACAGGTATAGATAATTTTGATTTTACACAAATAGTAATATAATCTTCTTTAGCATGTAATGTAATTTTTAATACGTAGCAACGCACGGGCATTGAGCTAGTGTTCAAAGACGCTGATCTCCCGCGGGTTTGGAAAATAAATAGTGTCCTTGATTCCATGGGCCGTGGCCATGCTGATCAAATAGCACATTAGGCCCATTACTCCCGGCTTACCACGGAGAAACCCAATCGGCAGCCGAATCCAAACGTTATCCGCTTCAAAGCCGGCGGCCTCGCCACACTCAGCCACCTCTCCAACCAAAGCCACACTTCTCCGCTCGCTCGCTCGCTCCCCTCCTCCATGGCGGCCTTCGCCTCCACCTCCCCCTCGCCGGCGATCTCTGCCTCTCCCTGGCGCATGGACTCCCTCCGCGCCGCACTCCCCTCGCTCCGCCCCTCCCAGGCGGCCGCGGCGCCTATCGGCGCCAGCCTCCGCCCTCGCCAGGCGGCCCGGTTGGGCGCATCCGCCTCCCCGTTTCTCCGGAGCTCCTTCGTCTCCACGTCCTCTGCCTCGTCCTCCATCACCCCCGCCTCCCTTTCGCCGGCGGTCACGGCGTCGCTCGCCTTGTCGTACACCTCTTCGTTCGCCGGTGAGATGTCCCTCTCCTCCTTACGATGTCACGTAACAATTGCTCGCTATAAACAAGAAATATGGATGAACAAGCATGCAACTAGTCTATACCGTACACATATTTGAGTCCCATTGTGCGCGTAGTGCTTGCTGCTTATACACATAATTTGGACAATCAAGCAACGGCCAACGTCACCAGTGCTAAATTCACCAAGGACCAATCCAGCAATTTCTTGAGCTGTAGAGCTGAGCTGCATATACCTCTCCCGGACCACCTGGGATTCCATATATTCTAATGCACAAATTAATTTGTTCATGACCTTTCGGACAGTCTCTTAACAGCTTTACCAGTGGGTTATATTGTTCAAGCATGCTCGTTAAGCCTTCAACAATGTATGCAACAATTGATAATAGAATAGTTGAGCATATGTTGGTGGTTTACCAACAGGAGGCAACCATGAACCAATCATGCAGCAATCTGGCCACTTATTTTGAACGCATGTGGGCCATTTCTGTCATTAACAGATTCGTTGGCATTTGCACCCATTGACGTGAAAGCAAACATTGCATTATAGCTCTGTTGTTTTCACTTTCTTGATCTGATGATGCTTGATTGCACTGTGGTGGTTCAAATTGTGATGAGCTGCATATGAATTGCTAAGGTTGTTGATTATCATGAGCAGAAAAAAGAAAGAAAGAGTAATTCATATAAACTGGCGTAGCTGTTTTTGAGAAATTCGTTCCATGGACTTGTGAAGTCGGAAGGACAAAAGAGCTATGAATTGTGAAATGAATAGCTAACTTTTCATCCCATGCATAATCATTTATCTTGCTGATTAAGCTAAGAAAAAAGAGGAAATATGTTCATGAGGAAAAAAGGTTTTATAACCTTACGTTTGATTAACAGGGCTGGTTTTCCTTAGTATGTTCTGATTGGCCACACCATACAAATCACAAACAGTGCAAGAATGTTCTGTAGACACTAAAGAATTTGGTTCTTACATGCCAAATATGTCAGTAGATACAAATCACAAACATTGCAAGAATACCCTGGAGACACTAAAGAATTTGGTTTTTACATGCCAAATAAAAGTTCTTGAGCTAGCCACACTAGAGATAAAATTAGAATGGATCTGTATGGAATTCCTATGAATTTTGCAATGAACTCATTCATCGATTTTGCCAAACATATTGTAGAGAATTCAAGCTTTGAACACCAATTGTTTGGTATTGATGTCCGCGGAAGGATATTGGCAATGAGGCATGGGAAACGTATTCCTAGACTCAACAGACCTCCAGATCAGCGGAAAGCACTTCTGCGTGGGCTGACCACACAGCTGCTGAAGCATGGGAGGATAAAGACTACCAAGCCAAGGGCAAAGGCAATGAGGAAGTACGTCGATAAGATGATCACGCTGGCAAAAGATGGATCTCTTCACAAGAGGAGACAGGCCCTAGCATATATTTACGAGAAGCATATCGTCCATGCATTGTTTGCTGAGGTTGCAGACAGGTATGGGGAAAGAGAGGGGGGCTACACAAGGATCATCCCAACATTTCCAAGGCGGGGAGACAATGCACCTATGGCTTACATTGAGCTTGTCTAGGTGAAGTGATTTCCTTGTTATATGATATCTGAAACCCCTTAAGATCAGCAAAATGTACTTATTTTTTATTCTAAATATGTTGTTGCAATATGTTGACTTATACTATTGGCATTAGAGGACAAGTTAGATTTCTTACGTTTAGAACTTTAAGGAATTAATTGATCATTTTTATTAGATGCAGAAGTACAGAGAATCATTATGTATGTTCGATAAATGATAAAAAAGTACGACATTGTTACAAGTTTACAATCTGATTAGAAAAAATAGCTGGTACATTGGGGATGATAGCACAAAGCAAAATAAGCATTGAGTCTGCTAAATTGTTGTTTGATTTATATTTTTTTAATCTGCACGAGTAGTATTTCTGCTACTCATGAGTTCCTTCTAACGTATGTTCTCTTATCTGTAGGATCTTCCATTAGTTGCAATCCATCCGTTGGTGCTGCCCATGCCGGGTGGTTTACGTGCCTTCCGAATATCTGTTTTCCATATGTTATTTTGTAACAACAAAGTGTAGATCATGTGTGGCATTTTGAACGGTTAAATTTCATCCTGTAATTGCAAAAGCAGTGTGCTATATTTTGGAAAGTGTTCCTGGTAATGCAATCTTGTTTCTTTAAAGTTTCAACCTATTCACTGTCATTTTGGAAAGTGTTCTGGGCAATAGGGCAAACTGGCAAGCTGTTTGTGCATCCAAGGTACAGACCTTCTACTTGAACATGTGTCCGCATATACTGTTAAGAAATGTCCATATTTCTCGCAAAAAAGAAGAAGAGAAAGCTCTATAGTGTACAGCAAATCTTTTGAAAGGTTAAAACTACCCCAAATATGATTTCTCTGATGAAAATGTGCACCGCGTTAGGTGTTTCATCGTGTCATTATCAAACATCCAATTTCTTTACGTACATGAAGCTACATTATCGATCTATTGCTTTAACTGACCTTGTTGTCAAGGTCAGGATGGCCGAGTGGTCTAAGGCGCCAGACTCAAGTTCTGGTCCTCTTACGAGGGCGTGGGTTCGAACCCCACTTCTGACAGAAAATACACCATTTTTTCCTTCTTCTTTTTTTCCCTTTTCGCTGTGACAAAAAAGCCGTTCAACGTGCTGTCGACCTGTCGTGCAAACTATCGCGTATTCGTGTAGGTCAGGATTGTTGGCTTTTAATCCTGTACATGTCATGTCAGCTAGTTATTTTGGGTCTGTATGTTTATGACATCACCATTGGCATCTACTTGTGACGTTAGCTAGTAAGGATAAGTTGTGTTGAATCTTAATTAGTGTTGGTATTAGTTCTGTATGTAGTGGCGTTTTGGGTTCTAGTGCGCACGCCTTCTACTAGTTAATTCTATGTCCAAGTCACAACATATCTCTTGGAGTATTGTGCAGCCGTACTCCTCTCGATGTATTCCTTTGTATCCCTATATCAATTACCAGAGAATGAAAAGGGTAGAGGCCATATTGAGCCGGTGACCTTGTGTTATTTGTGCTTCATCTTCCACCGAGAGCTAAGTCCTTGTGTCCACCTCAAGTGTATGTGTGTGTTGCTCCTGCCCTTGTTAGATCCTAGTGCTTATAAGGATCATCTTCTTCGCGGTCCAGACTTCTGATGCTTAGCACGGTGACGGTGTGAGGTCCTGAGGAAGCTTAATTATTTGGTTGATCAACTCCCAACACAAGCTGCAAGGATGCATCCATGGTCAACGTGACAGAGGACATAAACCGCCGAAGAAGCCTCAGAAGGATGCAAAGCGAACGCACGCCATCGCCGGCCTATTCGCCATTGCCCGTCGTCCTCCTCCTCCGTCTCCCGGCGTGTACCAACGCCGTCGATTAGAACAGACGAGAAGAGAATAGGAGCACCAGCAAAATTGATCAAACACAGGAGGAATGATGAAGCGCACCACGCAGTGCACGCCCTGCTTGCCGGCGGCGTACGTCTTCCCACCTCGCGATCGACATCAACCGAAGCCACTGCCGGGGACGGCCACACAAACTTTCGGGAACTACGTAGGTGAGTCCACCGCACGCGCGCGACACCGCCGACAGAACCGTCGTGTGCGCGCGCGGCCGGGCATCAGCCAGCCAGCGCCACCGTGCCGGAGCTGTCCTCACAAACAGGCCATCGAGCGCGCCAGGACAGAGCGAGATGGACACTGAGAACGGATCCAAAGGGACAGCACATATTCGTCGTCGTTGCAAAACGTCTCAGCGACAGGAACCAATGCTGCTCGCTCGCTCGATCGATCGTTGAGCTGATCTTCTCCTCCTCCTCCTGCTACGCGCGATCGATGCTCTGTCACGACGCGTGAAATGAAATCCGAAGACGAAATATTCCGTTCGTTTCACCGGCCTCATGCTGCAGCCAGGCAGCCTGCCTGCATGACCCAACTTTTACATCACCGTTAATTCTATGGAAGCATCTATTTGTAAATTGATTAAAAAATAATTAATTCTGAGTTGACGAATTTGTGCGTTGAGTATTTATTTAATGATTAATTGAATAATTATATATTTTAGAAATCGTATATGAGTCTCTTTTTATAAAGCCTTGATAATGTACAATTTGATCCACTAAAAAATAATTATTTTCCAGACAAAAAAGTAGCAAATACACGGTTTTATCGATCATCGTAAGAGACGGACACGTACTACGGATCGGTCGGTTAGTAGCCGAGCTGCAGAATTGGATGCTCTGCTGCACACTGAATCGATCGCGCTGACAAGGTACATGCATGCCGGGTAGATCGGTATCTTTGTCATGTCGTTTTTGGAGCGTTATAGTGGAGAGAGATGCATACATGCAGCAGCAGCAGGAGCAGGAGCATTCGATGCACGAGAGGGACAATTTACGCTGTCAGGTGCACGAGAGACCAGTGAGTGAGGCAGCTCAGCCAGGCAGGTGTGGTAGGCGGTGGACAAGCATGCTGCGCCGCACGTGTGTATGTATGTAACGAAGCGTACGTGTATACACGTAAGGTGCTCCTTATCCTTGTTCCCAGCAGAAATTTTGTCCTCTTTGTGAACTGAATTTGGATTTGGAAATTCATAACTTGGTAAATTGATTTTGTAGCATCTCTTAAACAGTTTTTCTTTTTAAAAAACAAAAACATTGTGGCCATTTACATTTGCACCATATTGTAGATAGGATTAGCGCAATACCTATATATTGCTATGAATTAAAGAAAACTACATGTTTAAAAAAATTATACTACTATACATGTTCAATCAAATGATTTATAATTACTCTCATTCTAATAGTTTATGCCAGATTTAATGAATACTATGGTTCGAGATGGCTGAACTGTTATTACCAATTAATATCTCTATAGAAGTAAAGATATATGTCCTTATGTATATAACCTGCCCCACGAGAGGCAGCATGTAGTGGTGCATCGCATTGCAAACTCATCATCAGCGCCTGACTGCACCAACGTGCGCTGCCTCCCGGTAGTAATTAACACCCGTCTCTAACCAAGAGAGGATCCTATGCCATGCGAATCTCTGCCGGTACAGTAGTACTGGATACTCGTACGTGCCATGCACACTTTTGTGTTTGCCTGGTCCAAGCTGCAACTTGTTCTTGGAAAATTCGGCTATTTGGCACTCCAACTTTTCGCTGCTATGTGGGGTCTTACCGCATGTCATTAACACGCGGGGCGGCAAATATCTAATTATATGTCATCAGCTCAAAATTTTCCAGTGGGTTTGTTTGGCTGCTTTCCCTGTCGAATGGAGATCATTGCTGAATGCTCCACTCATGCGTGAGGGAGGGAGACTGCAGGGCGCATGTGAACACTGATGACCAAGCAAGCAAGACCTGAAAAGGACCAACAGAAAAGTTGATGGTAGGATCAGAGCATCAAGCCTACTTGGTTTCTTCAGGCAAAGAAAATAAAGGATGTTGTTTACCTCAGCAACTTTTACTGACTTACCAGACATACTCCATGCCACCTGTTTACCAAATCAAGCACATAGTGAGACAGAGCATAAAACAGACCAAAAGCTACAGGGACAAAAAAGAGCACATTCACTTGAAGTGAAAAGTATGACACACGAGAGAGAGAGAGAGAGAGAGAGAGAGAGAGAGAGTTTGATAACCAGATAACATCACAGCTCACAGCATCTCCTGGAAAAGTAACTTATCACAGTAGTTGATTGCTGGTGTTAATTTTTTTTCTTCTTATTTTGTCTAGCTAGTGTGGTCCACAATTATGTACTCCCATTTTCATCAAGGGGAAAAGAAAGGATTGATTGATGTGTCCTTCAGCATCGGTGGTTTGATTCATCCGTAGATAGTGAAAACTCAGAAGGAATAGAGCATGGTTAGTAGCTAGATTTCATCAACTCCGAATGTATACATACTAAAGATTGCTAGTAGTACTAAATGTAGGCATGGCCAGAATGAAAGCATGGAGGCTAGAATGAATACCTCCTAGCCTGTACGCTTTCATGGTGATATATACAATACCAATGTAACAAGGTCTGGAGGTTAAAGATGACGTATTATATAATATTAGCTTTGTCCTACGAGTCCTTGCTAATTCTTTTTATCCTGGGTCTGCCACTGATTGCGGTACGATTTATCGTCGTCGATCGTAGAAGTATCCATCTCATAATAACTTGGCAATAGTTCTAAGATGCTACTCTGCGTTATTAATAGGATCGATCTTCTTCTTGTGCACTGACAGTTTTTTTTAAGCGGGCAAAAGCTTTGCCTTGTCATTAATTAAGAAGGAGTTTAAGTACAGACTAAAAGGCTGAGACCGTAAGAAAAGGAGTTACTCTTGCGGCATGATGTTACCAAATGTTTAGCGCCGGCTAAAGCCCACATGGCCGCCTCACTCTTGATGCGCCCAACAATTATGGCAGGAGTTGACGCCTTGTTGTGGAAAGCCCTCGCATTCCTCTTATTCTTATTCCAAATTTCCCACGAAACCAACATAACGACAGAGGCAATAGCTTTTTTCGGAGAAGCGGCGATGCTCGTGGTATTGATCCACCAAGTCTTGATGGTAGCCTCCGTCACCCAAGTCCCAATATCTATCTGGTGCAGCCCTAACCAATCCTTGATGAAGCCCCAAATGCGCGTTGAGAAACGGCAGCGAAAAAGGAGGTGGGCCACTGTCTCCGGCTCTTTGTTGCAGAGAGGGCAAGACCCACAGTTCGGCCATCCACGCCTAGCGAGCCTGTCGGCGGTCCAAATTCTGTTTTGCGAGGCGAGCCAGGCGAAGAGCTTGCACTTGGGCGGTGCCCAAGCCTTCCAAATCGCAGCGTGAAGCGGGAAAGATGTCGCCCCCAAGAACTGAGCTCTATACGCCGACGCGGCGGAGTAAATACCAGAAGCATTGAATTTCCAGGAGATAGCATCCGGAGTCTCGGGGGATAGCTGGACCGAAGAAATGAGTGACCACAAGGAAGTAAATTGCTGGATATGCGACACGGACAAGCCATCCTCCAAATTGATTTGCTGAATCCAAGCCCCGTCAAGCAAAGCGTCATGGACGCACCAATTTTTCCTTCGCGAGGCCACAAAAATGAGCGGAGCGACAATCCTGAGCCGTTGGCCCATCAGCCAGGCCGAATCCCAAAAAGGAGCGCGCAACCCATCGCCGAGGGTGATGGTCGTAGCCGCATAGAAAAGATCCAAGTCGGCGGCATCGCACGGGTTGCCCAAAGCCACCCAAGCTTTGGAAGAATCCGTCCATTCTAGCCACGGCCATCTTAACCGGAGAGCACGCGCGAATTTGACGAGATGGAGTATGCCAAGACCTCCCAGCTCCTTAGGCCGGCACACTGTCTCCCAATTTACCTTGCACTTGCCACCCGCTGCCTTCTCCGTGCCTTCCCAAAAGAAAGGGCGCCTAATCTTGTCGATGGCTTGAAGCGTACTGGGGCTAAGCACAAGCGGCGTCAAATGGTACACCGCCTGGGAAGTGAGAACCGCTTTTACCAAACACACCGGCCCGCAGCTGTCATATTTTTCCCTCCCCAAGGCACAGTCTTCCCGCTATCTTATCCTCAAGATGTTGTAGATCCACCCGCTTAAGCTGCTTGATTGCCAGTGGCAGCCCAAGGTATGTCATTGGGAACTGAGAGCGAATGGCCGGGAAATTTGCGAGGACCACATTAAGGTTAACATCCTCACAGGCAATAGGAAGCACATGACTTTTCTAAAAATTGATGCAAAGGCCCGTGACGTCGCCGAAGCATTTAAGAATGGCAGCCAGGTTGTTTACGTCATCAATGTGCGGCTTCAGAAAGATTGTCACGTCGTCAGCATAAAGGGAGGTATGCAAAGCCGCCCGCCTCCCCCTCAAAGTACTCAACAATCCCCGATGGGTGGCAAGGTCAAGAACATTCTGCAGGGGGTCGATAGCAATGACGAAGAGAAGCGGTGACAGTGGGTCACCTTGCCTGAGCCCACGACCGTGGAAAATAGGCTGACTCGGGATGCCATTGAGGAGCACCCTGGAAGATGAAGTGCGGAGCAGAGCCGAGACCCAGTTGCAGAATTGCAGTGGGAACCCCTGCTTTTGCAACAAGGCAAACAGATAATCCCAACGCACGGAGTCAAACGCCTTTCTGATATCCAGCTTGAAAAGAAGCATCTTGGTCTTGGTGCGGTGTAACCACCTCGCAAAATTCCTGACGAACATAAGTTATCATGGATGCTCCTGGTCTTGATGAAGGCGCTTTGGGCATTGGATATAAGATGGTTCATATGGGGCCCCAGCCGAATGGCCAACGCCTTGGCGATGACATGAATGAGACTAATTGGCCAGTAGTCTCCGATGTCCTCGGCGCCGTCTTTTTTGGAAGCAAGACAATGTTGGCCGATTTTAGCCAGTGAAGGTTATCCACATGCAAGGAACCGAACTGATGCACCACTTGCATAATGTCGACTTTGATTATCTCCCAACATTTCTTGAAGAATAGACCGGTGAAACCATCTGGACCTGGGGCCTTGTCCCCAGGCATTTCGGAAATGGCATTTAAAATTTCGGCCTCTGTGAATGGGGCGTCAAGGCCTCCAAGCTCACAGTGACGGAACCCCAAGTCCTGCCAGTTAAGGTCATGGGTGCACGGGGGGCCGCGAGCCATGACCCGAGAAAAGTGTTGATGGATAAGAAGCTCTTTTTCATCGTGTCCGGTGACCCAACCATTATTATGCTTAAGCCTAGCAATGTGATTTTTCCTCCTCCTGGCATTGATCCTTCGATGGAAGAATTTCGTGTTCGCATCTCCCGCCTTTAGGACTGATAGCCTCGCGCATTGCTTCTTTCTGGATCTTTCAAGAACAGCTAGGCTAACCACCCTGTTTTTTAGGCGAGCACGGAGGTCCCTCTCGGCCCCGGAGAGAGGCCTAGAGTCCTGCGCCACGTCTAGGCGGAGGATGACGAGCATGGCCATATGCACATGCAGCTTACGGCTGGAAAAGAAGGACCTACTCCAAGAGGTGAGACTGACTGCCACTCTGTGTAGCTTGTGGAAAAGGATTTGATGAGGTTCCGAGTGAGAGGAGGGGGCGTTCCAAGCGTTTGTGACCACATCAGCAAAACCCGGCAAGCAAACCCAAAAATTCTCGAACTTGAACGAACAAGGGCGCGGAGGCCTGGAGCCGTCCGCGAGGAGCAGAGGGCAATGATCCGAGAGCGAGGAGGATAGCACGTGCAGAATATGTGATCCAAAGCAGATGTCCCACTCCTCATTGCAAAAGAAACTGTCAAACTTGCATAAGGTGGGATTCTCTCTCTCATTACTCCAAGTGAATTTTCTATTCTGCATGTGAATCTCATTAAGCTGACATGTGGCAAGCGTGTTGCGGAACCTGTTAATCCGGCTTCTATTGATGTTTCGCTTATTTTTGTCGCGGGCACGGTAGATTTGATTAAAATCGCCAAGGGCGAGCCATCTGACTCTAGCGGCCGGCTTGTGTGAACATAGCTCGGCGAAAAAGTCATCCTTCCTAGAGCTAGCCGTGGGGCCGTAGACCGAGGTGAGCCTGAAAGTGACGCCGGAGAAACCCCCTTGACCGTGGCAGAGAGGCAAAACTGGGATGCGTTGATGGCAGAAAGCTCGACCACCGAGTCGTCCCAAAGCAATAGAATCCCACCTCGGGTCCCAATAGCAGGGCGCTGAGCAAAACTTCTAAGACGGCCACCCCCCCAAAAAGCACGCTGTGAAAGTGTCAATAAGCTCCATCTTGGTCTCCTGCAAGCACACAATCTGACAAGAGGAGGAGGCGATCGTCTCGTGGATGGTAGTGCGCCGGTCTGGGTCGTTCAGCCCCCTCACATTCCAACTTAAAAAGTTCATAGGCTGTTCATCCATTGGACACATTAGCAAACCCGAAAACATGACAATGCATTGGAGCAGATAAAAAAGGCTTGCAAAATACACCATAGGCACTGCCGAGGCACCACTTGACACTTGTGGCATGGCAGCACAACAGCACAATATGAAGCACGGCTTGCCATCCCAATACATCCCCAAATTGAAAGCAAAAGAGTTGATCTAACATTGAGACTAACAGACCCAGACATGGACGTAGGTGGGTTGACAATCTAACATGGAGCTACAGATTCCTCAGCCTCGGCAAGGTCCAGAGCAGAGGTGCCTCCATGGTTGATGAGGGCCTCCTCAACAGCTGTGGATTAGACACAGTCCAAACGGAAAAGCGCACGCAGCGCAGCGATGATGTTTGGAGGCAACTCCTCCTTGAACAGAGCCACAAAGCCATTGATCGCCTGCTCAGTCACAGCGTCACCCTCGTTGACGATGCCCAGCTGCTTGCAGACGACGCGCTCAGCCATCTTGGCAATTGGTGTGCCCCTGTGCTTGGTCTTCAGCCTGGCACTGCTGTGGTGCAGCGAGAAACCCACCTGCATCCCAGCCAGTGTCTTGCGACGCGCCGTGGCTGGGACAGGAGGAGGTGAGTCCGGTAGAGGGAGCAGGCCTGGCTGGTGCGGGATAAACAGCAGAGGCGAGCTGAGCTGCGAGATCCCCAAGGCGGCCTCAGAATTAGTCAGCGTGCGCGGAAGGGGGCCGCTGCAGACGAGCGGCGGCGTGTGCGAGGTTTCCCCCGGGAAGCCAGGAGGGCCTGATGGAGAAGTCGGCGTAGTGGAGAGCCCAGGCGGAGTCGCAGGCGCACACAGGGGCTGGACCAGATGCGGGGGAGCAAGCACCTGGAGCACGGACATGGCCGTCATGGAGATAGTAGGCGAAGCAGCGCCCTTGCCAGAGATAGTGGCCGTCGGCAGCACAGAGTGGGGGAACCAGGAGGCGTGCGACTGGCCTGGAGTTGACGATGGCTAGCTGCAGGCGAAGAGCTGCACGCGGGGCTCCTTCCCTGGACTTGCAGAGCCGGCGCTGGTGCAGCCAACGCGGACCCAGGCAGCAACGAGATGAGCGGCGCAGGTCCAGTCACAGCTATTGGCATGGCCGCTGCATGGCTTTTCCCCTCACGACCTCTCGAGCGGTCACGCGCGCGGTCACGCCTTTGTTCCGCTGCCGGTCCCGTGGGTTGTGGGATAGCGAGCGACGGAGCCTGGCGTCCCATCCTCCTTGCCCGCGGACATCGTTCCTGCCACGTCGGTCGTCGCGGTCATCATCGTCACGCCTATCCCGGCGAGCAGGACGGACGTCTCGGGCAGGCTGCCCGCGACGATCGCGCGTGCCCCCTTGGCCATCGACAACGCCAAGCCTCCAATCAAACTCGTGCACCTCAAGTGGCGGCGGCTGGTCGTCGTCGTCGCGCGCATTGGAGAAGTCCTCGTGCAAGTCCAAGTGAATCAGCACCCGGTGCCGAAGCCCACGACGACCACTACGGCGCTGGCCCCTGGCTGGGAGTGTGATCCACTTCACCTTGGGGATGATGTTGGGGTCAGCCGTCCACGCCCAGACGCCGAGGGAGTCGGCAACCTCCTTCCGCACGTGGCGCCCCTCGATGTAGTTGAGCGAGCAGCCGTGACCTATCACCAGGGTCGCGACGTACTCGTTCCAGCCATGGAGGGGAATCCCCTCGAGGCACAGGCGCATGTGGTGAAGCATATCTTCGTTTTCGGCGTCCGTCCGAGCACCGGCCAGCCAGACCACGGCCGCGTTCGAGAGGAGTGCCGCCTCTTGCTGCATTTCCGGGTGGCAGGGATGACCACGAAATCCTCCTCTGGCCTCAGCGTGGCGTCCCCGAGCCGAGGCATGACAGGCGGCAGCGGCAGGCGAGGCTCCATCGGCGTGGAAGCCGGCTAACCACGAGCAGGAGCTGAACGAGGTGGTGGAGGCTGGACCTGGAGCGCAGTAGACGGGCGCAAGAGGCAGCTGAGCGGGCGCCAAGGCGTTGCGGCAGTCACGGCAGCGGTGGCCGTTCTGGAGACAGCGAGAGCACTTGAACGGATCCCTGCAATCCGAAGCGCGATGGCCAGGGATGAGGCAGCGACAGCACCTCCCTTTAAGCCAAGCAGGGAGTGGGCGAGGATTCAATGCCGAGGACGGCAAAGCCGGACGACGTGGGCCGCGCCGTGGTAACACCATCTGCCAGTCGCCGGTCACATCCACCTCGCGCCCTGCGCCTGCCGGAGCAGCCAGAGTTGAATGCGCGGCGGAGTTAGGCCCTTTTGCCAGGCTATCTCCGCCATGAATGCCGAGGGTAGCAGCCAACTGCACGGGCCCACACAATACCGGCTTGGCAGAGGCACATGCGGCCGGAGGCGTCTCCAGCACGATCTCACCGTCGGAGGTTACCGGAGAGCGAGGTAGTTGCGGGGCTGGCGACTCCAGATCTAAGGATGAAGGGGGAAATGACGGCTAGAGCGGTAGTTGCGCGGGGGCGAAGGGCGGGCGGGTACATGCGAGCACGGATGGCGGCGGAGGCGGCAGAGGCATGGACAGGAGGTGGCGGCAGGGCGCATCACGGCCGAAGCGGCCGCCGGTGGCGCGGGTCGAAGGCCTGGGCGCGGCCTCTGTTTCTCGTGGAGCGTCTTGTCCACTTGACCTTCTTTTGTGCACTGACAGTGACGACCATGTTTTGCTCACTAGCTACCGACACATCTTGTATAGGAAAGAACAACACAATACATAGCAGTTTTGTGGGCCTCTACTACACACTTCGTTAAAAATTAAAACAGCAATTAGAAAGTATTCCTGTCGCTTGCTTCAGCAAATACCTATATATATACAGTCATAGTCAATAGGGTCCATACCACTAAATGCTTGACAGCCAAATTTGAATTGTCAGAGAGTCCTATATGGATGCAGATCGAGTTAAATCAGATGGAAAAATGGAGCAAAAGGGAAATTGGAATTGGCTCTAATGACAAAATAGACAGTTTGGAAAGAGTAGCATGAGGATTAGGCTTGTCCAAAATTGCTAGGTGTATCACACTTAAGAGGGACCCCAAGAACATGTGTCTCATGCACAGATGCTAATTAACTTTTCCGATTTCCATTTTGAAAACACTGAGCCTAGAAGGTTTTACTAGCATCGAAAACCTGCACATTGAATATTTTTGCACTAATAAGGGAAATTAACATTAGCTTTGAGATCTTGCATATTTATCCCATGGATTCAGAGATTTTTTAAAAAATTATACATTAAAAAGTGCACATAAAGGAAAAAAAATGCACAATATCAAGGTTTCTGATCTATATATCGTCAGATTTTCACTGTTATTTATCATTTGTTGACAAATCCATTTCTATTTAAAAAGCTAAATATTGAACCATAAAAGTTTGGACATATAAACAAGGACGAGGTTCTAAGTGCTCGAAATAATTAAGGAAAGATAGCCACGAGAAATGTAAGAAACACCTATATTAGATATACCGATGAATATATATTCATCCTTACGATAGCTAAAAATTATATATCGTGAGTAATGAATTGGTGACCCGTTAATTGGTGACACTGTAAATAAATAAAGATACTATTTTCCTTATAACGGCAGAGTCTATACGTCATGTTTGACTCATTCACACACATATATAATTGCACTTGGTGCATGCTTGAATAACATAACTTTTCTATTTATCATCCGCAAACTCGAACTTCTAGGGTATAGACGTGGAAACAGAAGTCCTTATATATGGTGACAAATATGACCAATAGGAATTTTCAACATGTAATATTATGTGCAAGATCTATTTTCTTTCTTGAGATATGCAATATCTTTGAAACACACACCATAATTAATTTCTCATTATAGAAACTAAATGTGAACATGCGGAAAATTTATTATATTTTTATTGTTATCTATATTAACGAGCAAAAACATATTACGATGCGTGCGGCTACAACTGCACTACTCGATAAGATTTTTTATAAAAAAAATAATTTACACATATAAACCATAAAAATCATAGTGCTATCGTGTATTTTCTAGACACAGAGTTGATGTGACACACATGAGAAAAAAATAAAAAATAAATATTTTCTTTCGTATACTTCCTTTTGTTGTCCTGTGGCTTTTGATAAAACCTTTGCAACAGGTTTGCCGTGCTGGGTGTTGCAATCTTGGGACTCGAGGGTGTCACCGAGCAAGGGCAACGCTAGCGAGAGAGAGAGAGAGAGAAAAGGCTCCAGAGCGGCAGCGGCTGCCAACTCTCCCCCTGCGCTGGCTGCTGCCGCTGCAGGCTGCACCCTAAAGCAGCCAACCTTTTCACCTCTCCCTCTTCCTGCCACCCCCACACCACCACCTCGCCTCCTCGCTTCAGCCTCGGTTGCGGCGCTCTCTCTCGCACACACACTCTCGCCAGGGAGAGCTGCCGCCATGTCGGGGCTCTACAGCCAGGGGTTCTCCCCTGCGAGGAACCTCTCCCCTCAGATTAGAAGCAACCCAGATGTTGATAGGTAGGACGACGCGTGGATTTTGTTGATTTCTGTGGTTGTTTCTTGGCCAATTCTTGATGCCAAGATTACGTGTTTATTATATCCTCTTCTTCTTTTTTTGTTCGGTTTGCTTGATGAATGACGATGTTGTATTGTTGTGCAATTCTTGGCTTTGTGCAGTCAGTACTTGGCTGAGTTGCTCGCCGAACACCAGAAGCTGGGGCCTTTCACGCAGGTGCTGCCCATATGCAGCAAGCTGTTGAGTCAAGGTGAGATCTTTTGATCTCTCCCCTTGTAATTTTTTCTTGCAGCCTGATGAGATTTTCCTATGGTTATGGCCTTATGGGAGAGGTGTTCCTTTGCAAACATGAATTGGGAACTATATGTCTGCAGTGCTTGGATGAGTGCTCACTTAGGTGGCATTGGTTGTTGCGAGCTAGCTGTATGATGTATGGTTCATGTACTGCTTGGATGAATGCTCTATTTTAGATTTGTATTATGATGATCGACCTGCCTGTGATAATCTATGTTTGCAATGATGTAGAGCAATCTTCTTGGCTGACATATTGTGAAGGATTGCTGTTGGATACTTGCCTGGTATCTTAGCAATTTGTCTCATCATTCTCTTGGTGAGAATCATATATTTGGTTTAGAGTTGATCTTAACAATAGTATGTAAAAGCAGTGATAAAGCTCGTAGATGTACAACTGGACACTGGACAGTGGTAAATGCTATTTATGGATATCAACATATGCTTATCTCGATCGCCGTCAAACCAATCGATGCACATTATCAACAAGAGTGTTCAGATGATATAACAATTTTCTGACATATTTTTGAAGTACTTTTGCGAACTGAATATAGGAACACTTCTCTTGATACTACGCAGCCTCTTTGTAGTGCTGGTTCTGGAAGATGCAACCTAAAACTGAAATACAACTTGGAATTTCTTATATGACTAGCATAATGCTCGTGCGTTGCTATGGATTAAAAAATAATATTATATATTTAAGAAAATTATACTACTGTTTATGTCATATTAGATCATTCACACATGCTCTCATCTCAACCGTTTCTGTTGGGTCCAAATGGTGGTCTGTTCGAAGGTGGACGGACCGCTGCCACCAATTGACATCTTTATAAGAGTAAGATAAAGATTGGGTTATCTTAACCACCATCTGAAACTCTTCTTTTCGGGCAGCACTTATGCTTAGACCATGATTTGGATTTTCTTTATTGCCGCATGTCAGCTTAAAGGATTTAGTATCTTCTTCAATGAGAGATCATCATGAATCATTCTATTATAAGTGGTGGTGTTGGATCAAAACTGACATCAGTTGCATCACACTTCGGTGTTCTTTTTTTTATCACGCTGTAGAAAAAACTACCCTTAGGCCATCTGATGTTACGTAGTTATTGCTGATCATATATAAATTATGTTGGGTCTGGTTTCTATGTTTCAATATCTGCCTTTCTCCTGTCAATGTTTATCCATTGTATGATCATTTCTTGTCTTGGTCGTGACAAAAAAAGAACTTAATAGAAAATGTCTATAATAATTCTAATTTTCTAATAGACAGCTTATCCATTCATTTAATCTAAATTCTCTCCTGACCTTTATGCTACTCAGAAATTATGCGGGTATCAAGCTCTGTCCACAACCATGGATTTGGCGATTTTGACAGACATCGGTACAGAAGTCCTAGTCCAATGTCTTCACCAAACCCCAGGTCCAATCTCTCTGGCAATGGGTTCAGTCCTTGGAGTGGACTACCCCAAGAGGTAGGCATACAACAAGACTTTTTTACAATCCAATAGATCACTCTGGACTATGCTCAAGAGTTATGTGTTTTCACTCTGGGTGTTATATTCATTATTTTACCTATACAATTGTTATAGTCATTATTTTACCTATACAAATTAACCCCATACGCGCTTAAGTGTCGGGAAATTTCAGAGGTGTAGTGTACTACTATGATAATGCCATGCATGATGTGTTTTTTTGGAGAAAAGTTTGACTGCTATTCGTGTTGCGCACATGCTTCAAAATGTTTTCTTTTGTCAAAAATACTGATAAATTGTCGTGTTTGCCTTTTTGAACTATATAAAAGAGATTAGGTTTTCCTCAAGGAACTGGCATGGATTGGCAAGGAGCACCACCAAGCCCTAGCTCTCATGTTGTAAAGAAGATTCTACGTTTGGAGGTCCCAGTTGATTCTTATCCAAGTGTATGCTGCCTCCAACTTCTGCAGTTTTTCTTGAATTTTAAAAGAATAATTATTGGGCCGTTTTAATATCTTTTGTTGATATAATTTTCACTTCCACGCAGTTCAATTTTGTGGGGCGCATTCTAGGACCTAGAGGTAATTCTCTAAAGCGGGTAGAAGCATCCACTGGTTGTCGTGTTTTCATTAGAGGAAAGGGTTCCATCAAAGATCCAGGGAAGGTAACAAAAGTTTACAATGTTTGATCTGCATCCACTTAAATTGGATTACCAGTGCTTCTTGAGCTATTAGGTCGTTATTATGCTAACATATAGTTATAGCAATCTAATTTTGCTTTAGCATTTTACACTATTAGTTCTTAAGTCTGTAAATTGGTGGGTTGAAATCCTGTGGGTTGCACAGTAGATTTAGTATATTGGAATTGTCTTCCTATGCTAGGGATCTCATCCATCACCATATTCGGCATTCCATGTCCTGTTCATGACCCTAACATTGGATTGTGTGTTCTAACTGATGACCCTAATATTGGATTGTGTGTTCCAACTTTCTCCTTCAACTCCCTACCCCTTTTTTTGAACTCATAATGTGGTAATGAAAGTTCTCACATATCCAAGCAATGTATCTTGTCCTGGGTTTCGACTCCTTTCATTACCAAAGCTAAGAGTTCCCTAGATGATAACTATATTTTACACTGCTGTGCAATATATTTATATTCTGTCCAGTACCTGTCAACTTTATTTTTGTCTCACATAAATTAGTGTTCCTCTTATCTCTTATTTGAACCCACTAAGCTTATAACTTGTTTTAGTTGCTCTGTTTTTGCTTCTTGATCTTGTGTTTCTCCTATAACTTAAGTTTTACTTTACATCTTTGCTTTCATGTTTCTTCAAGGAGGACAAACTACGAGGAAAACCGGGCTATGAGCATCTGAGTGAACAATTACATATCTTGATAGAGGCTGAGTTCCCAGCCAATATTATTGATGCAAGATTGAGACATGCACAGGAGATTATAGAAGAATTGCTAAAACCAGTGGTGAGTGATTAGTATGCCACGTATTAATGTATCCACATACGTATATATCTTATTTCTGCAAGATTATTATGTGAACCACGTACTGCTGTGCGCTAGGATTTTTGTGCTAATCTTTGATCTCTGGAGAAAGCCAAGGAAATACCCAATTAGGCATTGTATATCATAAAATTGTTTTTTAAGAAAAAATAATAATGGTAAAATCCCGTGGAAAAATATTCCCTCCAGCTCCCCTAACGCTAGTCTCACCTAGCATATAACTCTTTACGTGAATTTTGATTATCATTTACTGATCTCTCTCTAAACTGATTCTCTCCATTTTTTGTGGAAGTCTATTTTCATTTTCCACATGTTCTATCCGGAATGCTTCTTGCTTCTCCAGGAATTCCTTGTCTTTATAAATGGACTCTAGATATGCCTGACATGCAAAGCCATATTGATTTCTGCTGCAGGATGAGACGCAGGATTTCTACAAGAGGCAACAGCTCAGGGAGCTGGCCATGCTAAACTCAACCCTGAGAGAGGACAGCCCTCATCCAGGGAGCGTCTCTCCGTTCAGTAACGGTGGTATGAAACGTGCAAAAACAGGCCAGTAGGGAAGCAACTACACCCACCATTACCTGTACTGTAGAGGTGCTTTATGCCCCTATGGGTCACCATGCCTCTGGGCAATGTTTGCCATGGTTGCGCAAGACAGAAGCGATGCATGCGTTCGCTAGCTGAGTCTGGTATGAGTAGTGGTTTCTCCTTCAGACAGGGAAACTGCTGGGACAATGGCAATAGTCCGGGATCCCTGGGTTGGTCCAGCTTTGGTTGCTGTAAGGTCTAGAACATTCGTTTTATTTGTTAATTGACTGTTAACCCTAGTATATGGTGCTATGGTAGGTGATCTCCATGACAAACTAGAGAGGCCCGAGTATGTGAGCTCTCTTTGTTTTCTGTTTACCCCTTTAGGTGTTTAATTTGCCTTGTATATTATATCCTTCTACATTATGGAGTTGGGAAAATAAAGGTATAAAGATTATCAACTTGTGCCTTATGGTTATTCGCCGTGAAACTTCAAATTAACAATGTGGCAAATCCAGTTCTGGATGTCATTAGCGTTCATGCTCAGCAAAGGCAGTGACAGTGACAACCAGCTAACAATATTTCTCTGCCGTGTGTCACGTGTGCCACGAGAAGCTGTCACAAATCTCATTTTCACTGGATGCGTTAAGGTACAAAATTACATTTGCCTATGCTTGGGCATATGTATCCGGTCAAAATGAGATTTGGTGAATATTCCGTGAAATTCCAGCTTACAATTTTTTAAAAAGTTCTCAAGTAATTACGAGACGTAGGGGAGAGTACGAGATGTAACTCTGAGATAAACTCAAGCGCGTTGGAGAGCTACGCCTTAAGACACTTGCTAGAATTGTGAATTTGATCTTGAAATTTTGCAGCGGTGTAAAGCACACGATCTCCTTTTTTTTAGAGAATTTTTTAAGTTTCGAACTCCAGGTGCAAATGCAAATTTCCACCAGATTCGTATTTGGACCTAATATTTCATCATCCTTTATATAACGCTACCCATCCATCAAATTCGGAAATTTACAAGAGTATAGATCACTAAGTTTATTTTTCAGAACGAGTAACAGGCTAAAAGGAAACATGATTAGCCCACAACCACCATACCATCCAACAAATATCTCTGCTCCATGCATAGCCAAATTCCGTGAAAATCAAGATAATCAGCAATGAACTGCAGATCCCTGATGAGCACATGAATATTAGGCATGTTTCGGCAAAGAGCGTCGGATCGCATACACATACCAAATCTACATATAAGCACAGCACTGAAGCTAACAGCCAAGGCAAGAAAAGAGCATCATCCATATGCACCAATTCAAAAGAGAAAGTGTGTTTCTAGGCGTAGAGAGAAAAACACCTAAACTTAAACACGACAAATATTAGAACAGTTTCAGATTGAAGAACACATGCTAATTATTAATACTCAGTGATCATGCTAATTATTAATACTCAGTGATCACAACCTTATGGTGAAACTTATAGGATGCCACAGACTTCAGCTACAAAAATGGATGAAGCCATCGAGATACAGAATAAGAAATATAATCATCTCATGGTGACGTTAATACCTGGAAATGATATACAACAAAGTTTCAAAGTTTTTATATGCTATAAAGGTACACCCCAAAAAACCAGTGAATCTGGACGTGGACACATAGGACACATTATACAACTATATTGTTATAACTGAAAAAATTGGCAAAACACACAGGTGTTTTGAAAAAGAAATTCACAAAAACCATCTTAAACTCATAATGACGAATTATTGCAATAGGTTTTCACCATTCTTCATATTGATCCAGGATCACAGCTACATACTCACATTAAAAGATTTCGTTTGTGTATAGTAGTTCAGTTCCATTACGCATCTAAGCGCAATACTTAACATTGACTACCAATCATATTATCGGATGTATATACATTAAATCATCACCAAATCATATCACAAGCAGAGGTATAAGTTTTCACATCAACGGTTTAGTACTAAAGAAAATTACACAATACCAAGTTCTAATGACACGCTAGACAGAATAGTAAAGCTGCTAATGATAGCAATTACGGATAATTGGACCCTCAGGTCCCACCAACTTCCTCCACGCAAACAGAGGCGGCGTGGAGGGCGCGAATATGGGTGCCACAGCTTGATCGTTTCTTGCGCTTCCCGGTGATCATCGCCCACATTGGCTTCATGGCCTGGACCTCACAGCGAACGCTCCCCACCTTCACCTTGCCTGCACAGCTCCCATCCTCCTCCTTCACTTCGCCTGCACAGCTTCCACCCTCCTCCTTCACCTCGCCTGCACAGCTACCACCCTCCTTCTTCACCTGTGGAGGGAAGGAAAGCTTCAGCTTCAGCTTCACTGGCAGGGCGATCGGCTTAGCTGGTAGAGGAGGTGGCGAGATGGTGGGCTTGGCAGGCTCCAGTGGCTGTGAGCAGGGGGCGGAAGGGAAGTTGGTGGCAGCGTGGTTCCCGCGGATGCGGACGTTGGCGGCGTCATAGGCGGCGGCGGCCTCCTCGGCGGTGTCGAAGGTGCCGAGCCACAGGCGGCGGCGGAGGTTCGGGTCGCGGATCTCCGCGGCAAACCGCCCCCAGCGCCGCTGGCGCACGCCGCGAAACCGCGCCGCCGGCGTCGTCCAAGACGCCTCCTTCCCGGCCTCCATCACCCGGCGCTTCACGCCCGCCCTCCTCCCCGACCCCCTCTCCCTCCGCTGCTGCTTCGCCGGCGGCGCCTCGTCCTCGCTCGAAGACGAGTCGGTGGCGTCGGCGTCGCGAACGAGGATCCGCACCACGCGTCCCCGCGGCAGCACCGACGCCGACGCTGCTGCCGCCTCCGCCTCCGCCGCCGCCGTGGCCAGCTCCTCCAGGCTAGGGTTTGGACCCATGCCTTCGAGCCCACTCAATCCATACGTCCGGCTGATCGAGGTGGCTACTACGCTTAGCCTACGCGCTCCGCCATGGGAGCGTGGGGGTGGAGGCGCGGGTCGGGCTTAGGGTTAGGGTTTGCTGGGTTGATGCGGCGGTGTGCGGGCTATGTGGGTGTCGCGGTGGAAGCGGGAAGACAAGGGGAATTGGTGGAGGAGGCCGGGACTAAAAAGGAAGGAGGGGTGAGGGGTAGTATCGGGATTTCACCTAGGAGGATCGGATTGGAATCTACGGTTCCAGGCAATCGAAGGGTGTGGATATTCTCGGAATATGGGAGTCAGTTAATAATAGATGGATTAGGATCAACTTGTCTCGGAAGAAATGTAGGCTAGTTTTTTCTTCTTCTTATTTTTGAAGAAAAAGAATCGGCTAGCTGGCTCGGGGAAGAACAACTACTTGAAGTTTTAAATGATCCAGAAAAGGACTGTAGATGTATATTGTTGGGATGAACTATGAAAAAGTTTTGGCATAAAAATATATTCACTTTTGTGCTTACAAAAAATAAGTTGTGTGTTCTTGTTTTAGACCCTACTCCCTTGAGGTTTCGCACAGCCTACAAACAAACATATTTTTGCCTAAAATTTCCATCCTCATATTGCATTTAACAATGTAGATCTCTACGAGTCTTTTAGAAATCCGCATGGGGGGAGCTAAGGATAATTGAATCTATGTCTGGAACACTTTTAAGCCAACTCTTGCGATATTTAAGAACAAGAAAGCGAATAACCCTAGTAATATTGTTGGGGAATAGTGATTGACAAGGGGTCTACCGGCCTCGAGGGAGTGTCGGGACGGTGGCATCGACGGACACAAACTCTCAGGGTAGGGAGGTGGATGGCGGTGGTCGGGCAACATGATGGAAAATATATTAGGATGCTATGTTGGGTAGAGGGGGATGGGAACAAGAGCCGGCGGCACGATGAGAGCACATGGAGAGCTGTTGTGGCACCGAACGAGGGGCGCGAGTAGCGAAGTCAGGAGGAGTGTAAAGCTTGTCACCAGAGATTGAGAAAAAAGGAGGCATTATGTAGAAGGTAGGAAGGAAGAAGAGGAAGTTCTAGGGAAAGAAATAAGGTTGGAGAAGAGATAAATAGGTAAAGTTGATGGAGGTTTTCACTTGTCAGCTAAATTTTTTTTTAGCAACCTAGAACGCTATTCAATGAAGACCAGGGTTAGGGATTACAAAGCTCTAATAAACTGCGGAGCTAAACATGATAGAGCACGTCTGTGAGTGTGACAACAGAACATGAACATAAAAAATATGTAGAAGTCGCTAAAGGCGAAGGTGGAAACCAGCCACTTGGTCGATTGAGAACGCTGACACAAAGTCGCCATCAAAACCTTTGAGGGCCTCATGCGTGCTCACCAGTTCCTGACTCCCCGGCGGCTCTCCCAGCGATCGTTCTAGCATATGCACTAGAGGTTGATGATGATTGAGTTGTAGATCTTTCGGACGCTTCATCGAGATCAATTGAAAATGTCCCACATCGTCGTCACTAGGACTCAGAGATAAATGATTTCTTAGTTGCCTTTAGTGAGTAACCCAAACGAAGCCAGACTTACGATCACAGCATGAACATCTTCCTGACAAGAAATTGAACAACATGCGCAACAGAGGCACAAATCAACAAGTTGGAGTTGCTTTGTGCACCTGCAATCGACAACCTGGAGCAAAGATTTCTGTGCAAGCTTCACAGAGGAGAGCCAACGGAGCCGCATCTTTGATAGGGACATGGAAACCAAACACAATGCCACAAGATCTAGAGAAGCAGCTATAGAAATCTACCAAGAAGCACCCGGTAGTACCCTCCCGGTGGACAAAGACATCAAGACCGAAAGCGAGAGGGAAAGCTAAGAGAGTGGCACCACCAGAACTAAAAATCTCAATAGCACTGGCATCGGAAGGGACAGCGGAAAGGAGAGCTCCAAATCTAAGGCAAGGCCATCATTCAAACATACTTGTGCATGAGGCAGATATCTAGCTGGCCAGAGCGCCGCGACTACGGTCAGGAGTAGCAACACTTGCTCCAACATGCATCTATGGTGGAGACAAACCCATCGGAGATGAAGCCAACACATGATGCAAACACTCATAAAGGGAACAACCCCGAGGGAAAAGTAATACACATAGGGAAGGAGGGCAAGCCGATCCCTCTCCCTTAGCCGCCGGCCGACGAGGCTACTGGAGACGGAGAGGAAGGGGCTGGTAGGAAACAGAAGGATGGAGAAGATGAAGTCACAAAGGACAAAGGAGAAAGGGATAAGAACGGGACTTGTTAGCTCAGTGCTATAGCATAGCCAATTACTAAGAGGGTGTGACCATCTTAAAAAATTATTAGGGTGAAACCATATTACAATTTTTTTGCAAAGAGAACCTTTTTTTTAGATCGAGGAGAAACGGTTGCACCCTAATAATTTGTAATACCCTGGTGTTCAGAAGACGCCCAAACCGGAGGCATTCCAAACAGGGGCAGACCAACAGCTCGACACCCTCCAAGGAAGAACTTAAAACGCACCAAAAACGACTCCCATGTCACATACAGCAAGCTTCGCACTGCAATCCACTCTTTCCACATTTCATCATCCAAGCAAAACCACTTCTGGAACAGGCACAAGCACAAATTCACGAGCATCATAGTGCACAGGCTTCATTGCACATGGAGATGAGGAGCAGAGAACTCATCAGCTATCATCATCATCTATGTATGATCTCATAACTCATCATGATTGCACTCCATGTCTCCATCTCCATGCGAGCAACATCATCTTTTTTCTTCATTACTATCACTACGTGAGTATATAACTAACATAGAACAATCTCCATATAAAACTTACAGCAGGGAATGGCAATTAAGTTAACAACATTTATGCGGTCAACTAGTACAATCTGAATAAATATCAGGTTCTGGAAGACAAAGAAAAGAAAAATGAAACAGGCTCCTAATGTACGAAAAATTGAGACCAACCTGCTGTCAAATTCAGATGACATTGCTAACAGGAGAAACATTCTAGCAGTTTAGCAAGTTGGCACTCAGCAGAACTTCCAGTGATTGTTGCAGTTCACACATGTCACAAATGTTGTCATTGGCTCATCAGCACTACGAGTCTGCAGCTGATAGTAAGTCGTCTTCCGCTGGCCACACCTCCCGCATTTGAACTGATCAGTCGTCGCCTTCGGTGCTCCTGCACGCTCACAGTCAAACAAAGCCTTTTCCTTGATCTGCTTATTCTCAAGCTTTCTTGCGTCACTAGCCATCTCATCAGGGGATATGTCGACAAGCCTCCCAGGCCTAACTTCACCCAAGAGAACCCTTCGCCGGAAATCGGTGTTGTTATCAGCTCTCAGATTGAACAGTATTGATCTGTACTTTGCCTTGTGAGTCCCAGTGGAACGTCCCAGCCTCTCAAACAACGCAGACTCCACAGTCACAGCAACTCTAATTGGGTCACATGCATCTACTTCATCTAAGATGTTTCTCACTTCCTCCCTGTCGTCCGCGCTAGTCTCTCCAGAAACCCTGGAGAAGGCCTCAGCAAGTAGTTCCCGGATTTTATCTCGAGTAGCATCGTTACATTTGACAAGATTTGTCAGCTTTGGGGGGCCGTTTGGAACAGAAGATGGCTTCTTTGTATCAGGAGTTCTACCGACTTCCTTTGGAACCTTCTCTACCTTAACAGGTTGAGCTTTGGAGTCATTATTGGCAATCTTCTCAACCTTGACGCTCTGAGGCTTCTGACCCCTAACATCCACATCTTTTTTCTCAACTTTCACACTTGCCGATGTAGAATAATTTTCAACCTTCACACTTGCTGACGTAGTATTTTTTTCAACCTTCACACTTGCCGATGTAGCATTCTTTTCAACCTTCATGGGCTGAGCCTTCTCAGCCCTTGCTGCAGAGTTATTTGATCTTTCATTCTCTGATGTACCATTTTTCTTTCCTGTCTCTTCAATAACAACCTTCTTCCAGTACCCAAAAAGGTCTGTAGCCACCGCCTGTATGCCTGAGTGAGGATGTTTAGTAAGGTACCGAAGACGTTTGCCAACCTGACAAAACAGAAGGGAATGGGTAAGTTCTAGGCTCCCAAGTCCTATGAAAAGAACTGCAGTTAAGTTGCAGAAGGAAATAAACAGTAACAAGTGAGAAAACAGAAGTTTGATAACAAAGTATTTAAGTTGATAAATTAAGCTTCTGTGCAAACGTAATATTACTTAGAAATTAAATTCACGCAGGATGTTTGACAAGCCCATAAAGGAGTCCCACTGATCATAATATGAAGTGTTTGTCAAGTTCTGTCTCATGCTCAGAACACCTTTGTACCTTAATTGATGGGTGTTCGAAGAATGAATGTTATATGTGACGCAACATGGAGTTAGATATGCTTTTCACAAATATAAGTTAAGTCCAGTTAACTTGGACTGAAACAGCTTCCTAAATTGGAATTACTCAGTCTCTGAAAAATAACTCACATGAAAGAAGATTGTCACTACAGCCTCTTTAGGAGCCCTACGAACTGAAATTCAGAATTATTTCGCCCCAATGCCCCATGGCACTTATCTAGGTGTTCTGGGAAGGAAAAAAAACTTATATCCCAATACATTCGAAAGAATTCCCATCATAGAGGACTTGACCTAATTTTAAATCAGAAAGGTGTAAGACTTCCACTAAATTATAAAGACTAAAAGACTGGTGTAAGTGGCAGGCCCCATAAGAAGCTAACTGTTGGGAAGTGTGGCACCTTAATTGTTGGGAAGCCGTTACAATTTCAGATAAGATTATTATGCAAAATGGCAAGTTGGGAGAGGACTGATGGTTAGTTCAATAGCTGTACAGGAAGGTAGCTTTTCAGGAAAATCATGCCAAATGTGACAACTTAAAGCTTTTCAGTTCATATTTTTCCTTCATATATAAAATATTTCTTCCCTCTTAGGCATTACGTTGTTTATGTTCCGCACGGTTTTCTTACCAAGACAGCTTTTCACATAACCACTTGAACCAAAGACCAACCAATTGCGAAGTTACATCGTTTTCACACTTATTTTTGAAATTATTTCAAATGCTTCTCTGGCCAAGTCAGAATCCTGTGCTATCACATGAATCAAACACACATGATTTTACACTCTTTCTCTTCATCAAAAGACAACCTATATTGTTGATAACCTAATATTAGAAACATGACAGTTGGGAGATCACTTAATGCAGAATCTTCATCAGGATTAAGCTAGTGGGATCAATATGATCCCCATCATGATCAATCACTACCAACACACAATTTTTTCCTCACAAGAAAAAACATATGCAACGATTAGTCACAAATACCCACCCAGCTTGCATTATATCACTTCAAGCCCAGGTTTTGGTATCAGACAGAAAGGTCTCCACTAATCTCAGCCACTCTTTCCATTTGTAAGATACAACTAATCTCAGCACCTCTTTTTAGTATAATACAACTAATTTCAGCCACTCTGAATGGAAATTGCAACATGCACATATTCATCTGCTAAAAACTGCAGCATTTCACTAATCCCAGCCGCCTACCCTCGCCCCCTGAACACCCACCACCAAACCCATCAAGAGCTACAGAAAGGAGAAAAGGTATCATTTTTCCACCACCAATAGCGAGAGACACCCACAAGATCTAATTCCAATCAAGAGGCCTGGTTTTTCGCATCTATTTATCCTTTTAAAAGGGAAGAACAAAATATCTCCCCTAAACTGCCGGTAAATTTTGACGAACCAACCGAATCGAAAGGCCCAGTGAATCCAAATTCAATGCAGTAAGACACATTACGCCCACAGTTCCTCGCCAAAGGTTGCCGCCGCCGCACGCATCCGCCCGGAACGGCACAACGAGGGGTCACGGATAGATTTCTTCGCGGCCATAAAAATCGGATCCAGGCGGCCGCTCACCTGCGTGGAGACGAGGACGTCGGTGGTGACGCGGATGTCGCGCAGCCGCCGCAGCGCGTCGAGGCAGCGGTCAGCCTCCGGCGAGCCGTCCTCCTCGGAGGCTGCCGCGTCGGCCGCCTTCTTGGCCGCCTCGAACGTCTCCATGAGCTCCCTCTCCATGGCGGCGACGGCGGTGAGATCAAAACCCTAGCAGCTAGGCTCCGCCCGGTGGCGTCTACCTCTCTGGTTGGCTCGGAGGTGGGAGGCGAGAGGAGAAAAAAAAAGAGGTTGGATTTGGGGGCTAGCGGAGACTTTTATACGAGCGGCTCATGCCGCCGTTGATTCGGAGGCGGATACTTCTGGAACGAGACCGATCGGACGACTCGGATGAGCCCCACGTGGCTAGCTTTTGGTATTTCAGTTGTTGGGAAGCAGTTGTCCTATGGTTTCCTTTGCCGTTCTTGTGTCTGTTTCTTTTACACTGCACAAATGACAGGTGAAAACAAAGAGTAAGGCTTCAACGGAGCCAGGAACGAGAGATAAAATGGGGCCAAATGACTCACACGGTGTGATAGTATTGATAAAGAGGGCCGAATTAAGCTAATACTAACATAATACCTTAAAATCTAAAGGAAAAAAAATGAGTATACTACACTTGTTGGGTCAAGGGGGGAGCCCTGGCTCTGCCAATCCCCTCTCCCTCCATCACTGTTTCCTAAAGCACAATAGTTTATGCATCTAAAACGCATCATTTTTTTTTAGTTTTAGCATTGTTCACATTAGAATTAACCTAATAATTATGCTTTTATTGTTAATTACTTGTTATTATTGGAGAATTTTGATTGTTGGACATTTTTCGCAGGTTAAATGCAAATTTTGAAGTTCCAGGACTAGAATCACGCAGAAGGGGGATTTAGAGCAACTTCCTCTTTTGAAGCGATGCCTAAATCAACAACAGAGCAAGACGACTTGCAGTATGGGCCAGCTCGCTCATACCGCTGGGTCGTACCATGCAGTGTTGCCACTCCCCCCTCAAATCAAACCAAGCAACATTTATAAACAAAGCAAATCCATTTGAGGAAGAGAGAAGATAGGGGCCCGCTACAGAGAAGATATAGATAACCAGCGATCCATTTCAAAGGCCATCCTCACCAAGAAGAAGATCGATTACCGTCACACCACTTCGGAGATCTGCACAGTGAGAAAGAGTCCCACCATAGATGAGACACTAGAGATCAAGAGACTAATCATTTCTTACTACCTTTTCTTCAAGGGTTTGTGAACTATTTAATCATACCTCTTGTTGTCAGTATTACTCATTGGTAATTTAAGGATGTTTTGCTATTCGCTTGTCATGCATCTTATTTGTGGTTCTCTTCTTATGTGTGAGTAGTTCTCCTTAGGCTGGAGATATGTAGGGGAGTGGTAGATGGTAGAATTGCTTTAAGATTTATTTATTATGTGTGATGCTTTGAGTTTCTAGTATAAGGTTATTTGCTCTCGGTATACTTAATACATGTTGCCTAGCTTAAGGGCATCGACATCATGATCTTAAAGAGACCTATGAGAGTACGTACATGTTCCATAGTGAATCCATGACGTATAGGTGACAGGTGTAGGTATCAATGACGAGCTACCGTAGCATGAGGAGAACGGGAAAACAAAACCCTCAAAACATTGATTCGATCTATTTTTCTTAAATAGCAAGCCGATCACTCTAAATGAGAGTAATGGGAGGAGGGCAATGGAGTCATGCAAGACCAGGATAGAACGGCACCAATAGCACACCTTGCTTCTCCACCTATGCTAACTTTCTTTCGAAGATAATGGCGGGCCATGAAGGGTTTTCATGTTAGAATAAAGTGTTTACCTAGATCTCCGATGGGTGGTGGTGACATGGCTAGGTGGCGGTGGCATTGACAGTCGTGGGTCCAAAGGAGGGAGATGGGTTGTGGGGCAAGCAACACGACAACAGGAGGAAGGAGTACTAGGTTGGCACGAGGTTGCGGCAACTATAGGCGTGTAGAGGTGGCAGTATGGTGAGGAGAGTGTAGTGGGCTATGCCGAAAGCCACGGTGAGAGATAGATCGTCGAGTGAGGAGAGGGGTAGTGGTCGAGGCGGAAACTGCCAGCGTTAGGAAGAAATTCAGGGAAGAAGCATTGTAAAAGAATGCAGGGAGAGTGGCGGTCGGAGAAGATAGGCGTAGGAGAAGAGAAGGTAGCTGTGGAGTGCTAGCCACGTTCAAAAACACAACATGTCTTTATAACATATATGTTTTAAAATTTCATTTAGAATGGGGTATTTGCTTGGTCCGAAAAGGGAAGGTATTGAAGCTGCTAGGATTATTTTTCATCAACTTCTATGCGTTTATTAACCTCTGGTGGAATCATCTTTCTCCCTTTCGATGCTGTCTTTCCTTATTTAGTCTCTGGTCTAATCACCAACCTGATAGGGTACTGGTAGGGTACTAGAATGGTATTCAACAAAGATTTGCAAGGACACTGACATCACATGCTATCGAGGTGCTACCGGTACCATGCTTCAAGAACAAAGGTACCTTACAGCCAGCTTGCATTTTGGGTATTGTTTGAGACCATAGCAGAAGACTCGCCGCTATCTGCAAACTTTGCCAAGGAACGGTATCGCAATTTCACACTCTCTGCATTGTCTAAGGTCTTCACCACATACCTGTTAAACACGGGCAACAGATAAGCATCACGTTTAATTTCGAAAGATAACCAGTTTAAGAAATAAGTGTTACTACCATCCGTTTAAGCACTGCGCTGTCACAACTGCAACACGTCCCACAAATCGTTCTGGGGTCCTCTTGTTTCCCTGAGGAAATTCATTTTGGTCATTGCAAATAGGGAAAGACGGAAAATAAAAGCGCGTGGTTAGCTGACTAAAGGGATAAATACCCTCATATCTTGATTATGACTTGGTCGAAGAGAGCAAATGGATACTGAACACCTTTACCTCTAGAAAGTTCAGTTAGATTTGGATCATTGCCATATTTGTCCTCATTTTAGAGAGAGAACATATTTAAGAACATTGTGTTACACATGCACTTGAAACTCAAACATTAATTAATAAGCTGGAAAAAAGTGTATACCTGTTCAAGGCGATCTCTTCTTCTTTTCAATGTTTTTGCTGACTCTTCCTCGCATCTAAATGCCTGAACTGCAAGGCGAAGAGCTGAAAACATGACAAAGAAAAAAAAATCTTAGGATTAACAGGCCAGAAAGGAAGCTAAATGCACTGACTTGTGTGAGATAGCTAAATGTAACCCTTACAGATCTTACAAATTAATAGTCTAGCAATTAAAGTCCATACCCAAGTTTGGTCGAATGGAGTCCTCAGTAATCGGCTGACCACATTTGCCACAAGCTTTCTGCATGGCAGGGACAGAAACAATTCTATATCACTTTCACATGCACTTGTAATTTCATACAACCCCATTTTAAGTAGTGTTGCAATATCAGGTTAACCACCTTCCAGGATTTTTTAAGTAATGTTTTACCTTGAAATTAAAGTTTACCTTTTGTGGTTACTCATGCTGGCAACAAATGTAAAACTACAAAATACCTCTAATTCTTATGATCCCAGATATCAGTTCACTTTGGACAACATAATCGATGAATGGAAAAAGAATGCTATTGGAGCCTGCATTCTATTGAATGCACTTCTATTGCTCTAGAAAAGTAATGACATGTTACAAGGAAAAACACTATGCTTCAAAGCCACATCAAGTAACTAAGGTTATAGGAAATCCTAACACTATCAATGAAGAGATGTAGCCACAAGCAGGACACAGAATATGTAAACTGCAAACTACATTGTAACAAGAGTAACTTGAGGCAAAAGATTGAAAAACAATTACACAGCAAGGAACCTTGGACAAACTATTCTGTAGATATGCTGCATCCCACTACTTCCATAAGAATGCCCACATGATAGAATCATTGCATCGTCCATACCTCTACAAATTCAGACACAGGAAATGAATGAGATGTTTGAATACTTTTCCCCAAGTATCATGTCCATTATTACCGCAACCAGGCATGATATTTGGGTACGACGACTTCGAGTGACATATTTCTTTACTATGAATTACTGGGAAAATACCATGAGCCTACGGAGCGGGTAGATAATGCTTGAAAGCATGTATTAGTCTCATGTTGTAAGTTTATAATGCATTCAATAAACAAGGTGAAATAGCTAAGTAATCCTTATGAAACAAAAACTAACTTTTCAGGAGAACAAGAGAGTCACTTGCAGATACTCACGTCAACGGATCAGAGAGGTGTGCTATGAGCAGGTCCCAGTAGCTAGATGCAGGGCCTCCCTCTCTTCTTCCAATCACTCCATATCCATCCTCCACCCTCATCTCCCTGGGGGATGGAACTAGGCTCTTCATCCCCTCTAGCCGAAGCTTGCCCGTATTGCTCGCTTCCGCCGCTGTACATATGGCCCTGCTGCCATTGCTGCTCTTCTATTTGCCTCGCTCCATTCTCCCCATTCATCACTGCCCGCCCGATTCCTGGTGTGTAAATCAGCAAGCAATGATCAATTGATCACCTTTATCCAGATACACGGAAAAAGAAGAGATCCTAAATGGAGAAGAAAGGCAAGATATTTGCTGCTCGGAAATCATCATAGACCTAGCTACCTAGCTTCGGATTTTTCACAAACCAAATTCTAATCGCTCTTCAAGCTGCGCAATTTACAGAAGCGAGCTAAAGGCATCGCTCGAACCCTTCGCCCACCTTGAGAGGAGGCGCGTCGCTGCTGCGAGCTGCAGGCGGCCGCTCGGTCCACCGGCTCAGCATCCTCGCCCTCCTCGTCGTGGTCTTCTTCCATGCCGTCTTCGTCCTCGTCGAACTCGTCAACGGAGGCGCCGCCGTCGGAGTCGTGGTGCTGCCGGAGGAAAGGGCCGGCGGCGCGGGAGGGGAAGTGGGCCGCTGTGTGGAAGGGCGAGAGCGCGCCCCTCGCGGAGGAGGAGGAGGAGACCCCCGCGCGGTGGGGCCCCGGGCCCGGAGGAGACGTCATGGCAGCCGTGGAGAGCTTGGTGGGGGAGGAAGGGAAGGGTGGTGCGCTGCGCTGTGCTGGGTGGTAAGAGTAACCGTGTTACCGTAACACCTATGTTTTGTTGTGCAGATTTCAGATGATGGAATCGCATAAATTTTGTGAAAGATAATAATTTCGCATAACCGTGGTGGCTTGACACATCTGTGGCTCCGCCCCCGGTATCGTTGGTATGCAAAACCCAAAACTGGAATGAAGGCCTGGTATTGTTTTTACCTTCAGTAACCAGTAACCATCCCTGTCAGGTCTGTTTGGATCAGTAATCATACCTGTCAGGTCTGTTTGTCTTTCCAGTTCTTAAATCATTGAGCAGTAATCTTCCCCGTCAGGTCTGTTTCTGTCTTTCCAGTTCTTAAGGAATCATTGATCAGTAATCATCCCTGTCAGGTCTGTTTGGGTCACAGGATTGTCATAGTGGCCATTGCGAATGGCGCTAAAGGTTCGACATTGCAGTCGAACATGAGAGGGAATACTCAATGACAACATGGACAGGTTATGGTAAAGCAGCTGCCAGCTATACATAGCTTGCATAAGTTGCATTTCAGCTTTCTTTGTATCATCAGTACAACAAGCTACCCTACACTGAACAAGATCCCTCTTGTATCATTTCCTCCCACTATCAACCTAGGCTAACATCTTTACATCACCAAGGAAAACGTCTCCTGACATCCATTATGTCCTCCCATTGCCTGCCTTCTTTGAGGCGAAGAGATGGCGGACAACTGAGAGCTTGCTTGTCGCGCGAGAAACGATCGAGGAGACAGAGGAACTCTTACTGCTCAACGATGACGCCGTGTCTTCTGACTCTGCGTCTTCATCTGATTCTGAAGAGGGTGGTGGCGGTATTGTCATGAGGAAAGCATCCAACATGCGGATGATCTGATTGAAGCTGGGTCGCATGGCAGGATCCTCGACCCAGCATGATTGCACAACAAACACAAGCTCCTGGGGGGTCTCCTCAGGGAGAGGTGGGCGCACTTGCTGTCGAACAAGAGAAAATATAGATCAGATAAGTAGATACCAACTGAAAACAATATAAGAAAGTGAGTGTATGCTGAAACATTCCTTGAAAAAGTAGAGATAATTAAGAACGGTGCGCCAGTCATGTATACTAATTGAACAGTGCTATCATATGATTCTTCAAATACTAGTCATCGCAGCGATGTGTTTCCTGGAATTCAAACCATGCATATGTGGTGAAGCAGGTGCCATGGACTTGTCATCATGACACAGAATGCACAACACTCCCCTGAAAACATAATATACAAAACAAAGCCTTCTTGGCCCATACGCATGGGCCATTTCATCTTACAATTTTGGTAGCCAAGCAAATTTGTGAGCTAAAACTCCAAAGCATACAAAGTATTGCTAATTTAGCAGTAGTAACAGCTTTGTCCACAAAAAGAGACATTACTAACTTGTTGCAAGTATAGAGAAGAATACTTTGCAAAGTTAAATAGGAGATTTTTAACTCTTTGGGTCGATTTTCTAGTTGGTAGTTGCTAAATGTTTTTCTAGCAAGCAATATCATTTTGTAGGTTGTCGCAAATAATAGTCTCATACTTACTTTAAAAGCAGCGGCATATGCAGCTTGTAGATTCGACATGCCCTCAAATGGCATTTTATTGGTCAACAATTCCCACAGGACAATGCCGAAGCTGTACACATCCACTCTATTTGTGTAGTGCTTTTTCTCACCACGTTGAAGTGTGACAGTGCTGTATAACTGCAAATGTAATCACACAGATCAGTGCTAGAGCATCAGATTTCTGTTTGTATATAAGGTTCTGAAATCATGATACAAAACTACAACCAGTAAAGGAGCCTTCTGTAAATGGGCATACAAATCAAAGTATAATTTTAGGCTGAAGCCTCAACCATAATTTTGGCTGAAATACTAAAGGAGCCTTTTTGGTTTTGGCTTCAGTTCATAATTTATTAATTTAACTAGTCATTGCGGATAATAGTGATTTATGACCTCTGGGGCCATCCATCGGTATGTTCCAGTTTCAGCTGTCATCATTTCGGTCACTGTTTCCTCTCGTGCAAGTCCAAAATCAGTAAGCTTCAGCTTCTTACGTTTTGCGGTAAGCAACAAATTATCTGCACACAAGAACTTTTATTAGGAGGCTCGAAAAGAATAAAGAACTTGACTTAAAGCTGTTACAGAAAGCAACAACTACTAAAGCAACCTATAAGGTAGTAAAACAAAAGAGGAGGAGAGTTGCCTTCAAAAGAGTGGCAAAGGGAACATCTTGGAGTAGAAACATGAGTGTAAAGTAAAGCAGATACCATGTGATGGAGACAGGAATATTCAACTGTGCTTACTGAAAATTTTAAATGATTCATCTGACAAGATAGTTCTCTTTCAAAACACATGTTCTTGCATTGGCATAAAAATACATTGTAATCAATTTCTTAGTTTCAAAAAATGCACTATGCACCCATGTTTTGACAGCTTCAATAGAATCTACAAATGCCATAAAATATCCGGTAAATATGCAACTCAGTCTTGGTTACACCAAAAGAATGCAAATTAAAGGAAGTGCAATAGCAAAAGTCAAACAGTCCAAGCACCCATACCAGGTTTCAGGTCTCTGTGTATTATTCCATTGGCATGTAAACATTCCATTGCATGAGCTATATCAAGTGCATAGCCAATTGCAGTATGGATATCTAGTTGATTGGGCCGAATGCTGTTCAAGTAGTTTTTCAATGACATCCCTGGTAGTAGCTCACTGACAATCACCATCAATGGTTCCTTGCAAGCTCCAATGAACTGCAGAAATGCAGAAATTTGTGTGAAAAAAGGTCACAAGAAAATTGATGATTTAGTTAGCAATGGCTGTACTAAAATTGAATTAGCCACAGCGGTGTGTCATTCAGGCAAGGATGTACCTTCACAAGATTATCATGTTTCACTCTACACATCATATTTACTTCTCGAATGAAACGAGCTTCAAGTGTTGCTCTTTCTTCGGGAGTACTGCCGTTGTTAAGAACCTTTATGGCTACAATTTTATCACCATACCTATGTGAAAGCACACATAAAGCACTAGTTAGTTACTGTTGTAAGCTGTTGTAAGTACCCACATGCAAAACAAAGAAGAACATCAACAAGAAGAGTTAAATGGCATAGGTATCCTTGTGGGATCAGAATGTCAGCTCAATTTGGGATGACACCAACAGATAGCACCAGAAGAAATTATTTGATTTCTTAATATATACCATTGTTGTAAATAAATTGAAATGAATACAAATTGAGAATTACTCTCTACAAATTGCAAGTATTAGAACAAGTTGTAAGCTTGAACAATTTCCATAATCCTTGACCACAGAAGGAATAGCAGATACCGACAACAGGCTAGCATAGTTAAATCAAGAAGGAAAAAATCAGATCCTTGGAGGTAATACTGCCATCGATCATGTGGAGGTCCTAAAGGATAGCACATCTCGTGACTAATACTTCCATCAAAGTGTCGTTCTCCTAATTATACTCGGAAAAAATACATCCGAAATCTAAAGCGGGTCTCAGCCACAGATTATGCAATTTAACTGATTGATGTATTCAAATGATAACTCTTATCCCCTATTTTGTTGATAGATAGCTCTTTTTAACTTTTGGCGCACCTTGAACATCCAGGCGCCCTTGGATACTCATCAATTCAAATGATAACTCTTATCCCCTATTTTGTTGATAGACAGCTCTTTTAACTTTTTGCAAAGATTTAGTGCATTAACACCCATATGACTGGACAACTGCTAGTACTACAGCTAGGAAATAGACTTCAATTTTAGTGCAATTGATGCAGATACTAACAACTTTAGCACAAGCATGTGAAACGTTGGGCACGATTATGTTTTAAAAGTTCCTTTACTTACTTCCCCTTGTAGACCTTCCCATGAGCTCCCTCCCCAATCTTGGATCCAATGAACATCATCTTGGGATCAACAAGCAACTTCCTGTCAATCCAAGACGCCGGTGATGTGGCATCTGAGCACCGTGCTGGCTCCACCAAATCATCTGCCGCGACCTTGCTCGGCCGCGGCCGCCTGAACTCCTCGCTGCCACCACTGCCACCATCCCTACACCCGTCGCTGCCGCAGCTCATCGTGTCTGGCCGCACGCGGTGCGCCGCCGCGGCGGAAACGACGCTGTCGGGATCGGCGAACTTGCAGTTGCAGGACAGCGGAGGCATTAACACAAACACCCCACACGCGCGCCCGAATAACCGGAAGCCCAATTCGTGCGGCTCACACTCATAGAGCGCGCACGGGTGTTCCGAGAATCACAGCACCCAGGCCACTCGGATGCGCAAAAGTTTCACCTTCACCAAATCCCGGAGGCGCGTGCTGAACCAAGAAAAGAACTGCGATTTCCGCACAAAAATCACAGTTTTTTCCTTAGCACAACCAAGACTACAGCCCCAGGGCAGCAAGCTTGCTCCAGAGCACCAATCACCTCAGAAAGCTCCGATTTTATAACTCTCCATAAATTGGGGAAAACCCTTCCAATATGCAGAGAAGAACACTAGGAAAAAAATGGCCGATTTCTGCCCAAATAAACCGAGCGGAAAGCGGCGATTTTGAGCTCAGAAAGGGGGAGAAATCCACACGAGAAATCCGCGAGACCGCACCGTGGACTGGAGAGGCGAAATCTAGCCCTAATGTGGAGCGGACAGGGTGCGGGGCGGCTCGCCGTGCGGCTGGGGGGTCGTCGTCGTCGACATCGTGGTGGTGCGGGGAAAGGAAGAGGGGGGGAAGGTATCGGGGTGAGCAGAGCCGCAGTGGGCAGCTTTTTATAGACGCGGTATAAAGCAAAGCAGAGCGGACAGGGAGTGGAAGTTGGCAGGTGAATTGGCGCGTCCCCCCCATGTTTGTACCACGGGATGCGCTCCATGGCCAAAATATCTCTATGAGCCTACTAGGCTCCTACAGTCCCACCTAGGATCACCGATCATATTTTGCGAATCAAGATATCGAGATCTTATGGTTAGTTCCTTATCTTACTCGCGTGATAAACTGTTTGAGTGATGGCGTGGATTACCTATGTATTGATGAAATTTAATGCGCGAGAATATTATATTTTTAAACCCGGATACAAATTGCTCTAATGTATTAATTAAGCTAAAAAAGTTATCCAATTAATTAGAGAGAAACTAGATGAAAATCACATGAGGATATTATGTCATGTTAATTGTAATATTAAGGATTTTTTGAGCTATGAATGTCATGTGTTGAAAACAAACGCACCATGTGTTGTAAATGAGTATATCATGCGTTAAAAACAAACACTCCACGTATACCATGTGTTGAAAACACATATCAAAGACAAAGTATGAAATACTTACACAATGACTGCACTATTTTTTGGTATTGCGGTCTTTAATTATGAATGTTTCTCGGGACTCCAGACTGACCTACTGTTAATTAACTTACGTATATAGTTATTAAATAATTATTTAGATTATATATGTATCTATATATTATCTAAATACTAAAATCGGTTTATCACTCCTGTGTGTCTAAAATGCGAGAGGATGAATAAAAAAACTTAGATAGAGTGTGTCACTTATAATCGGCTTCAAATAAAGCACACTTTTAGATTTGGTCGTTACACCGTTTAAAGTTAGATCATGTATAACTTCGATTCCCAATGGCTTAATAGAATATGCTATTTATACGGACGGCTAGATCATAATATGCCATACACAATATTTGTAAAAAAACAAGCCGCCAAATGCAAGCAGCAGCTAGAACACTATCTTCAAATAATGCAGTGACATATAACCACCAATGATGCTAGTTCGAGTAAAATGGATGGTACTCGGTGTTGTCCAAAACCAGGCAAGGCAGCTAGGGACACTTGCAGGGTGGACCATCAGCCAAAATCCCACGGGCAGAAAATTAAATTAAATTACTAAAACTTTATTTCTGTGATGTATGGCTGAGTGGGCGCATTTGACTGGATTGGGTGGAGGGAAAGAAACGAGGGACGTGGGGACCACGACTCTAGATTTCAGCCGCGTGCTCCTCTCGAGCCTCTGTCGCGGTGGGTCCCGCGCGATCCCACGTGGTTTTTAGCCCGTCCTTTTGTTTTTCCGTGTTGCAGTTGGCTGTATCATCATCAGAACGAAAACGTACCACATCGGTCACGCGGAATCATCCCTTGCCATCGCCTTCTTTATTCCCTGCGGATTCAGAGCGTTCTGACATGGTCGTGCGAGCCTGCTGATCCCGTCACAAGGATGAAGGAACCGGGAGAGTTCTAGTTTCCGGATTCCATCAACTTGGCAGAATGGTTGTGCTTCTAGTTCACGAACGCCCGGCCAGCGTGCGCTTTCCGGCAGCAAAACGATGTCTATCGTATGGTCGTCTTTCTCCTCCATTTCTATTTACTCTCCATTGAGCGTGTTGTCTTTCTTGGCTTTCTCTCTGCAACGTTTCCTAAGGCCAGCGATGAGCTCATCGCTTTGCCTCGCAACCCTATTCTTCTGTCGTTGTAACCGTCTCGCTCAATATATCATGTTGATCTTTGGTATCAATCTATATCTTAGCTTCAACAGTCTTCCTCCATTACTTCTAAACATGCCGTCACCGACCCATCCTAACCCTAAACCCACCTCACCCGTCATCCCTCTAAGGGAGACAATAAACCGTGATTTATAGGATTTCATATTCCACATCTGTTTGAATCTCGTCGAAACGCTGTTGTCATCAATACAACGCAACAAAAGATGAGGAGAGAGCATTAGAGGCGTCGAAGGTGGGAGAGACCACACATGCGCATAAACTAACACTTTCATCGCCCAAGTTCTCTAGAAACTAATGTCGCCTGCTTATTTGCATCATGTGGATCAAACAGCTGACGACAAGATCATTAGACTAAAACAAGAGAGGAGTAATAGGTGCAAAGTAAAAAGCTATACCAGTTTACCGGAGCAAAGTACGATTTACTGATATACATTTTGCAGCACGGATAAACAGCGGATCATATCCGTCGAGAGATTCGGCGTGAGATTCTTCGCGTCCCCACGCTCGCTCACGAGATTCAACGTACCGATGCGGAACACGTGAGGCATAAATATATGGACCGTACGCGCGCATCGAGATGGGCACCTAAAATCATGCGATGTGTCGATCGGTTGTTGCACGCAGCTCCGCTCGCTCGCCGGCAGAAAATGCTTCGCACGGTCAACCGGCCCTAGCTTTAAATTTCGTGCGTGAGAGGTTGACCTCTCGACCTCGTTAGGTCACATCGGCACATCGCCGGTAGTTGATGTCTTGCTCTCTTCCCTACGGCGATCCCATCCGTTCGACACATGTTACTATTGACGATGACCGACTGATCCAAACATTTCCAAGTGCGGGTGTGCTACTTGAGATTAATTCTTGTAAGTTTTGTTTTCTCGCTCTTTCAAACCGTCACTTGGATTGTCATGAAAATTAAGTCCACCGAGTAGTTAAACAACTGTTTGCAGTGAGTAAAAGTCTAATCTAGCTTTACCTAACACTTGAACAACGACTACCGAATTAACATAGACTCCTACACCATTGACAAGCCTAATGGCCTATACACTGGATTGCCATGAAAAGTCCAATATAGTGTTCTAGCTAAAATACATCCAAACTATGTATGAAATCCAGCCACCCAATGGGAATTTCTGTTACAACCTGGAGTTTGATCTTTGCCACCGTAGTAGTATATGCTAGTGAATGTCCCCATGCACACATGAAGCATCATGTCATGCATGCAGTAGTTTGGTAAATAGTTCCTAGCTTACTATCCATACCATCCATATGCAAACCCTATATACGCTAAAATCTTCAAGTGTATGCGGGTACATACACTCTAAACCCTAGTTTACTCTTCTCGGTAAAACCCTAACCACCATGATTTTTCTCTCTTTCCTTACCATATGTCATACGAATATCTTTTCACATCTACCATGTTACCATGCCGGGAGATAAATAGCCATCCCGTTATATTTCTACCAAATAACCATTTATCCTTTCACCATTTATCCATTTATCCTTTTTCTATCGTCAAAACCCTATTTACCGTTCACCATACTTATCCACAACGCCATGAGTCCTATAAAAACTCCAGAAATATCCCGAGACCCTTCCTAGCATATTTCTAACAAAAATATCTTGAGGTCCAGTACAAATAATCCAAACCATTTCAAATTTGAGTTTGAGTCAAGACTGAACCTTGAACTACAACCCCCACAAACATATTCCCGAACAATCCCACAAAATTCCCGGAGATACTTCTTGACCCCGGAATTCCAAAGATACAAGATATATATATATATATATATAGATATATATATATGACATCCTAGTTAATAGGATTGATAGACTACTCATATTAATAAGGTGCACCTTCTTTTCCGGAAGCTCATCTCCAAAGAACCTTTAGGTTAAGCGTGCTTGGCTTGGAGCAATTTGGGGATGGGTGACCGACCGGGAAGTTCTTCCCGGGTGCACACGAGTGAGCACAAAGTGCGCAGGAAAGACTAGTGTTGGTTTGTGGGGCCAGTCTGGATCCCAGGTGATAGCCAGGTATAACGACCGCCGGTCCGGGTGAGAGGCCGGGGTGTTACAATATATATATATATATATATATCCCTTCAGTTCAAATATTTGGAATGATTTCAAATTCCAAATTCTGTTCAAAATGTTCCTAGCGAGGAATCCTCACCAAAATTCTTTGGAAGGTTCTGGGTAAATTATGAGAGTAGCCAATATTGATATCCAACTCATGACCATGCTCAGATTTCCTTGTCCCAATTGAAAATTTCGAATGATTTCAACATGAACCTTGGAGCCAATTGTAAATCCAAACCCAATTCCACTACAAGAAGCTTTAGAAAACTTTGAAACCTTTCTTAGAACATCCTTTGTTTCCATAAGACCCATTTTGTGCATGAAGTCTATTACCGTATGTGTCTTTTCTTGTAATCTCCTGACTCTCACTGTGCTACAAGCCACATTGCACCACACCTCATCAGCCTGGCCTACATTCGATGCCTCAAATTTCCTTGTACTTCTACAGCAACAGACAGTGCACCCTCCTTATTTCTTCACCTTCCCATCACTGATACCCGTACCAACTCTCACTGCTCTTGTACTACATCAATTAGTGATTTCCTACCTCTCTGTAGTCACTGAAATCTCAACTCTTTTCACCTCTCCCTCACAGCACCAGCACAGCTCCAGCGTGTCGGCCACGTGCTCCCTCCCTCTTCCCTTCGGTGTTATCTCCTTCCCAGGATCTTTGAAGCTGAGCACTCAAGTCTTCCCGAGCTCCAGGCTTCTTCACCCAAGGACGCAATTTCTCAGCTTCCTCCTTAAGCTAGCTAGCAAGGCAGGCCGCTACTAGCACCATACCCGAACAGCCCCTCTTCCCTGTGTTCTCTCTCAAAACCAGTACGCTGCTGCCACTCCATCCTCAAGCCAAGCATAGCTGAACAGCCGGAGCTTCTCTCCCCTACCGAGCTCTAGCAAACCGGACCACCTCTCTTTCTTCTCCCCAAGAGACCAAGCTCCCCAATGCCTGAACTGCTCCTCACGATTCCACCAGCACTCCCAAGCTTTCTATCCCTTCTCCATTAATTGCTCTTCTGCCTGGACTACTGTTCTTCTTCCTCACCAGATATCTCCTCTCCTCGAACATCTTGCCCCTTCTGTCTCCCTTCATCGGTTCTTTCCTACTTCCTGAACTCATTCCCCCTATCTTCCGCATGCCGTCCATACACCCAAGTTGCTCTCTGCCAAGCTCCAGTACTCAGCTCACTTCTCCTAAAATCGAGCTACCCCAAGCAACTCTCGAGCCACTCCAAAGCACTCCCGAACCAAACCCGAGCCGCCATTTCTTCTTCTTCTTCCCCGCCAGCTAGATCGACCGTCTCCGCCTCCGGGAGAAATATGTTTTATTCCACTGACGGTGACCGAGACTAAGGATCCGCAATCTTCGCCACCGACCTCCTCTGCTTCCATAGCCGGCTTCGATCTGGTAATTCCCGAGAACCGCTGACCTCAAAAATGGGTTCCCTTCATCCCTCTGAGCATCCCAGTGCAAAGCAAACATCCTAGCTCCTTCTAAAACGATGATGATTCCTTGCCGGAGTTTTCCCCATCGCCGCCGCCATCGCCGACATTTCTCCTCGCCGATGCGTGCGCGCAAGCTGTCGTCTGCCGCTTACATGTGGGCCCGCAGTCATAGGATAAGAAACATACCGTTTCAGTTGACAGCCACTGACCGCTGGGGCCCAATGCCAGATTAAGTGATTGTGCACTCTGTTGCTTTATGTCTCCTCCACTGGAAGGCGCAAAACCCCTGACCCAAAGTGCAAACCGAAAAACCACCCGGTTTTCTATTTCCAGAGAGCATTCAATCTTGGTTCAGCCGGTTCACCATCTTTTTGACTGAATTTTGAAAAACACCCAAAAGATCTCGGAACCCTAAAAATATTTAGAAACTTTTTGTTCAAACAGATTTGCAAACTCCCAATCTTTTCTTCCTGGAACAGAGAAGATTTCAAAAACCCTTTTGTATTCAAACCCTTTTTGAAAATTCTTTGAACTTGTAAACCTATCCAGAGCTTTTCAAAATGTTCTTAAGCTTCCTTACACCCCACCTCCTTTCTGGACCTTTTCTACAAGAAATCACCCAATGTTTTTCAAATGATGAAGCTATAAAACTTGAAAACCCTAATTCAAATATTCACCTAAGTATGCATACATTTGAACAACACTTAAACAAGATAAATTCATCAAAAATATTATGAAGCCAGAATGAATTGCATGCTGATCTCTTTTGAATTTCCATTTGGCTTTTGCCTCGTTTGGTTTCTTATTCGACGTTCTTCTCGACGTGTAGTTGACGACGTTCCGGAGTATTGTGAGGACGATCCCGAGTACCTGCCGTACCAGGACCAAGAACAGGATCTGCTAGGCAAGCTCTCCACCCTTGATCATGTTGAATCCCAAATTTACAAAATGATATTTTGTTTACGAAACATGCATGCTATGTTGTATGACTTGTTATTTTATGTAGTATAGTTATGACCAATGCTTAGCAAACCCTAGTTCGACACTGAACTCCTTATCGCCCTAGAACTATATATCCCGAGAAATGTTAACAGGAAACCTAGGGTAGATTATGTATATATCTGGCTTAGCCCTGCAGTAGTAAAAAGTAGGTCTTCAAAAAGGAAGGAATACTCATAGATTTTATATGGTGAATAATTGAAAACGAACCGTCGTGTCCGATGGCATATGAAGGTAGTATACCCATGGGTTGAGATATTTTGCCGAAAAGAGGTTTTGTTAAAACCAAAACAAAGGGAGAAGATTTTGATCCGGGTCAGAAATGAAGGAGGAAGCAGGAAGAATGATGTATGCGAGGTAATGCCCGGCGTGGTTCTCGCTGCCCGTTTATGGACAAGGTGAGGAGTCCTTCTCGGATCACATAAGGACCGAGCTTAAGTGCCGTTTGGCCAAGTCTTACCATACGTCCACATGTCCTTTATGGGAAGGACTTGGCCTAGTACACGGTCTGAGACTAGCATGAACCCATAGGAGAGCAAATGAGGTTGTAGCCTCTGTAGAGAAATCTCCCGTTGAAGCGGGGTCATGTTCGCCACAAAGTTGGAACACCAACCTCCTTGTAGCGATGTTACTGACTCAAGCTAGGTTTGGGATATGTCCTTCTGGCGGGTTCATGGCTAGGTTTACTCCGGTGAAGAGTCTCGTTGTACTAGCTCTGGTAGTATGCGGTGTGCAGTGTATCCAGGGTGACCTACATCGTGTGGGTAAAGCCGTACCACCTCTGCAGAGGGTTAAAACTATTCGAATAGCCGTGTCCACGGTCATGGACGAACTTGGTTGGGCGACACTAAAGTAGATTGGGTTTCAAAATCAAAATAGTCATAGGTTTAAGGACGCGATCCGCCGTGTTCGTAGAGTGACATGAAAGTTTCCCCGTCGTAGCGGGAGGAGAGAAGAAGGGAATCCCGTTGTAGCGGGCAATCGCCAATATCCCCGTCGTAGCGGGTGAGCAGAGACTCCCCGTTGGAACGGGTGATTACAGAATTTTCGTGGTAGCGGAAAATGCAGGTACAATTTCCCGTTGTAGCGAGAGGAATAAAGAAGGATATGATCAGCTGCCATGTTTCGGTAAAGCCGAGATAGTTTTCTACATCTGCTTTTACTATCTATTTAAATATTTCATATGCAAACTTACTTTTTCGCATAACATAAGACACAGGTTAGAGTCCGATTTCTTGATATACCCGTGCATGCATATATCTGTAAGAAACTCCCTGGCGGAGAGCCATTCAATGTACTCACCTGGCTTGTTGATTTGATCAGACAGAAAGATCGACAGCTCGAAAGCAACGACGGTATCCGCGAAAGTTAGGGCGAAACCCCCAATCAGTTTCCTGTCAGGAACGGCATATTGATGGGCCACCTCACCGCTTGATTTCCGCTGCAAGATTTTAGCCGTTGGGCTAAAGATATAATTATTCGATCTCGAAGATCGGTTATGTATCATATTCTAAGAAGTGCGTGTATGACCTTGATATACAGGTTAACTTGTGTGTATCGGCTACTGATCATAGGACCGGTACAGTAAACACAAGTGTTTATCTGGCCTTAAAACCGGGTCGCCACAGTGAGCAAGATCCAAAATCTTGAAGCAATGTATGGGACCAAGCATGGTCTCATCACACCCAATAATTGTGCTCCAAAAAGTGTGCAATGAAAATGTGGAGTACTAGCTAACTCCTGCTTTCTTGTTTTGTTCTTTAGGGATAAAACAACACAATAGCAATTGCACTAGCATTTAATCAGAAAAAGAAGAAGCAATAGCTAGAAGCTCTATGGAATCAGACATGGCTGCCTGCCAACTGAATATATAGTGTCACTTTTGCTTGCTCGATCCCTATCATTGGTCACCGTGGCTTTTCCTTTCTCTTGTGCTCCTCTTATCACCACATAGGAGTGCCTTGAAACCTTTTTAATTTTGAACGGTATCTCCTTTTGCTCTAAGCTCGTTCGGAACGCAGGAACGGTATGACAAACATTTTGACTCCCACTGAATTCGGAAAACTACCGCATTCCAAGCGAGGTCTTTTTCCTGAACTCTTAAATTTCCCTCATGAATGGCTAAATTTTGATAAGCTACAGAGTAGAAGGTCTCATAAGGTGGGTCACTATATTATAAACTTGTGGTTTAAACCTGCGGTTTGGTTGGAGGTCACTGTCCTTCGCCCTCCCTCTCGCTCACATATATCTCTCAAAAGACAAAATCCCGTGTAGATCCTCTGTCATGCACTTGTTTTTTGTTTCCCAATGTAAGACTGAGGTGCGAGTGCGGCATCAGCAGCGGCCTGTTGCACTCTGCGTGCGTGGTGTCGTATGTATCTCGCATTATTGGGGTTCTTTTTCTCCGAGGAGACAGAGGGAGCGAGAGATGTTTCTTTCAGCCTCTGTTAAGCTGATCACTAGCATCTTGTCAAGTGAAGCAGTGGACAGAGAAAGGTGATTCAGGCATCATTAATAGTAGAGAAATCCTTTTTTATGTTGATCTGTATTATCTCTCTAATATAAATACATAATACAATGATATAGAAAATTATCGTCATCTATATTTAATGTTTATGTATTTAGTGTCCTTAATTTTAGAGCCGGACATAAACATTTTATTAGCTAAAGGAAGTTAAGCTTCTCTCTTTTTACTCTCTTTCCTCTACATCAATAAAAGTCCTTTGTGACATGATTAAGAGAAGGCTGACATCACATTATTGAAGATGCCCTTATGGATGTGTCGGGCGTGAGGATGGTGTTGGGACCCGGAACAGTACCTGACTCACGAACGACACACCGTCAAAGACCGAACAACCACCTCAGGGTTCGACACGGACCAGCACTGCATACAATTGCTGGAACAGCCGGCCAGAAACGGACATCATTCAATGAGCCAGATATAGCTCCAAAGACCCTGTAGCGGGTTAATACTCGACTTCCTGCGAGTTGAGCCCGACATGTGTGTCCACACCCTAACCCAATCGGCCGTAGCACGGATTGGTGGGTCACCCGAAGGCCCGACACTGTCGTCCACACCCTGCCCAGCTATAGCTGGCGGGTCACTCGATTCGTAATCACGAGAGGAGCCCGATGTCTGTGTCCACACCCTAACCCAATCGGCCGTAGCACGGATTGGTGGGTCACCCGAAGGCCCGACACTGACATCCACACCCTACCCAGCCGGCAATCGCATCATAGCTGGCGGGTCACTCGACTCGCAACCACGAACCTCGCACAGAAGATTCGTATCAACTCACTACCGTCCCTTCGCATACTTCAATCATACACGCATTGTGCACAAAGAGACGTGGTAACCAACTCTGAATACCATCACACGAACTCTACAGGGAGGATTACCAGATAATAGTTCACATCCCTTACTTTTGGGCAAATACTTATCTTACACACAACTGGCTCGAAGGCCTTAAGTACGAGAGTTAAACATCGAAAGTATGCAGTTACCATGAGATACAAGCTAGTATCTCCAAAAGAACCCAAAATACCCTACAGTAGTCCACAGATTCGAAAAGCTGAAGAGGCAACCAAATCAAGCATCGTCCGGGAAATAATCACCGAGGGAGGGTTCACCTGTTCCTAATCATGCAATAACAACAACCAATGAGTACAAAAGTACTCGCAAGTCTTAGTAGTGCTTGGACATGAAATTAGCATGGCATTAATTAGAATAAGACATCGGCCCTACCATGCTAGTAGATTTGAACAACAACAGGATAATGTAAGTTTTCCATGATTCATAACCACAATAACAACATTAATCCATAGATCATCATTATTCAAAGCAATTCACTAGAAGAGCCCCTGATTGGTCGATGACCCCATAAAGATTCAGTTGGTCCGGCTCATGAGGATAGCTAGTCCACCGTGAGCAGGCCCCAACTAGACATCAACTATGGTCCTCGACACAACCAGCTGACTCACGGCTTCACAGGGAACATCGAGAGGGGGTTCACGTACTGTACCTCCAAAATACTCGACGTAGGGCTCGAGCGACCCCAACAATGTACAGACGCCCTCTCAACAATGCTCGCTCGTCTCTCGTCTCACTTATTACGGTTCAAGTTGATTAATCATCCAGTTAAACTCATCAAGGTAATGGCATCACAACATATTGGACTGGAAAGTAAATTTCAGCAGAATGTACGAGAATGAAGAAAAGACAATGACAAGGAAACATGGCAATGCCGCAAGCTCTGCTTGCCTGGGCTAGGGAATTCATCGGGTTCCTGGAACTCGAGCTGCTGAGGCTCCACTCCCTCGTCGACGGTTTCTGGGATTTTGCAAACGGCGACGAAGAGAACGGATAATACATGATAAGAATTTAGCATGACATTTCATGGAATATATATGAAATGCACAATGATACTAATTATTATAATTAAAACTACTTGGAATTAGGGTTTGGTTCCTTTTTGGGGCGAGGGTCGGAAATCGGATTTTGCGGCGATCGGTTAAACCCTAATAGACCAATTTGCTAATTGATTAGTTTTCTGGACATCAAAATCATAGGGGGTTATTTTTCAGTGGTAGGTATTGCTATTCTGGTCATGATGGTAAATTTTTCATAATTTTTAGGCAAACATTGAATTTATAGCAATTTATGCAAGATTTAAAGCATTTAATTAAATTCTGCAATTTCTAGCATAGTTACATGGTTAAAACTATTTTAATGGATTCTACATGTTTCACTGATTCCAAATATAAATTTTTTATATTTTTCTGAGTTCATATGAATTTTTGGTGAATTTTTGAAATTTTCAGCAATTTTAAACAATTTTCTAAATCCTAAATACCAGAAATAATTAAAAAAAACTTTTTATACTCACCCTAACCTAGCCCCAGCCACTGACAGTGGGGCCCCTTTTATTTTTATTCTTTTTCTTTTATTTCTTTTCTTTTCCTTTTTATTTTCTTTTTTTTTGTGCGCGGGCTCGGAGGGGATTGGGCCGGCGGGTTCGGGGGCGGCGGAGGCGGGCCGGCCGGCGGCCGGCCTTGAGGGCTGCGAGGAGGCAGGCCGGGCCGTGGGCCACGGCCGGCCGGGGAAGCGGGCGGCGGCCTCGGCCACGGGGAGAAGGGAGGCGGGGAGGCGGCGGCTCACCGGCGGCGAAGACGAGACGGCGGCCGGCGGGGAAGGCGGCGTGGCGCGGTGGTCGGAGGCGGAGCGGCGGGGCGGTGTCGGCGGGGTCGGGGAAGGAGGCGCGGGTGGCGGCCGGCGTTGGGGGAAGACGACCGGGGCGGGGACGACGACCGGCGAGGCGGCGGCGAGAGGAGGAGAAGCGGCGGCGGAGCTCTGGCGGCGGTGAGCTTGTCCGGCGTGGCGGCGAGCGGGACGCCAGGGAGAGGGAGGAGACGCGGGCGGGAGGAGCGAGTGGGGGAGGAGGAGAGAGGGAGGCCGGAGGGGGCGGGGAGTGCACGGCGGCGGCATGGGCGCCGGCGCCGTGGCGGGCGGAGGAGGCGAACGGCCGGGAGGGCCCCGGGGGCGGCGCACGGGCGCGCGCCACGGCCCGTGCGGGAGCCGAGGGGGCGGCCAGCGGGAGCGGGCGCGGCGAATGGGGCGCCGCCAGGTGGCGGCGGGGGGCGGGAGAGAATTTTTTTATTTCTTTAGTTTGGCTGTTACAGATGGTTTATCCACTTGTAATCCGCATCCTTTTCCAACACGTTTTCTCGGTCTCTAAAATTCTGTACTTATACATACTTGTGCGACTATGAAGTGACCAATATGAAGTTGCATCGGTCTCCGTTCACAGCCACGTGGCTGACGGGTGGAACACAGTTGTCATTTCAGTTGAAATATCAAAGGTTGCAGTTTCTAGAACAGTGGCACAAAAAAATAGATTTTAAAAAGATGGTTTCATGAAACTAGCCCGTAAAAAATGCATCACCTCTGTTCGGAAATAGATGACGTTTTAGAAATCATGTAGTCAAACTTTTCTAATTTTGACTACTAATAGGTTAAAGATATTTAGATTGGTGAGATGAAAGTAATATCATTAGATTTTTCATAAAAAATATGTTAAAAATATAAACTTTCATAATCATTTTGCTATTTGACAACTGTGTGTAAAATTCATTATTTTCCACGCTGCCCTTGGGACCAAACCCAACTAAATCTTACCGCCCACACCGCACCACCCTGCACGCTTGTATCCCCCAATCCTTATGGTAGGCTTTTTGATATCATGATTGTAAATTACCACAACTGAAACGTAAATACACGTTTTCCAGTGCATGAAGCTCTGTCGTAAATACGGTGAAACAAGCCGTAAAACTTGTAACATAGCTTGCTGCAGCCCATTACCTGATCGTAAATAGCTACAACTGAACAATGAATAAGCATACGATTTTATTCCTTTCGTGCGGCCCTAGAAGTTTGGTCGTAAATGTTCGTTTATTGAATCATAAAAACAGAGCAATGTCATTAGCTAGTATCACACCCTACGAGATCATAAATTGACCTAGAGTATCGTAAACAAACAAATTGTTGTTGCATTTGGGATTCAGAGACAACAATTTATGACCTAAGATTTTAACATTTGCATTCTGCCTTTGAGTATTTACGATCATTTATGTACAGATTTACGAATGAAATGTCCGGCACCAACTGAAACCAAAATTGTCCTGTGTTTTAGGACATATAGGTATGTTTTTTCGATCCAATATGGTTACTAGTCCAATGGGCGCTTGGGGTCACGGGACGCTATTCTGGATGGAGCGATAGAATAGTGTTACTTTATATATATATAATATAATAATAATAATAAATATTATTATTATTATTAAAATATATATATTGAAGATCACGTCAATTATTTACAAATGGATGGAGGCATGGTATTATTTTTGTTTTACTCAAATAGAAAAGGCAAACTAAACCATGGGCCAAATTGGTTGGGTGACTTAGCCGGCCACACCAACATTCACTTGGTGGGCTTACCTGGGCTCCAAAAGCGAGACATCCAGGCCCGTGAATCCAGAACCGCATCAAGCCCATCAAGCCCAACACACGCACTACTTAAACCTCGCACCATCGCCTCACCGCCCTTCCCATTCCCTCCCCCGCCGCCGCCGCAACCCTAGAGACATCCATCTCTCCTGCGCGGCTCCGACCTCGCACCAACCATGGTAAGATCCCCGAAACCCTAACCTCTGATCTCCTTCGTCGCCGTCGTTATCTCACCTTTCCGCGCCGCCGCCGTTGTTGGGTGTTGCAGACGTTCAAACGGAGGAATGGCGGGCGCAACAAGCACGGCCGCGGCCACGTCAAGTACATCCGCTGCTCCAACTGCGCCAAGTGCTGCCCCAAGGTAATATATGCCCATCTTCTCTTCCTTCCTTCCTTCCCCGGACGCGCGAGGCTGTTTGTAGTGGATGGATCAAGTTGTTTTAGTAGTAGAAGAGCATTGTAACTATCAGTGGTGGCGCTTGTGTTATTTCTGTGGCGAGATCTATATCTCCCAGTGGAAAATATTGCTCTGGATTGGTGCCGTTGAGATCGTTGCCCGATCTACTGAGAGTTGCTTCTAGTTATGCTGCATGGTCTAGTTGTTTATCCAGACGGAACAATAATTTTGTTCTCCACGAGTAGGTTCAGCTTTTTTGTAGTTTGGACTGTTCTCTAGCTGACAATTGGTATTACTGAAATGATGTCTGCGGGCACATAAGTTTCATTGGGACCGAACTCTTTGGATTCATCTACTTGTTGTAGATAATACCTAACATTCAGTTCCTATTTTTTGCAGGATAAGGCTATCAAGCGTTTCTTGGTGAGGAACATTGTTGAGCAGGCTGCAGTGAGAGATGTGCAAGAGGCTTGCGTGCATGATGGTACTATAGCTCTTCGTTTATTATTCTGTTTGGTGATCCATTACTAGTTACATGGTGAAAATGCCTAATTACCATCTCCATTTTCCAGGCTACGTTCTTCCCAAGCTGTATGCAAAGGTGCATCACTGTGTCTCATGCGCAATCCATGCACACATTGTCCGTGTTCGATCTCGGGAGAACAGGAGGAACCGTGAGCCTCCGCAGCGTTTCAGACGCAGGGTATCATTTTAGCAACCTTCTTTTTCTCACATACAAATTAGGTCTTTAAGTATTTGTTGGGTGCTTTTTCTATTAGTCCGTAGCTGCTGGAAGTTTGAAGGCCATGGCAATTATTAATTCAATCATCGTCTCTGTGTCGCTTTTGGCGTTGCATTCACTGTGTATATGTTGCAATGGATGCGTCAACGGAAGTGTACATAAACATGTATTGGTGCATTGCAGGCGTATATGACTATATGTCATGACTGATTCCTACTTCAATCATATTTCCTGAGTGCAATCATTTGTGGAAAAAATCCCTGATAAAGTTTATGATCTGTACTACATATAAATGTTGAAGTCTCATCTTCTTGCAAACCCCCATATTTCAAGATATGTATAACTACTAGTTGGACCTGCATTTTGAAATTCAGTACTATGTTGGACTACTTGTCTGCCCCATTGGCTGTAATAAGTGAAAATGCCCCTGGGATGAAGTGGTCCTTGACATTTGATAACCATCCCCTTCACTTTGTCTGCTAAAATCTTTCTGTTTTTAGCTGATCATTAACGGATGGGATATTTGATAACCATCCCCTTCACTTTGTCTGCTAAACCCCTTTTGTTTTTAGCTGATCATTAGTGGATGGGATATTTTATAAGACAAGCGTAGACATAGTTCTTGATGTTTTATCTGATTCTCTAGATAGTCGGAGTGTCACTTGTGAACTTACTTTGATGACAATTTGAAGTAATGCTTGCTAGAATTTCATTAGTCTCTTGATGTAAATCCAAAGACCTTGTTCACTAATGGTTCTCATGTGGAACGTGCCTGCAGGATGATGGCCCGAGGCCGGGACAAGGTGGGTCCACCACGTGCAGGTGGCCCTGGTGCCCCAGGTGGTGCGCCTCCTGGTGCTCCTGGTGCTCCAGCTCCCCGCGTGTAGCTGTAGTTGAGTTTGGGAATGCTTTGGCTATTCTGCTCTAGCTTCTTGTCGCCTAAAATTGGACAATTCTGTTTTTGCTGTAATCGGTTGTACTGAAAGTTGTTAAGCACAATTTGTGGTCCAAATGTTATTTTCACAACTGCATTATCCATAATGGAATGGGAAACTGTTTGGTTTGTTTGGCCATGTCCCTTGTGGTTATGCAACCATCCATGCTTTTGGTTCAGCTATACTTCTGTCTATATGTATGTTTTCTCAATGTTTATGTTCGTGTTTTGTGCAAGGGCTGTCAGCTGTCTTACTGCCCTGGGAGATGTATCTATTAGTCCTGAATTCTTAGCACTGGGAAGGTTCGACATTCTCTAGCTTATTCTTGTCTTAGGTTCTTTGTTTTCACTTCCGTCCCAACTCTGAACTTGGACGACTTAAACAGTTCATTAGACTTGCAGAATGCCTTTTTGATGAGGATATGCCTCCTTGTCGAATGACCCAGGCTCCATTGCTGTGTCTGATCTTAGAGCCGAAGATTTCAATCAGACAGGACTGAGACAATAGCTGTATGCACCTTGGCTTGCTGAAATAATGTGGTGATTTCTGAATGATAATCTAATCAGACAGGAAAACAGTTACTAATCCAAATCTTAGTCCATTATTGTTTAGATATGGGAGAGGATTTTCCAGCCTTGCATCAGAAGATGCACACAACCTAAATTCATAATAAAACATAAAAACAGGAAAAGGTGGCATGCTACGTAAAAAATTACAAAGTCTGCTACATGAACGCTGTCTAAGCTGAGACATAAATTTCGTAACAAGTGACTCAAATCTCTGGATGTACCAACCATCAACTCCTAGTTCTGCTGTTATAAAGAGCAAGATCATAGTCAATTGGTACATCAATAGATAATTTACATGGGGATTAGATAACTTTTTCTTGTTAAAAATAATACTCCCTCCGTCCCAAAAGTAAGACGTATTTTGTTTGGTTAAAACAAGTTTTTGACCAATAATTACTCCGTTCGTATGTGGTATATGTGATATAAAATTGATGTCATGAGATTCGTATTCAAAAGCACTTGTTTATAATTGTGACTTTGTATCACATAAACCACATGTTAATAGAGTAATTATTGGTCAAAATCTTATCTTAACCAAATAAAATATGCACTACATTTTGGAACACAGAGAGTACCACTTTTGCATAGTCAAATGGACCAACAAATCTTAGCCCATGATACAGAACGATGAATGTGGTATGCACGGCCAGTTGGAGGGATAGCTTTCCCATCTCTCAAGACCCTTAGCATTTCAGCGCAGGCCAGTCGAGTTTCTATGCGATTCTGAATGATAATAATTCGATCAATAGGAGAATGGTTTACTTAAATCTTAGCTCATCATACAACATGACTTCGAATCCTAACCTAAATTGGAACTCACGGATCAAGAGCCTAAGTGCTCAACCCTTTAGTCTCCCAATTACATTGGGTCCAAGCTAAGCTGTCACCGCGCTATGGTTTGATGAAGCGAGCTAATTTTCCTAGCACACCTCTGAGGTTGCGTATGCCAGCTCCTGTCTTGGAGCTCACCATCATCTACAAGACATGGAAATATCATCGTATCAGAATCATAACTTGATAGACTTCAGCAAAGAGTGCATATGACACAAGAGAAGCGAATTCAAATGATTCAAGAGCTCACCACTGGCTTTACCACTGACTTGTTCTTCTTCAGGCTCTGCAGTTGAGAAAATACGCAACTCCGTTAGGCGACAAATTGAATAGGCGCATGAGAGGAACGGAGCGAGGGGCTAGGGGGAGGAAGGGAACCTGTTGGATTTCCATAGCGCGGCGAGCAACGTCTATGGGGAAAACCAAATCAGTCTTGGTCAACACAATCTGGTACGGCGTCTTGGATCTACAGTTGTGTACATAATCGGAAGGAACATCATTATATATGTGACCCAAACCTAAGCAAATGCTTTGAGTGAAAAATAAAGCATACTCCAATTAATGAATTGTGTTGGGACTGACAGGCTGATAGCAATGTATTTCAATTAAGATTTATGAAAAAATGCAAAGCCACTTGATATTGGAAACAAAAAGGAAAGTAGATGTGAACTCTGCATTTAAAGTTCACGTTTAGGGTGATATTAGATGTAAGCATGAAATGGACGCCCAATAGAAACAAACCTTTCCATTAGATCTACAAGCTCGTAGTCCAATGGCTTCATTCCACGTTTAGTGTGCACAAGAAGACACACTCTATCTAGACCAACCCTGCTTGAAACATACTCCTTCACCTACGAAATTCAGTGTGTTTGTAAGAAGTAAGGACAATTGTAACCAATAGCCACATGTTAAAGCTTATGTCCTGAAGAGTTCAAAATAAAACGAGAAATTTCTTTGACATTTAGATCCAGTAGGCATATGCCATGAATACCAGGTGGGGACCAAGAGACTGCTGGTGTAAATATGTGATGTTAAAATTACAATTTGTTCACACATTGTGGATCACCGGTAGTCCTCTTGATTTTGAAACAGTGCTCCGTTGAATACCCAAACCAGATGGTCATTGTGTATTAAAAGTTTAAAACAAGGGGTCAGAAGCAGCTCCCAGAAGATTCGTATAGCAAGGTCTAAAGCAGTTTCATCACCTCTTAGCAGGAAATGTGTAAAAGTCAATGATTATGTGATCTACTAGTATTTACAATAAGATTAGAATTTTAACAGATTACCATAAGACACTCAGACCAGAGGTCAGCAACCCCACACTCATACAAGGTGACATGATTCATGATAAGATTATTTTCAGATTTCAGGATACTTACAAGCTCTTGCCATGACTCTTTAACTTCATCCTTTGCATAAGCAAAACCATATCCAGGCAAATCAACAAGGCATAATTTTGATGCAAGTCGGAAGAAATTTATACTCTGTAATTAAGAAGTAAATGTGTAATAGACATAAATAAATGAACTGTTTGAACACCGAGAATTAATTAGAAGAAAATATGCAAGATTTAATGCCTCATTCGACGCACCTGAGTAAGTCCTGGCTTATCTGATGTCCGCACAATACCCCACTGTCTAGTAAGTGCATTAAGTAGTGAGGATTTCCCAACATTTGATACCCCTTGAATTTCAGTAAGGTAACAAAACAAAGTTGTTAGGGCAAACTTGGAACACTTTAAGAAACAAGACTTCAGCGGATGGGTTGGATGATACTGGGCAGTGAATAACCAAGCAAAAACTGTGACTGTTGAGCAATAGATTATGCTGAAATCACATGCAGCGCTCAAACTCTAGGCAAGCATCGTTTATGAGGAAAAAAATAGTAAAAAAAAATCTCTCAAGAATAGTTGCATAAATACAAAATGATATATTTCCTATCCAAAGTTCCAAACAGAGATAGATATCCAACTAACATGAAGAAAAAAGAATAAACAAAAGGAGCACTACTAAATGGCATATGACACAAAAGTTCTCAAGTCTGTTATTTACTTTGGTACTAATCAAGGCAAAGCATATTCAGAAATAACAATATGTACTTACTAAAACGAGAGGTAATGATTTGAGGGTTGTCCTAGTAAAAAGAGCAGTTTACAAGATGTGAAGTTTCTCTTTTCACCATTGCTTTAGTGGATAACAGACAACCAAACATTCATGCGTTCCATGATAAAGATCTGAGGTGAGAGGAACAGAAGATGGTTGAAAGTTGAAACAAACAACAACATAGAGGCTAGGCTAGTGGACTACAAAATGTCAATGTGCTATTCATCATCATTGTTTCAATGCGATAATACCATGGAAATATGCCAGCAAAACACAACTTTTTAATGCAAACGAATTGTTCCACTGTCTGCAAAACATAGTAGGGGATAAATAAAGGATAATCTAACATATACTGCAACTAGACACAGCTGACCTAAATGGAATGTGCATCAAAATAATATGATTGAAACATGTCAAATATTCACCATGGTGAGATGGAACAACTTTCCATTAAAATGTGTGAGAGAGAGAGAGAGACGGAACTAGTATCCGAAGTTCCATCTAGGAAGTTACCTGCAAATGCTATCTCTGGAATTGTAGGAGGAGGGAATGATGATGAGATCTTTGCAGCGGCAAAGAAATCCAACTTATTTCTGAACACCTGTTGATAGTTTGTTGTGAGCAACAATAACTAAAAGTGGACTGAACATTAACGCAACAAAATACTAGACAGACTAAAATTATATAGTAAGCAGGCATGAGCAATTAAAACAAAAGCAGAATACAATTTTCTGCACTGATTATGTGGTATTTTTCTTACACTGTCTTCTATGCGCTCGCGTTCAGTTCTGGTTGAGAAGGGGACATTGTCCAGAGGAGCAGAAAGCTTGGTATTGTAGCCAGCATTTTTTATGTCGATTAGACGCCTACGACCAAGTAGCTGCAAACAACAGTAAGATGTTGTCAGACAAGCATCCATAGGGGGGAGAGGGGTACAAGGAGGTGATTGTGTGTACATTATCGTCCACATATGAAAGGATTGAAGAACTTGGCTGTATATCACGAAATTTAGCATTTATAGACATTTCTGTCTCTTCAGGTGTAGGCTTTTCTGGAATCTTCTCTGTATTGCAAACTAAAACAAAACGAAATAGAGATATTAAAACAAAAGCATCAGATTGATGATTAGACCGTTTTCTCAGAAGACCAAGATAAACTAGAAGCAGGTGTATGCACTCAGAAGTTCATGAAAAAACTTCATCTTAAGGAAAAAAACTAAAAGGATAACAGTCTCACATAACAAAGCAAGCATAGTTACTTCTAAAAGGGGGAAATGACCTAGCTAAATACAACCAGACCATTGAAGTGGTTCAAATGTGCATGCATTCTCTATCTGGATTTCTTCAAATATCCATTGTTCAACTTTTTTTGAAAGGGCTGTTATCATATCATTTTTTTCAAAGTTAATGGGATATCCACAATATATGCATATCCAGTAATATAAATAGGATGCACTACATTTCCTTGATTGCTCTACCTCTATACCCATAGTTGAACATTACAAAAGATTTCAATTCTTTTGCTAATATGCACTTCAGATAGGAAATGCATTTGCAGGGTTTTTACTATCACAGGGTTTGAGGGGTTGTGCACAGAAAATAGAATGAAACATAATATACATATGCACAAATGAATCTTTTAACCATTTAAAAAAAATAGTAAGATAGCATCCGCACCATCCTGTTTGGGAGTAGAGTCCTCTATACGTTTGTTTGATGTATCATAAGGATCTAGTTTCATTCGCTTTCTCTTCTTAGGCGGAGCAATTTCCTCAGAGTCAGAAACTGAATCCTTAAAGACCCTGAGTTTCTTCCCAGTCTTGTCCAGCACTCGAGTAGTACGGGCACGGGGCTTCTCTTCGCTAATCTGGCCTAAATCATCGGGCTTCCTGCTTTCCGCAACATGCTCATCCAAATTGGCATTTGTGGCGCCATCATTTCGACGATTGACTCTGATATCTTTATCAAATTTCTTCCATTTGGAGGCTTGTGAATTCTTAAAGAGCATTGATTGACCGTTGCCCCCTCTACTTCTATTAGAATTGCTGCTACTCCTTCTCGCTGAGCGAAAATCATCCTCTTCCGAACGTAGAGGCTTTAATCTATCGCCTTCTCTAGCAGAAAACTTCCCACGGGTTACTGCAGAAGGGTTCTTTCTAGTCAGCCTTGATTTAGAAAATGATGCACTATTGTCATCACCATACGACGAGTCATGATCACCCTTCCTCTTCCTCCTGTCAACCCCTGACACATTCCTCTTCGCATCGGCATGAGATCCTGCCTCGCTCCGCGATCTCCTCTGCTCCGTATTTCCACCCCGGTCCTTGTGCTCTTCTCTCTTCTCTCCCTTGCTCCTACCAGCAAAACTAGCTCCTTTCCCTTTGGCATCTTCTCTTCTGTTTCTCATCTTTCCACTGGCGGCCATCCCACCGCCGCTCCAGCTCCTCTTGCCACTCAACCGACTCGCCGTGCTCGTCTGCCCCTTCAACCGCACACGAAACGGCATCCCCACCTCTTTATCTGATGAAATCAACTGCACAAACGACGACAAGTTAGGCACTCTCACAACATGCTTTCGCGTACAAGAAACTACAGAACTACACCGAGATCAGCAGGAGGTATAGCAGGAACTCCACCCATGAAGTAAACACAAACAATGCACGCGCCCATTGCAGGCGCCGCACAAACGCCCAACCAGGGGCGGATCTCCAAAATTTGTGGAGATCAGTTTAAGTAATTACTGGATGACTAAAAGAGTTCATACCTCCAAAATCTATGTCCAAGGTTGCGGACGGGGTGGAGGCAGCAGGGACGCGATGAGGTAGAACGGGAACAGCGATGGCGGCGACGCGGGCGAGGGGCGGAGGGGGTTGGGGGTGTGCAGTGGCGGAGCGTGATACAAAGTCGAGGACGGGCCGATTCGCGTGGTTCAAGCTCTGAGTGGGCCGAAATTGCTGCTTTGGGCTCGAGCGTCAGTCCTGGCATCGGTGTCTACGAGGTAGGCAGGTAGGGGCCCAACCACTAGCAAGAAATTACTGTAACAGGGAAAAGAAGCAATCGAATCAGGTTAGCACTGAAACCCTAGCCATCAGGTGCCGCGATGTTCTCGCCGGCTCTCCTCGTCTCCGATCACCGATCTGGTGACTGAAGGTTGGAAAACCACGAATCAATATTTAATGGGTCTGCCTGGAGCACAGTCGACTGAGATTTTTTTTAAATCTCAGTCGATTTGTTCTGGACCGTTGGATCGAGATCCAACGTCCAGCGCGTCGTCTTCCACCTCCGTCGTCTTCCTCATCGCACGTTCTCTCTCTCCCCCCGACGCTCTGTCCGGCGGCTGCTGCCGCCGGATCAGGCCTCTCTTCTAAACCCGGTGGCCGGCGGTGATTCCGGCTCGCCTCCGCACCCCCACCCTAAACCCTAACCCGGTGGCTCCTGGTGATTCCGCCTCGCCTCCGCCCCCGCCGCCGCTCCGCGTCGTCGCCGGGCTCCGGCTCGGTGACCCTAACCTGGCGGCGCCGGTGACTCCGCCTCGCCTCCGCACGGCGCCGCCGCTCCGCGTCGTCGCCGGGCTCCGGCTCGGCGACCCTAACCACGTCGGCGCTTGCTCGCCTCCGTCGCTCGGCAAATCGACTACGCGCAACGGAAATCTCAGTCGCCCGTGAAATAGCAGAGCCGATATTTAATGTATAGATCAGGTTGTTTCTATGTTAGTTTTGTGTGTTCTTGACGGCAGTGACCCGATGGTGAAATCAGCGTCATATGGAATAAAGTTCTCTCAGCTCCATCCTCGTCCTGACATGGTTGTCTCTGTCGACATTAGGAGGCTAGTGGTGTTTTTCTTCCACGAATCATCGCTTCCTGATCCAGCGGATTGTCGTTTGGCACCTCAACCTGACTTGGCAGTGGTGGCATCATTGGTAGCATCAAGTGTGTTTTGGTTTCTATTCTCCTGTTTTATCCTTTCATGATGTTGGTCTTTTTCCTCGGCGATTAGGTGATGAAGCAGCGGTTGAACAGTCTGCCTTGCGAGAGATGTGTCCCTAGTTACAGTGCATTCAACAGTTTCAGATTTCCACCTATTGGGGTGAGTGGATCATGTGACTCTTCAAAAACTTTGAGATTAGTCCGGTTTGTGCAGATTTGGTCTTCTGCTTTTTTCTCATCAACGGCTTGGAGGAACGCTAAGATGCGATGGGCAGTGTTAGAGACGATGACTTTAGAGTACCTTGATGTAACTTTAGTTTTTATTAGGGGTCTTTGTTGTTCTTGTTTGTTCAATTTCTTTGAATGTAGTACCTTTTTTACTTTCTCAATAAAGTCTTGCTGAAAAAAGATAGAAATTGTAGTATAGAGTAACATACGTGGCTTTGCTTACACATGCAAACATGAGGGGGCCACAAATCAGTATGTTGCCACTACACTACTCCGCTGGGGGCGTGAGTCGTTGGCGGTGACACTAAGTTATGACCTGACGGTAGCTCTAGGCCACAGCGGTGGCAGGATATAGGAAAGATTTTATTGGGGTCAGATTGGAGCTCAGAGCACGAAGAAGAAAGTGATGGGAACGAGAGGAAAAGTTGACCTGGAGGAGATGGATTTTGACCAGGAACGGAGAGCAGAGACTTGATATGATTATATCAAAGAAGAACATAGACGCATTGTTTTTATTTTTCATAGTCTCTGGTACAAAACATTAACTATAACTTTTAATTATAATAATTATCAAAAATAGCAAAACGTATGTACTATGAAAGAATTTTGCAAGACGAATTTAGTGAAATTACTTTCATAGAGTGAATCAATGTATTTTCACAAATATAAGTAGTCAAATTTTTTAAAAGTTGACTGCACAAATTTCACGGTGACATACATTTTAGAACGGAGGTAGCATAGCCTTTTATTTTTATTTTTTAAACTAGTCTATAAATTATCTCATAGTATAGGTATAGATACATAAATAGATACGTCGATAGGTAAAAAGATAGATGTTATGTTGAAATCCATAATCTCTTCATCATGCACCTCTTTTGTCAACTTGGGCCTAGCACAAAGAGAGCAAGAGATGGAATTGATATATTGGTGATAAAGTTGGCAGCCATTCTTCAAGGTCAAGTCTTCTACCATCCACACATCAACCTTAGGCCTATCATTTCAGTAAACTGCAGTCACCAAACAGAGCTAGCCGAGGCGGCCACCAATAAGCTCTCTTAGTGTCATTGATGCCATCATTGTTAGCTCTTCTGATACCACATCAGGTGAAGTGTTCACTATCAATAACTTTTCTGTGTACAAGAATGATATGTGCGCTTGCCACGTGTTTGTTTGGTTGTCGGGCTCGTCCTCACCATAATTATGTCATTTCACTATTATGGCATGTCATCATTCTTCCTTTTTGTGCTATTTCGAGTCGAACCAACATAATAATATTAACATTAGAGCCCTAAGGGCCTCCCTCACACAGCCTCTAAAAAGAATTTCTTGTTGCTAGAGCCAGATTGTTATAATGGAACCGATGCGACTGAGGCAAGGAGAGTAAGGTGGAAAAAAGGTATGAAAAGGCGGAGATGTAAAGAAAGTAAAGGGCTCCCACTAATACATGAGGCATATTTATTTTCTCTTCAACAAGTGAATTTATTAAGCCATGTGAATTTCCACCTCGATATCTTTCATTATCCAACAACCAGTTGGACCTGTGGTGCAAATAGATACAAGTTTCGAAAAGTAAAATGAGTTATTGAATAAGTGAAAAATTACAAGCTTAGCAAGCTCTTATTTATTTATCTTTTAGAAATTATAAATGATATGAAATCTTTTTATATAAATGCGCTTGGTAGTAGTACAAAACGTCATTCAATAAACTAGTCGCAAAACATGGTTGGTGATTACTTTCACCTAAGCTAGACACTCAAATAATATTGTATCCCCTAATAAGATACACCTCATAAAGGTATACATACACTATAGAATCATCTATTGAAATATTTAAGTGGTACTAAATGAAACATCCACGCACGCACGCACGTGAACATATATACATAGGCCATGATAGTAATTTTGTTCTTGTTATTGTGCCTTGTTGACGCAAGAAGTCGATATGAAGTATGATATCTAATTATATACTTGCTCTATCATTGCTGGACTTATTAAATCACAAATCAATAGTAAATATTTTAAGATTTAGATTAACACAAGTAGATAACAGGAAAAAATTAGAAAGTCAAATTAATTTGTAAAGTTCTCTGCTTGAATATCTTTGATAATAACTGGTTATTCAAAATTTACATATTAAATTAATTAAATTTATAATGTAAAATATTTCTAGATCCACTATTGTGCCTGACACGTGTGGCGTGCAAACAACGCAATGTAGTTGCTCATAAAAAGTATGTACAATACAAGGTGCTTATATATAAGTGCTTAAAGATAGAGAATATAACCACGTCATCAAGCATTATGTAAATTTTGCCTACTCCAATGCAAGCTCCTCTTTAAGGATGGTTAGATTATTTATTATATATTAACTAGTGCTAATTAAATACATAATCACCTCTTAAGCATGTGTGCCTAATCAAGCACTCATGCTATAAAACAAGCATCAATGCTAGCCTATATGGTAAGAAAAAACCAATTTATACTGCTAAGCACCTCTCCAAGTATTTGTATTGTATATGCTCTAATAAAAAGGGTGAGCTAATACGAGAACAGGCACGCTTGCGACCACGATCCCACGCCCTGACAACAGCCACAGGAAGAAGAAAACCCAAAGAAACATGCGCGCACGGAAGATGGTCAACGGAATACATGGAGGGGTTGAGGAAGACGGAGGAAGGAAGCGATCGCTGTTGCGGGCACAAAGGAAGTGCAGGGCGGGAGCGCTCACCCGACGCGACGAATTGCTGCCGTGTTGCTGTCGCGGCGCCGCGGGCATTGGAGTCGGCGTCGGCGAGCTACAGTGAAGCGTGAGCGTGTGCGTGTGCTATATTACCGGAACGAGCTGAACAGAAGCTTGAGCGTGTGTTATAGTGAATACGTGGAGTTTTCTATGGACCGTTGGATACAGATCCGACGGTGCAAATGTGGTATGGGGGCGAGCCTAAGTTGGGCGGGGTCTGTACCGTAACAGGTGGGCCGGGATGAAATGGGCCAGCCTGTTATTTTTTTTAAAAAATCGATTTATTTCATCTTTTCGTTTTACTATTTCATCTCGTGTGCTTGTGTTGTGTGAGACAGTAAGTGATACTGCTATTCTTTCCTTTTCAAGATCTTTTCTTGCCTCGTTTTCTATCATCATTCAATTCAATTACTGTTCAATACCCGGGAAAAAGAGACCCCAAAGAGTTGCTATCGAAACGAGAAATCAAGAGAGAAAACGATCGTTGCTTGTATGCAAAGGGAGATTTAATCAAAGCCGCGAGCCACTGGCACTTCACAAGAGCTACTGCTTATCTCCTTCGTGTCGTGCGTCGAATTCGAAGCATCAATCGAGAACGTATTTACAGCGCAGGTCAGATATGACTTCTGCAAGTTTACTAGAAGTCAGGCTTGGAGGTTCCCTATTTAATTAGAACTTGCAGCGTTTAATTATGCTACTTGGAGGCTATCTAGATTCTCGTACTAAGATTAGTTAGTTAACCTAACCGGCGGGAGCATAGACTAACAACGGGAGCCAATCCATTAAAAACGGTATCTTTCTTGTCCTTGCACTAGAGCAACGATCTAAGTCAGGGCTTGGTGAGACGTTCTTGTCGCTCCATGCAGCCATGCCATGCAACAGTGAGATTTGTTCAATGCAATGACCTGATTGCCTGAGTCGTGCGTCAGAGGAGACGATGGCATGGCATGGCAAGGGCGGCAAATTCAGCGTCAGACAAAGCTCAGTTACCAAACGGACAACCTATATGTTCTTGCTCTTTACTGATTCTTGGTTTGCGTTTGTGTTGGTTTCAGTTAGTTGGGCAATCTATCTGTCTCTTTTCGGCCATCGTTTCAAGGATCATCCCGGCAGCAATTAATCCTATAATCTTGTTGTGCAAATTCAGTAAGATTTAATGATACTCTCTCTGTCCAGAAATAAAGGCACGTGTTTTCCAAAATTTATATTTGACCAACAATTAATTCAACAATATGTAGATCATGTGATACAGAATTGATATCGTTAGAAAGTGTGTTTAAATATGAATCCAACGGTATCAAGTTTTAATCACATAATCTATATATTGTTAGACTAACTATTAATCAAATTTAAATCTTAAAAAGCACATGCGCCTTGTATTTTTAGATTGAGAGAGTACAAGTCATATGTGGGTAGAAATAGCGCTATGAATTCATCGCCATTTTGCTTTCTTCTAGGTGAGATGGTACTGTAGGAGAGAGAAAGCTTCAGGATACTGTGGTCGGGTCGTATACTCTAATAAAATTAACTTAAGCTTCTCAACCACTATGCTATACGAAAGAAAATGCAAGACATGTTCAATCCAATCAAGTTCTGAAGAATGGCTTAGGTTTTTCAGTTAGTGGGCCAAACATGAACACACCACCACCCATTACCATTCCATTTCCCATTTAAGCCAATTTAGTATATTGCACCATCAACTGGTCATTATTCATGGATGCAGGCTTCTAATCAATCATTAAACCCAGGCTTCCAACTCACAGTCTCATAATCCCATTATTAAACCCAAGCTTCCAATCAATTATACATAAGAAGTTGCAGGTCAGGTCAGGCCAGCACCTTCAGCTGATCGGCTCCAAATCCAGCCTAGCTGAAAGTCAAAGCCGCACTGCTTATAAAAAGTCCCAGGCCAGCTTCTCTGCAACAGAGCTAGATTTTCCATTTTATTAATTCGAGCACCGTGTAACACCTCAATCGTAGGAAAATCCAGAGGGATTGCGGTGGCTGTGCGATTCCAGTGAAATTCCTGCGTTCCGAACAGGGCCTGAAATTTGAAGCCATCGAGCTGAGAGCATTTGCTAAGTTTGCAGCCAAGAAGGCTAGAAACACCATGGGCTCGAAGCAGGTCGCTCTCCGGCTGATCTCCACCAAGAGTGACAGCGGCGGCGGCTTCGACGGCAAGGCGGCGTCGGCCAGGGAGCGGTCGAGCCTGGCGAGCGCGTCCTTCAGGGTGTACTACAGCCTGCGCGCCGGCGCCGTGCCGTTCTTGTGGGAGTCCGCACCGGGCACGCCCAAGAGCGGCACCACCGCGGCTGCCGTCTCCCCGTCGTCGCCCGCCAAGGCAGCGGTGCCGGCGAGCGGCGCTGCTACTACGCTGCTGCCGCCCATCTCGCCGCCGCCGTCGTACCAGTCGTTCCAGCTGAAGGGGAGGAGGGGGTGCCGGCCGAGGCCGTCGTGGCCGGCGGCCACGGGAGGCATCGTGAGGGCGCTGCTCGGCATGCTCGGGCTCAGGAAGCAGAGTCACAGCCGGTCGCGCCGGCGCCGGCGCCCCACCTCGTCGTATCTTTGAGGTTCCGTTGCTTCGCTAGTTCGCGACAGGCTTTACTGGACAGGGAGATTAATTCGTTACTATGATCTCGTTAAACGTACTTATATGAACAGCTAATTATGGATATTACATGTAAAGAAAGGAGGGAGAACATTTTTACTCTATGAATAATTTTCGTGTAAATAAGTTCTCTTGCTTTTATCTTGGATTCATTCTCTTGGTACCACTCGTTCGGTCGTCCATTCATCAGTAGCAGAGGAGAGCAGTCGTCTAAAAGATTTCTGCATTAGTGCCTGGGTTTGGGTCAGCTGGAGAATACGATGCGCTGGCCGTCCGATATGATGGGGAAACGATTTTGGCAGGCCCCGTTAATTTGGGTTGAAACGAGGTCCTGTTATTTAGATTTTCTCTTCCATGAAGGGCCACACAATCCATTTTGCTGTGTGTGTACGCTCACTAATGCAAAACTACACGGAGAAACGTACCTGTCCTGTATTTTCCATTTCTGCCTTTAGTACTTACTTTGTCAAAGTTTTATTTTTTATTTTGTCTTTTCACACTTTTTTCTTCTGTCGGGAGCCGGCTGTAACAAGCTACAGGGCTACCCGAGCAAAACTCGTGATGGCACCCAGGCACTAATCCATCCTCGGAAGATTATGAACAAAATTACACACGTATATGCTTAAGTAGTACTATGTGGGGATGTCTGCATGCAATTTTGTACAAAAAAGTTGCTGCGTACAGAAAGTTCATCCTTGCATTTTTGGGTGGGGCACAAAAATACATGTGTTCTACACAAACACTTGCAAACATACATTGTATTCTCACAAGTACGTGCATGAACTTTTTTGATTTTTTAATTTATAAATATATTTTTCCAAAATTTTCTTTTGAAAGCGCATGGGAGGCAAAACGGCGCCGCCCTCCCTACTGGAGACGGTTTCACACGCACAATATTCCTCTCAGAAAACATATTCGAGAAAAGGGCACTTTTTTCTTTTTTCACACTTTTGTCTTCTCATGTTATGCTAATTCTCTTATTTTTATTTTTATTTTTGTGAGAGTAATTTTCTTGGGAGTTGGAACCCGGTGCAAGGGCTTGTTTGATTAGACTGTGGTTGCCAACGCTACTGTTCATTGGTTGTTTAGAAAAGCTGTTATGGCTGTGAAAAAGTGAATATATGACGTTATGTTAATTTAAATTATATATAATCTCTACTACTTAAAAAAAGAGTAGCGTTCTCTTTCCTGCCGGCAGAGTGCGTTTTGCCCACTCTTCGTCCAACCTTACGTAAGTTTCCTCCTCCCTCTTCCTGTTTTGATTTTTTTTCCTCTCATCTCTGATTTTTTCACCGATTTTTCCTGAAAACCGCCTCAACTACCCCACCAGTTATTGACTTACCAAATAAAATTCTGTTTTCTTTGGTAAGCCAATAAATGCTTACCAAATATGTGTTTACCAAATAAAATCCTACTATTTTTACACAATCACATTAATATGGGCAGGTAAATCACGAGCTAACGTACTAGAATATTTATTCCCCTTTGCAACGCACGGGCAATTATCTAGTATTTTAAAAAATAAGTACCGAAGTTTCAGTATGTTAGAAAAAGTTTTAAAAAACCGCTTTTCTAACCAAACATGACATAAATTATAGAAAAGGACCAACTTGTCGTCTCCTCTCCCGAATAAGGGCCTGTTTGGTTGGGTTGTGGCTGTTGACAAAACTGCTGTTGACTGGCTGTCTAGAAAAGCTGCTGTGGCTGTGAGAAAGTGAACATATGGCTTTTGGTTGATCCAAACCATCTACAACATTTTGAAAAATGAGTACATAAGTTTCAAGACATTGCAAAAAGCTGGCAGAAGGCAGTTTTTCCAAACAGCTAAATTTGCACTGCAAAACCCACAGCTACCGTTAGCAAAAGCTGCTGAAAAACTGGATATTTGATTGGGTTGCAGCTTTTTCCAGTGAAAAAACTACTGAAAAGCCCAAACCTAAACATTGTACTACTGACAGTGGCACAGCTCCCTACCACCCAGAAGAAGACGAAGAGGCCTCACCGCGCTTCCGCAACCCGGCCCATTGATGGCCGGTGTCCTCCTCCTCCCCGTGGCAGAAGCCGCGCGTCCCTCGCGGATCGGTACGTGCCGCCTTTGCCCTAGCCCCTTTGCCTCTTTTTGTAGGAACGGAGAACGTTCTTGCTGTTCTTTCGGACTTGCTTTTTTTTTGAATGTCCGACTTGCTGTTGGGACTGCCTCTGGTAGGCTCGTAGTGGTCAGGCATGGTTCGCCGGCGGCGGCTATGGATTGCGATGGCGATTTGTTTTTTGTTTTTGTTTTTTAAATGTGCGACGCTGTGGCCTTTGTGAGTCGCGGCGGTTTGTGTTCGATGCTGGATCAGTTGTGAGTTACTACGTCTTGGTTTGGTACGAACTTAAGAATCGTCAAATGAGGAAGTAGTAAACGTGTGTAGAAGGAAAATCATGCGGCGTTCCTTTCTCAGCGTTGCTGTTCTTGATCCGAACTGGAATGATGATCCAAATTGGTGGCTGAGGAACTGAATCTCCTGATGTACGTGTTTGCACATTATGTGAGTTGTAGTGTTGTAGATTGATTGGGCATGTTCTTGGGTTCTTTTTGTTATTGCGCTAGAGTAGCTCATGAATGTAGCACAATTTTTTTTATTGTGAACAATTATAAATTGTCAGTAGTTCACGGCAGCACAGTATTATCTCGTTATTCTGTATGCAGGATGTGATTAGTTGGTTATAGTGATTGGGTTCTATCTGTTAGTTGGAGTATTTCACACTTTCAGCTTTTGAACGAAAATTGGGTCACCCATTTGCAATGTGTGCGTGGTGGCTATGGAATTTTTTTATTTAAATGGAAACACGCTGGCACATGCAAATATGCCATCGCTGCCACTTCGTCTTTGTATTGTTTTCTTCTATAATCTGTGTAGAATTGTGTGTTTGCAATAAAAAGGTTGTGGACATATATACAGGGTGATGTTCAAATTTGACAGTCATAACTATTATTTCTAAACTTGAGTACACCATTTGTTTCATATTGTGGGCACCTTTTTGCTGGGCTTCCTGATAAATGGTTGGTTTCTTATCTCGTGCACCCAGCTTCTTAGGCCCTTCCCAGTGCTCCATAGTGTATAGGTGCTAAGAATGCCACATAGACGAAAAACTGATGTGGCAAAGCAATTAAGGAGGAGAGAGAGTACTTTGGTGACCCCAAGAAGAAACGATGCTAAGCGCGTGGACCTATGCAAAACGCCTATGTGGCATCTATGCATTGGGGAGTTTAGTTGCTAAACAATTAAATGAAAGAAGCTTAGCTACAAAAAGCTAAGCACCTATGCATTGGAGAGTTTAGTTGCTAAACAATTAAATGAAAGAAACTTAGCTACAAAAAGCTAAGCACCTATGCATTGGGGAGTTTAGTTGCTAAGCCCTTTCATGCACTTAGCACCTCATCTAAGCACCTGTGCATTGGGAGAGGCCTTAGAGTCGTAACTATCAAGTATATTTTGGCCCTGTTTGTTTAGGCTTTTTTGGCTTCTGGACTTTGGCTTCGAAGCCAGAAAAGCACCTATTTACCTGCTTTGGCTTTTGGCTTCGAAAAGCCTGAAACAACTCACAGGTAAATAGGTAAACAACAAAAGCTAAAAGCAGGTAAATAGGTGTTTTTCTGGCTTCGAAGCCAAAGTCCAAAAAGCCAAAAGCCTGCCAAACAAACAGGCCCTTTGTAGCTTCGTGAAAGGTCTTTGGAATGTCAAAATGAGGGGCCCTGCTCATCTTCTCCCTCAGTTAGCAGTAACAAATCACAGCTCCAGATTGTTACACCAGTTCAACCACCGAAATCTCTAGATTCACCGCTCCAAATCGTTGCATTAGTTCAACTATCGAAATCTCTAGACTCCAGGAGCACTTCATGTGGCTCTGGATCTGTGGGTTCAGGAGCTGTTCCATTTGATATATGCATTGGTGACGGAGAAAAACGTTATGTTGAAAAATGCCCTGTCAAGCTATCTCCTTCTTTATTTGAGGTCAACAGAGAAAAACGACGTCAGAGGGAGCTTTCGAACAGTGTAGCTCCATTGCAACATCTGAGACCTGGGATGGTTCTCTTGAAAAAATTCTTAAACCCTAATGATCAGGTATGTCTATAATTAACACATTTTGCTCGGTTATCCTAGGTTAATTTCTTCAGTTTTATCCCAGCATCAACAATTATTTTGAAAGTAGTATCAAAAGTTGTTTTCCATGTCATTTTTGTCTTGTTTTGAAATTTTGCGTTCTTAACAACAACAACAACTAAGCCTTTTATCATAAGCAAGTTAGGGTAGGTTAGAGATGAAATCTAATAAAAAATTCATAAGCTAAAAGATAAAAGAAAAAGACTTAGAAAGAAAATTATGGTTCGGGCACGTGGATCGCTAATTTCCACGCGGTCCTATTTAGAGACAAATCCTTAGATACATTCCAATCTTTTAAGTCTCTTTTTACTGCCTCCTCCCATGTCAACTTTGGTCGTCCCCTGCCCCTCCTAATATTGTCGATAGATCTTAGAATACCGTTATGCATCGGTATTTCTGGAGGTCTCCGTTGGATATGTTCAAACCATCTTAGTCGATGTTGAACAAGCTTATCTTCAATTGGTGCCACCCTTACCCTATCACGTATATCCTCATTCCGAATTCGATCCCTTCTTGTATGCCCACAGATCTACCGTAGCATACGCATCTCTGTGACACTTATTTGCTGGATGTGTTATCTTTTAGTGGGCTAACATTCTGCTCCATACAACATCGCAGGTCTAATCGCCGTCCTATAAAACTTACCTTTTAGCTTCTGTGGGACCTTTTTGTCACAAAGGATGCCAGATGCTTGTCGCCATTTCATCCACCCTGCTTTGATTCTGTGGCTAACATCCTCATCGATACCACCATTGCTCTGTAGCATTAATCCCAAGTATCGAAAAGTGTCTTTCTTAGGCACTATTTGTCCTTCTAGACTAACCTCTCCCTCCTCACACCTAACACCATTGAAATCACACCTCATATACTCGGTTTTGGTTCTACTAGGTCTAAACCCTTTCGATTCTAAAGTTTGTCTCCACAACTATAATTTCCTATTGACGCCCATCCTACTCTCATCTACTAGCACCATATCGTCAGCAAAGAGCATACACCAAGGAATATCTTCTTGTATATCCCTCGTGACCTCATCTATCACCAAGGCAAAAAGGTATGGGCTCAAGGCTGACCCTTGATGTAGTCCTATCTTAATTGGGAAGGCATCGGCCTCACTGTCACAAGTTCGAACACTTGTCACAACGTTATCATACATATCCTTGATGAGGGTAACGTACTTTGTTGGGACTTCATGTTTTTCTAGCGCCCACCACATGACTGCACTTGATATTTTGTCATACGCCTTCTCCAAGTCAATGAATACCATATGTAAATCCTTCTTTTGCTCCCTATATCTCTCCATAAACTGACGTAGCAAGAAAATCGCCTCCATGATCGATCTCCCGGGCATAAAACCAAATTGATTTTTTGTGACGTTCGTTAATGTTCTTAGTCGATGCTCAATCACTCTCTCCCATAGCTTCATAGTATGACTCATAAGCTTAATTCCTCGGTAATTAGTACAGTTTTAAATATCTCCCTTATTTTTGAAGATAGGTACTAATATACTCTTCTTCCACTCTTCGGGCATCTTGTTTGATCGAAAGATGCAGTTGAATAGCTTAGTTAGCCATACTACTGCCATGTTTCCAAGGCATCTTCACACCTCAATAGGGATATCATCAGGGCCCAACGTCTTGCCTCCTTTCATCCTTTTTAGGGCCTCCTTAACCTCGGACTCCTGGATCCTCCGCACGAAACGCCTATTAGTGTCATCAAAGGAGTCGTCTAACTCAAGAATAATGCTCTCATTCCCACCATTGAACAATTCATCAAAGTAATCTCTCCATCTGTTCTTGATCTCCTCGTCTTTCACTAGAAGTCGATTTGTCTCGTCCTTAATGCATTTAACTTGGTTGAAATCTCTTGTCTTCCTCTCGTGAATTTTAGCCATTTTGTAGACATCATTTTCACCTTCCTTTGTGCCTAATCGCTGGTATAGCTCATCATAAGTCCACCCCCTTGCTTCACTCACAGGTCGTCTTGCTTTTTTCTTGGCATCTTTGTACTTCTCCATGTTGTTTGTGCTTCTGTCATGATGCCAGCACTTATAGCATTCTTTCTTTTCCTTAATAGCCTTTTGGACATCCTCATTCCACCACCAGGTGTCTTTAGGTTCGTATTTCTTTCCTTTGGTCACTCCAAGCACCTCCCTAGCCACCCTTCGAATGCAAGTTGCCATCTTCATCCACATACTATTCGCGTCTTTCTCTTTGTTCCATGGTCCTCTTACAATCATCCTATCCTTAAAGATCTGTTGTGCTTCCCGTTTGAGCTTCCACCACTTTGTTCTCATAATTTTATCACATTTGTCCCAAGGAACCCGTAAAAGAAAGCGAAAATCAGCCACCACCAACTTATGTTGTGGGACAACACACTCTCCAGGTATCACCTTGCAATCTACACAAGCACGTCTATCCACCCTCCTAGTAAGGACAAAATCAATTTGGCTGGAGTGCTGAGCAGTGCTAAAGGTCACTAAATGGGATTGCCTTTTTCTAAAAAAGGTGTTAGCTACCATTAGGTTGAAAGCTAGAGAAAATTCTAAGATGTCCTTGCCCTCTTGGTTCCTATCGCCATACCCAAAGCCCCCATGCACCCCCTCAAACCCCACATTGTACCCACATGGCCATTGAGATTTCCTCCTATAAAGAGTTTCTCATTAGTAGGTACACTTCTAACCATGTCCTCTAAGTCTTCCCAGAATTGCCTCTTCATGCTCATATCAAGACCTCCTTGTGGGCCATAAGCACTAATAACATTCAGGACCAAATCCCCAATGACTAGCTTGACTAGGATAATCCTATCTCCCTGTCTCCGGTCGTCCACTACTCCATTCTTGAGGTTCTTATCAATCAGAATGCCTACACCATTCCTATTCCCAACTAACTCTGAGTACCATAGCTTGAAACCAGTATTCTCTACCTCCTTCGTCTTCTGACCCGTCCATTTAGTCTCCTGGACACAAAGGATATTTACACATCTCCTAATCGCAACATCAACTAACTCTCGTAGCTTTTCAGTTAAAGACCCTACATTCCAACTACTCACACGAACCCTATTTGCATCGACTAGCTTCCTTACCCTTCGCATTCGTCGAGCAAAATGCGAAGACCCTTGCACACTTGTCACTACATCCAGGCGTTGATGTAGCGCGCCACTAAGGGAGTGACGACTCGGCCCTTGCTCATTTAACACCACATCCGGGTTCTGATATGGCGCGTTGCTAAGAGGGTGACGCCTCAACGAATTTCTATTGGGTTTCATATCCATAAAAAATGGCTGGGTTTTTACGTTGGCTCGCCAAGCCTAACACAACCCTCCTCCTTTACTCGTGCTTGGGACCGGCCACAGCGGAGTTGAAATTTTGCGTTCTCATGACTGAAATTTTATGTCACTAATCTATTGTCTGCACACTTTGCTGCAACTTGCATAACACTTTCCAGAATTCCCAGAAGCCACAAATATGCATTTCCTTAACTGATTTTGTTATTGTGCTTATCTTTAGGATTTGTTAGTTACGCCCAATGCATATCTAATGCAGAAAGTATATAAATATAATGCTTCTTTTGTCACACATGTCAGGTTGAAATTATCAAACTTTGCCGGCAGCTTGGTGTTGGCGCAGGAGGATTTTATACACCTGGCTACAGAGATGGGGCTAAGTTAAGTCTGCGGATGATGTGCTTAGGGAAGAACTGGGATCCAGATTCAGGCTCATATGGAGATAGACGTCCATTTGATGGTGCTCAACCACCAAATGTACCAGAAAAATTGACTGAGTTCGTGAAAGATGCCATTGAAGCTTCCCATGAATTCTTGAAACAAAGAGGTGGAGCTTCCAACCCTATGGTAGAACTTCCTCCACTGTCACCAGATATCTGCATTGTTAACTTCTACACCAGTACCGGCAGGTTAGGTCTTCATCAGGTACCAAAGAATCACTTTCGCCAGTGATATTTCATGCATCAGTATCGTTACTTTGCATCTTGCTGGTACCTATCTATTGGATGAACTGAGTGCTAATAGATAAATTCGATAAAGTACTTTCTTTGGAGGGAACGTTTGTAGATAAGGTCAAAGCAGCTTTAAGCGTTGTGCTTTCTTCACTAGATTTCCTTGTGCTTGAACATTTCCAGTATAATGTCTTCTACGCCTCTGCTTTGCAATTGAAATGCTAAAAGCGCTGCACTCTTGTTTGATGATTACTAACTTGATTTTGTGATCGTGCCTTTTGACAGGACAAAGATGAAAGAAAAGCCAGCCTTACCAAGGAATTGCCTGTTGTTTCTTTTTCGTTGGGCGACACTGCAGAATTCCTGTATGGTGATGTAAGAGATGATGACAAGGCTTCAAAGATCGATCTTGAATCTGGTGATGTTCTAATATTTGGTGGTCAATCAAGGCGAATATTCCATGGAGTTTCAAGAATCAAACCAAAAACTGCACCGAGGTGGCTGACCGATGAGGCGAAACTGCGACCTGGGCGTCTGAACCTCACATTCAGGCAGTTTTAGTAGCACATACCGTCCTTCTTTTTATATAGGCTAATTGCAAGCAGAGGTCACTCTTATGCTCTATTTAAGTGCCCTGTTAACAAAAGTTAGGAAGAACATTCAACCTAGCTATTGTTAAACCTGGGCTCATTGCCATATCTATCGTGTGTTGTCATGCGCAATATTTTTGTTTCTGTCATGAGCAACCACTACTACAGAATATAGGATTACAGGCAGTTTAAAAACCGCTTCACAGGTAATTTTCTGAACCGCTTGTAAGCAAGGGCCTGTGATGAGGTTTTGAAATAGAACCGATAAAAGGACATTACAGTAGAACCATCTGTGATAATTAATTGACTTATCACATGCTTATGATGTCTTTTTTCAGAAGTAAAAAAAAATCTGTTTTAATGGTTACCTTAATAAAATGCTAGCTATTAAAACACACAATGCTTATCAACACATATGGTGAAACATGGCCAGTACTGACTACAAAATTATCATCAAACTTGTGCAATCACCACTGTTTCTTTTCCAAAGAATAGAGCTGAGTACTAACATAAATCAAACTAAAATTGAGTCATGCGAATAGCAAAGCATGTAATAAATCAAGTTTACAGTCCCGTGAACATAAGACCGCAACCTAAAAAAATGAGTCTACATTTACAGTTGGAAATAAAATGAATTCTTTATGCATGAAGAGAACAGATATGAAAACGGTACCAGTGCACAAGTTCTCTTGACAAAGGAACATGCAATCAGGTTCCAATGCTAATGTTTGGTGATAAATCTGAGCAACAATATTATTGTGAAGAAGATTTAATCCACTGAGATATTGGAATCAGCACTTAAAAGCTCAACATCCTTTGTTTCTCTAGAAGGAACGGAGGATTATTCTAAGAAAAACTAAGCATAAGAACTCATGTGCATGAAAATGAGAGCTCAAAAATTGGTAACATTAGGCTCATTGTATAGAATCTGGGCATTAAAAATACAATATAGTCCCACTCAGTTTCAAAAGTAAACTTCAATCATATAGTTGCACAACCAACAGCAGTTACCAGCAATGGAGAAGTCGCATGTTTCTCCATAGTAAGAACAACCCCATCCTTTGTCTTCAACCCAATGGCAGTATAGCCCAACTGCAAAGGCATTAGCAACAACAAAACCATCACTCATATGCGCACATCGATCTCAATATTTAACAGCAAAGTTCTAGCTGAAACTGGCCGCAACTATCCCTACAGTGACCCAGGAAATGCAAAGGATATAATCACTGCAATCAACCTAACAAATAAGAACTTGGAACAAAACTGATATGAGCCTTCAACAAAAGGCAATCAAGACTAAACTACCGTATCCCCTTGTTCAATTTTCTTCCTTGCAAGCCCTTAAGCCTGAAAGTTCTCACCACAATTCACAGATCTCCCAATGAGGAAATGGAAATGGCTTAGGCAAACCTGTAGCTAATGTTTGAGCGACGAAACAACTGATGGTCGTTTCTAGAATTCACGGTCAAATACATGAAGAACAACGGTTTCATATCACTACCTTCGATCTAAAGACAAACCAATTAATCTAATCACCAGACCGTGACTAGTCTGAACAACGCCGCTTTGGTTATCGCCCATCAGTTCAACATGCCAATCGATCAGAGCAAAATTCCTCAACTGGAAGTCGAGATGTTGAGCAAATATTCCTGTCCCAAACTTGTGCTAAGTCGTCAAACGAACCAAGAAAACCACTATAATCCTTAGGGATTCAGCAAACCGTAGCGGATCTCAACCCAGGTGAGCTCGCCGCCTTCGACGCGCTCCGCCACTTGCACGAGAGCAGAAGAGAGAGGGGCAATTCGGTGTTTGTATCTGAGAGAGGAAGACAGACCATAGCGGATCAAGTCGGAGCACTTACGATGTTGCCGAGTAAGACGGTGTTGAGGAAGGTGGAAGGCCGTCGCGGCACGGCGTCGTCGGACGTGATACATATCTTGATTTGTGGCATTTATCACATGAATCTATCAAATATTTTTCATACATCACCTATTATAAAGATCCTATTCTTAATACATAAAATCAGTACAGATCATTATGAATAAAGATAATTTCTTTCATCACATGCATGTATCTAGATCAATTAAAAATTTAACTCAGCTTAAAACTCTAGGGTCTCGACACGAACTCAACTCTAAGTAAAATTTTGAAATCCTTATGAAGTACTCCTAGTTGAAATACCAGTTTTAGACTATATTGCAGATGTCTTGAAGAAACAGTCAACCGTAAACTTTTTTCGCCCTAATAAATTTTTTGAAAATCCTATCTGTGATAAGCAAGTTCCACAAAATTTTAAATTGATCTCTGGGTTCAATTTGCTTTAAACCTAGCTCTAAAATAAATATATTTCGCCTTCCCTTTTTCTGTCCGCGGGTCCCACCATCAGTGCCCCTTTTCTCCTCCACCCGCACGCTCTCTCTTTTTTCGTCTTCTCCCCTATTCCCCAACTCTTTCTTCCCCCAAACCGACTTCTCCAAAGCCCTGGCCGGACTCCCCAAAACCGTCGGATCCACCCCTCCTCGCCACCTCCCGGCCAATCGCCACCACCACCAAGCGCCGCTGCCGGCGGTGGTCTGCCCCGCGCCTCCTCGGCGGCCTTGCCGCTGCCGCCGCACCCATCCCTGCCGTCCCCTCCGCCGCCCTAGGTCCTGCCGCCGCCTAGGGCAGTCTCCGCCGAGCCTCGGTAGCCACCGGTGCCGCTCGCCTCCCGGGGCAAGCCCAGGCCGCCGTCCGCTCTTCTCTGCCCCGAGTGCCACCCGAGCCGGCAGACCAAGGCGGCCGCGCCGCCTACTGCCTCGCCTCCTTCTCGCCGCCACCGCCTCAACGCCCAGGTCCTGCCGCTCCCCTCGTCGCCACGCGCCTCCGAAGCCCGACATCCCCACCGCCGGGTCACCAATTCCATCCCCGGCAGCTCCAATCCGCTGATTGCGCTTCCCTTTCCCACGCCCGACACCACGTTGCCGCCCTGCTGGACGTCTCCTCCAACCCCCCACGCACAGCCTGCCGAGGTCTCCTCCCACACCGGTGATTGCTCCCGCTGTTCCCATCTGCTTGCCGGCATCTCCGACACAAGCCGAGCGACGACGTCGCGCTGCGGCCTGACCGATAGCGGTCCGAACTAGTGAGAACCATGGTCAGTTGGCGTTTAGATGTTAATTAAGTTAGTTATCAATTAATTAGTTCCATTCTCTGCTGTAATTAGTACTCAGTTAGTCATTAGATTTAGCGAGCTCAGTTAATTAGTGGATGAGACACTTTAAGGATGTCCTGACGCATGTAGTGGTCGGCAGATTACTTATGGTGAGCTGCAATTCAATGCGCTGATCACAGAGATAAGCTAATTACCGTGTATGGTAGTTAGTACCTAAGTACTCGTGGTGCTTGTTAGCTGGTAATGAAGTTTAGAACGTAATTATCTTCCAACTCTTTTAACCTGTGGCTAGCTCTCCTAACAATCTCAGTAAAGAAATCGTGGGACAATACATGCATAACTTAGTTAATGTCTTAGCTGCACATGGTCTCGGTTAAGCAAGCTGTTGGTAGCTTAATCAATTAGCTGTATGTCCGAGTAATGCAACTTGAGTGAAAAATCAGCACCCCTAATGAACTAAGGTGTGCTCACCAATTCATAATTGTATTTAAGTAGTGCACAAATAGCGCAATGCCTTGGTTAAAGGTAGCTAAGTATGCCTTAGTATTAAGTTGCTGTAAAGAAATGAGGAAGTAGAATATGGCTCATACGACCATGATCAGTGAACCCAATTCATATAGCATGTGTACAACCCATACTTTTCGCATGTGAGGATGATCATTAGACCCACCATGGAAATAACTCAACTTAGTGAACCTTGAAAATAATTATAACAAAAAGATCCCCATATGTCATACTCTTACAAAGTTAAATAAAAAGAAATTATTTATCTGATGCTCCTATGACATGTAGAACCACATTTTTACCATAGGAAATATGAAAGAATGAAAGGAGCTAATATAACCTGAGCCCCACTTGCCATAATCGGTGGCTAAATCATATGGTTTTGGAAATGATTAGTTAAAATCCCCAGTCAACTCTTGGTCAATATGGACCCCCTAGTCATCCTCTAGCCCCACCACCTAGCTAATTACAAGAATATTTAAATTCTTTTCTTTACTGAGAAAAATACAAAAAAGACTCTAAGAATAAGTTAAATTTCAAGCATTCATAAGAAATTCCTCCGAATAAGGTAAAATCCAATTGCGTTAGTTTCATACTTACATTTCCTAAATTTTAGAATACCTTCCATTCATCATATCATCCTTTATGCTGCTGATTTTAATCGAATGCCTGTCATCGTCATGTTTCCAGCATTTTGGATTTCTTATCGATAGGGCCGAACCACGAGGGTTGATTTATCCAAGTAATTCCAAGCAAGTGCAATTCATTCAAGGGCTAGGCAAGCATGCTCGCTTGTTGGAAATATTCTGGTTTTCTTATGTCATGCTTGGTTGATAAATGGCTTGTTTGTTTCTTTGGTGTTGTATATCTGGACTATGATTGCTTGGTCATTCGTAATGTCGTTAGCATGAATATGATATGCTGGATGTTCATAACTGGTAGGTTATGTGAACTGTCATGAATTGGTGGGAATAGATGTTACCACGGAAAGGATGTTGACTATGTGAGCTATGTGCTACTAAGTGAGCTATGTGCGCCTATGTGATGCTATGTGCTAACTATGTGAGCTACGTGTGCTATGTGTAACTACGTGAGCTATGTGCTACTAAGTGAGCTATGTGCTAACTATGTGAACTATGTGGCCAACTATGTGGGCAATTAGGAGACTAGTGATAGGAGTCACTAGTGCTCTGAATCCTTGCTGGGATGAAATGGAATTATGAATGAACTGATTGTAATCACTAGTAGTCATGATATCTTGCTATGCTGATTTGAAATGATTAGCTCTACTTATGGTGATGGTTGTCACTTGAATCCTGTTATATTTATGGGTTAACTTATGTTATGATAAAAATTGCTATGCTAGTATGATAAAGATAACATGTGTAGTTTTCTTTAACATGCTAGAATGAAATTGGTTAATAACTTGGTCTTGCTATTTATTCTTCCATGTCATGTCTAAGTTAACCTGGAATAAGCAATTAGCATCTTGCGAGTACGAAGGTACTCAGTTGGGAATTTCATTCCTGCAGGTGCTTTAAATTAGGAGAATTACATGGCCCATGTGTGCTAAATCCGAAGTGTTCTTGCTTGGTTTCCCCGGTCAGAAAGTCCTGTAGACTTGTGAAGCTTTTGGGAGAGTTGGCATAAGCTGCCACCTCTGTTTTATAATATTTTCCGCTGCTGTCCTTAATGTTTCTTTTAACATGGATGACCTGCGAGTCGTTTGGATGTAAGTTAAATAATTGCCCTGTGTATGGGATGTGGTCATATTTATATATAAACCCTGTTTTGTAGAGTTCAGTTGTGATATTTAAGTTGTTGAATGTGGTTGCCCATATACCGTGCGTGTATGAATTGAAGTGTATGTAGTCGTGAAGAGTTAGAGTCGTTCTCTTGTTCGGTTAGCAGGATGGTTTTCCGGTTGAGTGACTCGCTAACTGAGGTGCGCTGGCCGGCTAGGCAGGGTGTGGGCGATGGTACCGGGCCTTCGGGTGACTCACTAGTCTTCGGACTAGGTTAGAGTGTGGGTATCATTGCCGGACTCCTCCGAAATCATCGTGTCGGTCGAATTGGAGAAAGACGCTAAACCTTTACAGGACTTCGGAACTGCATATGGTTTATGAAACAATGTCCGCTTCTGGCCGGCTTGACCAACGGTGAAGGTATACGGCTCTGGTAATCGTATGGTGCGTTGGTCAGGTGTTGGACTACTCGATTTCGGGTGAGTACGGCGCAGGTACCGTATCACCGGTCGAGTAGTTGCTTGGTCTTTGACGATACACTGTTCTGTAATTCACGTGCGATTCCGGGGCCCTGACAGGACGGGTCCTCGTCGGCGAGGAGCGAGGCCACCTAGCGTATGGACTCAAGTCATGAGACAGCTCCTCCATGGCCTCCATGGCCAGTCTCTCCCTCTCCTAGCACCGGCGGATCTCGATGGACCGGGAGGCAGCGATGGATCTCACTAGATTTTCAATGTGGGCAAGAGAGATAGGAAGTTGGGTGTGAGAGAGGTTTGAGAAGGTCCGAGAGAGGGGGCGGCAGAGCTGCGTGGTTGGGAAGAATTAGGGTTAGGATGGCGCTGCTGGGCCTGGGAGTATTTGGGCCATTGTGTGGTTCACTTGGGCCGAATTTTGGTGGAAAATAAATCCTGATGAGTTTGCTTTACATCACAAGCTAATTTGTAGTAAAAACCGTCTGTCATGACTTACGTATCACAGATGAGTATTTTATATATGATATCTATTTTAATAAAACTCTTATGTGATAAAGCTAATCACTGATGGATTTTAGTGATCTGTCTATAATAAGGGGTCACAAATGACTAATTTTTGTAGTAGCGAATATTTTCGACAACTATAGAAAGAAGGATCATTTCTAATTTTCTTATCGTGCGCATCACTTTACATAGGTAAATCTGATAACACATAAACTAAATAAAACTCCGGGCCATAATGTTATTCGTTGTGCTCGGTTGAAAGGAAAATAAGGGGCAAACATCTTCGATTCACCAAAAAAACTGAAAATTCTGAGTTCTACGTCTACGCAGGACGAAGGTTGTCGAGACGGAGAATCACGGTGAATGCCAGGATGAATGCGTAGTCGACGCCTGGGTTGACACTAAAAGTGTACGTGAGACTTCCAAACAGTCAGGCCTGACGGTTGATCTGAGCAATGGCGGCGGCGTCGGAGCTGCTGCCGCGGGAGACGATGCACTTGCGGCGGTGGTAGCCACGGCGGACGACGACTTTGAACAGGGACGGCCACGCCTTCGCCGCGACGAAGAGAAGGTCCGTCCGGCTCGTGCTGTCCTTCCTAAACGCCTCCCGCCGTCCCTTGCACGGTGAGTACGGGCGGCGCGACGGGCGGTGTTGAGGAGGGGGGACCGTCTGCGAAAGCTGAACCAGCGGGCCGCCTCCACCTGCATCACGGGCGCCGCGCCGGCGCCGGCGTCGGTGACGGTGGAGACGCGCCCCGTCCAGCTGTGCATCTTGTCACCGTGAACGCCGTCGCGTGCGGCGCGCAGAACCGCGCGTCCACCACCGCCGTCGCCCACACCATCTTTGCTGACTCGCTTGCTCGTGACGGCGTGACCGGAACGTCGAGACTGAGCCGCAGATTGCGAAGTCTTAACGTACGTACCGAGGAACACCAAAGGATGGAACTCAGACCAGGCCTCGTATATCCCAAGGATAATTTCCTTGTTGTAGATGACATTATATCTGTTATGTCTCCTCAAATGCAACCCTAACTATCCAGATTAATTTCCATATAATCCGCCTCATCGGGAGGTTAGTCCTCGTTCTAAGTTTTGTTTTGGTTGACTTCTCTTTTTCAGATTTTGAATGAAATGTCAGGTGTTTCAGGGTTGGAAGCTCTGATTCTAGAGGTTGAAAAGTGCGGGTTGATTGTGGAAGTTGATTTGGTGAATCAGGATGTCTGTGTTCATTTGGTGGAAAAGTCTCTGAACTTTGGTTGAAAGATTTCTGAATTTTAGTGGAATTTCTATTCAAAGCATTTGAGTTTTTTGTTGAGATTAACTCTAGTATCTTGGTTGCCTTCGGTGTCTTTGCTCGCCATCGGCAGCATCAGTGCTAGAGATGAAGATGTGGGGTGTGGTGGTGGCCATGCAGGAACGAGGAAGGAGAAAGGCAAAAAGAGAAGGGTGAGGCGACAATTCCGACATAGGGGATGGGTTGTCGGAAGTCAACCGTCCGTTAAACCTAGGGGTGTTGATCAAAGGACGAAAAAAAATAGAAGATGAAAAAAATCAAAAATTTTAGACCTATACAAAAACAAAAGTTATTTACAATTTTAGGTTTAATTGCGAATAAAATTCACCTTTTGGCTTAGTGGTGTGTAGCTCAGTCCATTGAGATTTGACTAATTCTTAGTTAAATATGTTTCATTTAGGGCATCTACAAAGACTTCATATCAGCTGACTCTTCGTTCTGTCACATAAGATAAATGCTAATATAGAGGAGTGGAGGAAAGAGAATTAACCACGAAGAATAAAAACTCTAGAGTCAACCTCATTATTTTTGTACATTGATGCATTTAATGCTAAATCTTTGTGTAGAATCGATTTAAGAGACAACCCATACGTGTTATCTTCAACATCGACTCTAAATGACATAAAGGAGTTGAAAAGTCAACAGCTGATTCTACCTTTGTAGATCAATGCCTTTATCATGTATACGAATCCGTGGAAAGAGGATTACTTTCTAACGGTTGTACCAAAATTCCTATTTTGCAGCATCACCTCGAATAGATAAATTTGACAACACAGAAATAAAATCAAACTATTCGATGATGGATTGAGAGAACTGAAAATTAGGGGCAAACATTTACGAGCTTTACCTTTGTGATGTGTTTCCATGATATTTGTTGTTGAAATGGCGGCAATTCTGAGTTCTAACACTACGTCGTGAATGGTCCTGCAGTGAATAGCTATGCATCTCGTCGAGAATCACAGTGAGTGCCAGGATGAATGCATGGTCTATGCCCGGGTTGATCCTTGCAGTATACGTGTGCCGTCCAGCCAGTGCGCACCACGCTGTCCTCTCCCGGCCGATCTGAGCGATGGCGGCGTCGGAGTCGCGGCCGCGGGAGACGGTCATCTCGCGGCCGTAGTAGCTGCCGTGGACGACGAAGTCGGGGGCCCGCTCGCGGGAGTCGTAGCCGGCGAGGAACACGTGGACCTTGGTCCTGTTGAACTGGAAGAACGACGTCTTGTTCACCGCGATGAAGAGCCGGCTCCTCCGGCTCGTGCTGTCCCCTCTGAACGCCTTCCACCTCCGGCCCATGCGGAACGCCGGCTCCTCCACGGTGAGCACGGGGCGGCGCGGCGCGGCGTCGAGGACGAGGAGGGAGCGTAAGAGGTAGCTGAACCGGGCGGCCTCCACCCGCATCACGGGAGCGCCGCCGGCGCCGTCGGTGACGATGTAGTCGCACCCCGTCCCCGTCCAGGTGAGCTTTTGGGTCACCGTGAACGCCGTCGCGTGCGGCGCGCAGAACTGCCCGTCCACCACGACCGCCGCCGCCGCCGACGCCATCTCTGCTGACTTGCTGCTCGTGGCCGGACGTCGAGACAGAGCCGATTGCAATTTGCTAACACCAAATTAAGGACGGAGATCGATGGACAACAGATGGTTTAGAGGAGGCCGGTACGGTACAGAACCGGAGTATTGGTATATGCACAAAGGATAATTTCCTTGTTGTACAAACATCATCTTCCAGTGTTTATACGGACAATTGTCGATTTACCCGAGGTCGATGAACCTTTGTCAGTTTGTCTAAGTTGACGAGTGTCTTGTAAATTTGTCATAAAGGAGTTTTCTCCAAGAATCTGAACACCTGCCTCGGAAGTCGATTTGCCCCCGCCCCTCTCCTCTAGCCATGGACGCACCTTCTCCCTGCCTGCCCCTCGCTGCTGCTCCTCCTCCCTCCGTCGACGAGGAGATCTGGGTGCCGGATTTGAGGAACACGGGCCCTCCTCCCAACTCCTCTTTGTACCTCTCTTCTCAATCTCATATCTTCCTCTCGAGAACCTACCAACTCAACCAAGCATTATTTATCTGGCTCATCACAAACAAGCTTCAGACGATAACTTCGCGCCAGCAGATTTCTTCACAAGATTAACCCCAAGACAAGAAACTAACAGAAAGGCAGCAGATTTCTTCATGCCCGAGTGCAAGCTCTTCTTCGTCGAATTCTGGAATCAAGCCGATGTTGAATTTGAACGGTCAAACAAGCCGCCCTGCTGCTGCCCTATACAAGATTACCATGCACATCTCGGTAAGCCACCACCGGCACCATCCATTGAACTTCTTTTAACAACTACGATAATTAGGGTAAAAATGTATATGTTTTGCAACATGAAATAATTTTGAACTTCACGACCAGAGATTCAGTCACTCTGAATTAAATATCACAACAACAAAGATGTAGAGGGATTATAGTCTGGTCTTAATTTTTGACATGTATTTAGCATGCTTGTTTTGATATTGCGAATAGGTCGCTGCTTCATTTGCGAGGCTACTTCAGTAAGGGTTGTGGATCCCCCTTGTGGCAACTAGTTCATGGGCCATCGGCTCCCTATTGATGAACTGTGTGCTTTTGCGTAGGGCAAGGCTGATCTAGGCGGGATGCTACAGTCGGATGTCATCGACATTGATCGTGAAAAGGATGTTGAGTCTGCACAGATTCTGAGTGGCAGCGGCCTCTCCGTACAAGAAAAGGGTCTTCGGCGTCCTCCAGGAGCCTGAAGTGGGTTGTAGCTGCCTCCCACAACCGTCGTTCCTTCCGCATCGGAAGTTCTGGCTAAGTAGTCACTACAAGAAAATGTGATTGTTACATTTATCCATTTATTCTTGTGATGTTTCATACGTATATGATTATGCTCTTGGCCTATTCAGTTTTTACAGTTTTGAGCTCCGCTTTAGGAATACCAACACTGATGGAAGACCTTTTGTCTCATACGTGTGCATATCACACATATATACTTCTCTGTCTCTGGCATAAGGTATGTTTGCTTGTTTTGTGCCTTAACTTCAGGTCCTGCTTCACTTGTCTCGTGGAAGAAGTGATTTGCACTATTACCAGAAGTTTCTTTCTGAAATTTTATCTCACAGTTCTTGTTCAATTGGCTTGCTATTGCAGTTATCGTGATCACAAATCTGAGTGGCCTGAAGCAATTGCACAAATCCGAGTGAGGAGAGCTAGGTCCAGCAGGTCGAGGACAGTGGTTCATCAAAGTGTGTGAGGTTCGCGTCTCCTTGGTCTGTACGATTTCTTCTTCTAGTGATTATTTGATTCAGATGTCAGTATTAGCCTATTAGGTTCTCCTCGCCTCTTTCTACTGATGTGAGATGTTAGAGTAGTGACTAATGTTGCGTAATCTGAAAAATGGCATCTGGAACAGGAGGCGCAAGTGCAAGTATGCGCTATGCTACTGTCTAGATTAATTCCGTAAATGATAGGGCTCACAGAACAACAAAGTATGCGCCAAGCTACAGCATTACATTTGTCCAACTTGGCTTGCATCTCCAACTACATGAAAGATTACAAGGAACACACTTTACCCCTTTGTCGACAAGTTTGTCGTCAACGTTCATCGTTTTGACTAGTAGCCCTATGAAATCGTGGAGCACCAGATAAATTTGTAGGCTAAAATTGGCAGATCCTTGGGAATATAATTCAAATGTTGTACCAACTAAGAAGCCAGATCTATGTTTGCAAGAAACTACTTAAAAAAACTGGACACGCTGAAGCGTATCAAAATCTCTGTTTCACAGAGTCACTTGAGTTGAAAGCCATAGTTCCGATCGAGCTCTGACGGCACATGAACTCAAGCAGGGTTTGGAGCATTCGTGATCTCCTACACACTCATGAAAGGACATCAACACAGCAAGATCGTGTGTGATATACAACACACTCAAGCAAAACTGATGAAGGCGTGACAAGCAGGGAGACTTTCAGTTGTCGTCATTGGTAGTGCATCTCGTCCAGGATGACGGCAAGCGCGACGATGAAGGCGTAGTCGATGCCGGGGTTGACGGTGAGGCTGTACGTGTTCTTCCCCAGCAGCGCGCTCACCACGGTGAATCGCCGGTCGATCTGCGGCGAGGAGACCACGAGACTCAGCCAAACCAGTTCAAACCAAGAACGTACTGTAAGGTTGTGAAATTGGTTGGTGTCGCGCTTGCCTTTGCGATGACGGTTTCGGAGTCGCCGAGGGAGACGGAGCAGGCGCCGTCGTGGTAGCTGCCGGTGATCCTGAAGTCGCAGGCCTGCTCGGCGTCGTTGCTGGCCAGGAACACGCTCACCTTGGTCGACCACCGCAGCTGGATCACCGACGGCTTGACGACGGTGAAGAGCAGGTCCCGCCGGCTCGTGCTGTCCCCCCGGAACACCTTCCACCTCGTGTTCATCAATAGCGCCTGCATCCATCCATCCACCACATTGCTCGCTTTGTCAGGCAGAGAAGAAATCAATCGAGCATGGAAAATAGATGGTGAGACCGATTCTTGCACGGTGAGGACGGGGCGGCGGTCGGCGTCGACGAGGAGGCAGCGGCGGCGAAGGCTGAAGAGCACGCCGCCGACCCGCAGCACGACGGCGCCGGTGGCGGCGTCCGTGACGGTGAAGTCGTTCCCTGACATGCTGAGCGCCTTGGCCACCGCCAGCGCCGCCTCGTCCCCCGCGCAGAACCGCGCGTCCACCACCGCCAGCGCCGGCACCGCCTCCATCTCTCACTCTCTCTCTCTCTCGCTCGCGTGCTGCCACGGCGACACGGCGACGCGCGTGCACGTTGCTTTGGCTTGCAGCTGCGAAGGCAAGCAAGCAGCTGGCGGCTGGAATGGGGACGGGCGCACCTCGCACGCGTCTTCCCTTCTCTAGTTTTCCATTGCAAGGTTTGACCAGGCAGTTTGGCACTTGAGCAGGTAGCAAGCACTAAACTAATAGTACTAGCATTAACAATGGCAGCTCGGATTCAGATTCATACAGTACCAGTACAAAATTGCAAGTAGATCTTAGATTCTTCTAGCTCAGGTACGAATGGAAGTTCTTAACAAACATAAAAAAAGTTCAACTCTGAGTAAGGAGAATCTATCTTACCTGACACCAATTCTCAGGACGTGTACGTGGAAGCAGGAGAGTCGATGTGCTTTGTCACCTTCTTTCTTTGATCCTTTTTAATTCCGTGTGATCACAGCTCGAACGGCGATTGATTAAACAAAAATAATCGAACAAATCGATCGTAGCTTCTGTGCTCTCTCTCTCTCTCTTTCCCTTCGCCATGTCATGTGGTTTGGCGAGGATCCAACAGCGCACCGACCACCGAGAAAGTGTGTGAAGACTGAAAAGATTAGCTTAACCTAGCTAGCATCTCTTTCCGGTGTCGGCCTGGCCGACATCCTGTCAGTTCTATGAAGGTTTTGGGCTGTCTTAGAAGACCCATTCGTTTCCTTCGTTTGATAGGTAAAGTTGGCCATGGAATGGCAGTTGCTAAACCACACGCGCTCTCACTCTGTTTTTTTCTTTTTGAGATTACTAAACCACACGCTCTCTGCTCGCTTCGTGCAGTAATCGATGTGCAGTGGGGAGAAGTGGGAACGTTTCCTCATACGAAAGGTTAAAGAAAAACGAGAAGGTACGAAAGGTTATGGAAAAACGAGAACGTACGAAAGGTTAAAGAAACACGAGAACGTACAATTTGAGGCCGAGGTAAAGGCACTTGATATATTTGTGGCCTAGCATTTGAATTTGTATTATTAAAGCCGGGCACCCTCCGAGCGATCCCAGGCCAACTGGTGCGGGATTACGTCCGTTCTCGGGCGGACGGCCACGATCGAGGCGGGCGGGAGCGCGTGGGCCGCTACCGGGTCGGGCGCGTGGCCGGTCGGGCGGCGCGAACGTGCTTGGGCAGCTACTCTGCAGGAAAAATCGCTGGTCTGTGGTTGATTCGGGCGGTGGGTTGGCGCCTGAGGACCCGTTAGGCCGCGGCGGGCGATGGCTCGGTGCGCTCCGTTCGGCCCCTTGCCTTCCACACTCTTCTCTCGGAGCGGCGCCAGGCGAAGCCCTAGCCCACGCTCTGCGGTGGCGACGGGGTGATTGAGGCGAAGAGGCCATGGGAGGAAGGGACAGGGAGAGCGGTAGAGGTCGTCGTGGAGCCACGCAAGCGGCCCTTCTCCTTCCAGGCTCTTTCCTGGCAGTAGCGCGTTCCCGGCGGCAGGCGGCAGCGGGGCTTATGGTTTCCAGGTGACTGGTTTTTTCCATCCGTTCTCGCTCTGGATCCGGACTCGCTTGCTCTACATAGTTGTGCGCGCACTCCGGATCTGCATCCGTGAACTGCCAGGGCACGCTCGGAGCATTCGCCCCCGCGGTCCCCTTCCGTACTCCCCCTCTGCTTGCCGCGCGGCCTCCCGGCACCGTCGCCGTCCGTTCAGGCCCAAATCCACGGGTAGGAACCCCCCCCCCTCAAGCTACGGGTCCAGATCCACGGCGAGGAGTCCCCCCGCTAAAGCGTACGACGCTCCGCCGCCTCGTCTCGCCGCGCCGCCTCCGACGTCATCCAGCAGCACGAGCACATCCCCACGCCGCGCCCTTGAGGTACGTCCTGCTCCCGCTCTGCCACCCCCCTCCTCTAAGCGATCTACCGGCGCCGGGGGAGAGAGAGAGAGGTCTGACTGGAGAGAGCTCGCAGCGGGGATAGAGAGAGAGGCGTCATGGGAGAGAGGTCGCGGTGCTATGCCGCGGCGTGGATCTAGGGTGACGCGCCGCGGGCGGGGGCGAGGAGGACGCCGCGGCGGGAGAGGCAACGGAGGAGGCGAGGATGCAGGCGACGTATTAGCGGATGCGCATGGCCGTGGCCGGGGTTGGCGGATGGGAGGGTCGGGGGAGAGAGTAGGATTGGGGAATTCTCTTCCTTATGTGTCTTAACTATCAATTTTCACCTCGACTTCGCATACTAGCATGTATGTGCAGATCTAGAAGCTCTCCAACAGCTTCCATGTCCTCCGGATCCTCCTCCCATTTACTTGTGTTCTTTGTCTTCCAAATCTGCAACTGCTGCTGCTCGCCCTTCTTTTTTCTTTCCCCAGCTCGTTGAAGGTTTGTTTGGATGATTGGATCTGTGATGTGTACCCTTTTAGAATCTACATTTCTGCCATATACTTATCTTTGCTGCGTTGTTCACATTTTCAAGACTTTTCTTGCAAAGGACAGATTTGTTGTTGCAAATGGGAGGTTAATAGCTGAGTCCGAGATCTTCTGAATAGCCATGTATGTTCTATGCATAATTACTGATGAATGGACGCTGATGAGTACCTCGGCTGGATAGTATAGGATTCTGATTAGTAGAGCTCAAGATGATGCAAACTTGTAAATTCCATGTGTATGGATGCTCAATTAATCTTCAGAATTCTGATTAACTTGTAAACTAATCTTCAGAAGACACATATATGTGAGTATACTATGGATGCTGAATTCTGATTAATTTAGCTTTACTGAAGCATTCTGCAATGTTCCGGTGCTTGAATTGGCCGTATCCTTTCAGCAATATTCTGGTGACTTCGGGGGTCGGCACGGGAGGAAGAGGCAGGGCCCACGGTGAGCAGCAACGCATCATCTTCATCCACGAGCATCCATGGAAGACGGCTCCCCCCTTGTCGCGCGGCCACCGCTGTCGCCGCCCACCTTCTCCTGTTTTTCCGCCGGCAGTGCAGCAGGGACAGGCTCCGCCTCGTGGACGCCAGCGGCTCCGGCCTCAGGACCGGCGGTGGAAATCTAGGGTGGATGCGACGCATCCACTGCATCCAACTCTGGTGCTCCTGCTGGCCACCGCAGAGCTGACGATCCCCTAGCAGCGCATGGTTTTCTTTTCCAGAAGCAAAGTACATGCTGTGTTTGGAATCTGATGTGTGTCTGTAAGTGTGTTTGGAACTCCTTGCTTGGCATGTTTTATGTGGTTTTATGGAAGTGATAATTTTGTTCAGGTTCAGATCAACATAAGCAGATATTTTTTGGTGTACTGGTATGTGCTTTTTTTTTACAAAAAGATATATTGCAGATTGTCCATCCAGCATAACATTATTGAGTATGTAACCTTAGAGTTATCCTATTAAGCTGTTTCCAAATTATGATTGGTATGTTCATCCTTCTTCACTTTTAGCTGTGATATGAATGTACTTGCTTACATTAAATTCATGCAAATGAGTTGATATAGCTTAGTTAAACAGGTCTATGGATTGTCTTGCAACGTAGCCAAATAATTTTTTGCAGTTTATGTCTTCACACAGTCTTCTTTGGTACTGATATTTCTTATTCTGCTCCAAGAGAACAGACCAGCTGGTAGTGACCATTGGATGGGTTGGCTCGGCATCGTGGAGCGGAGGTCCCGCATCCATGACAGGAGAACGTCAGCGGCGGCGGCCAACAATGTGCAAGCCTCAGAGGCGGCAGAGCGACTGCGTCCAGCCTACAGCCCCTCTGAACTCCGCCCATTATATATATTGCGATTCTTTGCTTTGATCAATAAAATCTAGAGCTAGAAATGCTTAGTTAGGACTTTATTTCCATTGGTTTCTATTATGGTTCATACACATTGGTGATGTTCTAAACTTCCGATTGATGGAGGTGTAGTAGGGAATTGAACTGGCAAGTGAATATCTCTTCAGGTGATTGTTGGTGTAATGGAGAGCACACAAGTGTCTCCTGGTTTTGGGGTCGATGACAATCCTGGAGGCGAGGCCACGGTTGCATATCACGTCCCTCTTCCTATTTTTGTTTTTCAGCCTTACTTTCTTTTGTTAAGAGTCACTGTTAAGCGAGAGATATTCCAATGACAGGTTTAGAAGGGAATATTAAACTTCTTTTGTGAGGAATTTTTCTAGGTACATATCAAGTGTCATCTTCGAAATAGCTTCTATTTTTTAGATATTCGGAACATAATCTTCCTAATGAATATGGCTTAGTTTAAAAAATATTGTTCGAGTTAGGAACACTTTGTGGCCAATTATTATGATTTTTGATTATACAGGTGTGATTATAACTATCAACAACATTATTAAAATGGGATCGCTCGGCATCAACGGGTCATGGAGCTACCGAGGCCTGCCTTTCTTCCTTTGCATAAATGTTCATTTTACAAGAATCTTAGTGCTCAAGTGTTATACAAGTATTAAATTTGACTGATTTGAGTAATGTGCAAGGGGGATTGATTACCAGCTGTCTATCTCACTATTTAGACTATTTGTGCTAGGCTTACGGGAGAACTAATTCAAGCATTATCCACATACTAATTACCGTTCACTTCATTTTTGATGGCATGCATTCTTTTCAGATTGGAAGAAACAATTATCATGGAAGAAAGGTCTATTCAATACGAGATGTGAAGCTAGATTTCACTCTGATCCTACAACAAATTGCAGGTATGTTTGGTACTTTTTGTCCTTCCATGATATTCTCCAGGTTCTCACTATAGCTTTATGCCAATGTTACTTGCTCAACAATGCAGGGAAATACCAAGAATCATGGTAGGAGATCAGATCTTATGGCTCTAATATCATCTTCTTGATATATTTATTTTGGTAAGTCTTGTGTAATTTTCGAATGTGCATTCTTCGCTGGAAAAAACACAGAAGCACTTTGAACTATTTCTAGGTTTGCACGGCTACTCAACTACACCACTTAACACCATATGTTTGGACTTGCATATTTCCTAGACTTTGCATGGTAAGATTTGTTTTACAATTACTTTCCAAATATAACATTCCAGAAAAAAAACTGAAAAAAAGGAATACATTTGATTGAGTTGGAATGTGGTCTTACATATGTATTTCTCAGAATATACCAATTACCCTCACTATGCAAACATTATGATGATGATCAAGGCATGATGCTACTTGTGTTGAGATATTCACGAAGACAATTCTAATTATGTGAAAAATGCTATTAAGCTACCGAACCATTCAATTATAACAGTTATTTATGATTTGGAAATCTTGATATTACACCTCACACCACTTACACGGTAATATGACTACAATAAAACGGTATAATTTTGTCCACATAGCGGCATGTACTTTTCTGAGAATGCAACTTTGTATGTTGACAAAATTAAATAATGTAGCTTTTATGATAAGCTTTGGTCCCCTAATTATCGAATCGTGATCACAAAAGTTGTACAACACCTTTGTACCTACAAATAATTTAAAGGATTTGCTTTTGCATATATTTATCTCAGGGAGATAATTGGTCTTAGTGTGGCCTCATGACAAGGATGAGGAGGAGGTGAGGCTAGGTGAATAACTATCAATAAGAAGAATAGCATGTCAGTTGTGTTAAATCATTAATTGATATCTAGATAGCAGTATCAAATTACTCACGAAAAAGCATGGAGCTCTACTACCTGATAATACTTGTGTGTAATTTGTAGTTTATGGAAAGCATATCTAAGAAGAATAGTACAGGACGGCGGTAACTAAGATTTCATTAGCTGGAGTAGTGTAATATCTCAGAATATATGCTATCCATTGTTGCCAACCTTAGAACCAGATCATTTTGCTATATTGGTGCATGTTATCTTGGCAGGTGAATATTGATAGTTCTTATGCTCTGCACTCAACACCAAGGTCAATGCTTGATATTCGTGTTGACATGGTAAACAATATAATTGCTTCCAATCCTTTTTGTTACGTAACAATAATTATATGTCCTGAGTAACCTCGCACATGAATTTCAGGTTGCTGGTGTTCAAACATGGTATTGGAGCTTCATAATTATTGCAGTGCTTGATCACTAGCATCTTTCTGCTGTTCAGAAAGCACGTTGGGCCAGACCTGCACAATGCTCTGTTGTTTTCTCTTAGTCCGTAGCTACTATTTGTATGTTCAGTTCTGATGTTGCTTGTTTGAGTTGTTTCATATTAAAATTGATAACAACTTTGACTGCTCATTCTGGGAACTGTACTACAAGCTCAAAATGTAAAAATGAGGTCAGCAATGTTTTCTGTTCATCTTCTGCAGTGTAGATGTGGTAGAAACTTGGAATGTGCAGCTACTAATTGTTTACTTTTTGTTATGCTTACTATTCTCACCTCCTTTGCCTTTTGCCTCTTTTAACTTTCCTTTTGTTTTTGTTGTCACTAGACGGCCAAAAGAGTTATATTGGCACGAACGTTCTACTTGTCATTAAGGATGTCAGGCTGCTACTACTTACAAGACTAGAAGCAGCTAAGAAAACTCAAATTGATGTATTTTGTATTTTAGAACCAAATATTATTCAGATATACGCATTCAAATGAAAATGTTGTTAGATTGGTTTTTATGCACATAAACAAGATGGTCTAAAGATGAAGCTCAGATCATGTAAAGCAACATCAGAAATGTAAATGCTTGGTATCATAGAGAAATATTCATTTCTGCCATTATATTGAAATTATGTTCATGGTGAGTCATGATGTAGCAATGGATCAAAATAGTAGTGAAGCATCCGTAAGTAAGGAAGCAAGGAAATGGAGAATGGCTGGAGCTAAGGAGCTAGATAAGATGTTCCTGACTTATCTTTTATTTTTCTTCATAGTGTTTGTCCTTAATATAACCGGTAGTTGTCAGATTTTTATCTGTGCATGTTATCTCACAGCTTGTTTTTAGTTATATTGGCTGATGTAATATTGCTATCAATTACTATAAATAGTATTTTATATTTCTATAGTTATCTATCACCTGCAACTGGATTACGGTGTTCTTATCAAGATATTAACACCTTGTTCCATGCATTTACATGCTCATATATCTGCTTCAGGCTGCTAACACAGCAGCTTGTCATATGCAAAATGGAATTTTTCTGATTTGTTTAAACATTGAAGACTTGAATTTTGCTTGCCTTAAGTGACATCTATCAAGATCTTCAAAATACCATTATTGTTCAATTTATTGTTAAAACATTCAATCTATAGTACAATATTCCAGATAGTAGTATTTTATGTTATCAATTAGCCATGATTGATAACTCGATCATCCTGCCGTTGCACAAACATAAATACCTCATTCCATGCATGTTCATATAGATATGCCTTCATGATATTTTTTACACGTGACTTGTAAAATCAAATATAATTTCTCTCTATATTTTTCATGTTAAAAGTTATAATTTCCATCAATACTTTCCCCACTAATGTTGTACTAAAATGAATAAACTATTTAAAACTTAATCCAATATTTCAAGCATTACATAGTTCAATATAAATCTTTTACTTATCAATCATCTGAACACGGGCGCGGCAACGCGCGCCTCTCCGTTCTAGTAATAGACTGAACTGGACGGGCCATCAACCGCGTCCTTATTCGAATTGAATTCCCACACGAACAATTCAAGCATGCTTTCCTTCCTCTCTGAAACGTCGGTGCACATCGTAGATGTACAAGTCAATTACAACACGATAAAATTCTCTTTATTTCTAATTTCATATTTTTGTCTCTCAAACTGTTTACCTAATTGACGATATATTTTCACTGTTATATTCATTACAATAAAATCTTTAAAACTGGATCACATATTGATACGTTCGGATGAATTTCTTTGACGTCAGTAGTTACTAGATAGTAATGAACGAGTTATCATGTTATTAGTGGAGAGCTATCACATTATAATCAGTGTATTACCAGGTTATTAAAATCATTTTTACATCCATATGACTTATATAATAGTGCTTTGATGGTTTGATACCATCAATTAGTACTTGATAACACTCCATTACTTTCTCTCTAGACTTACACTATAGTGCGACAATGCTGATTAACATATCAGTTACTACTTGGTCATTGTTCACTACCAACCTGTTAACTGTGGCTACTAATCTGGTTACTGTTGACGATAAAAAAATCGTTAGAACATACCTAAGTGAAATCTAGTTTTGAAGCCTGTGTCGAGACAAACTCAACTGTGTAAACGAACCATGAATCAGATTAACGGTACAAAAGATAAATAATTTTCGATTTTTGGATTTACCATTTAATGCATGCCGAGGTCAGCAAATTCGTCTCTTAGTTGTATGAGGTTGAGCAGGACATTGAAGTCTCATAGGATATTGCGGTTGAGCAGGACATTGAAGTCTCATAGGATATTGCTTTATGCAGTGAGCAAAATTTATCGAGTTGGAGACTACTACAGAAAACGTCATCCGAGACGTCTCATCCAAGACGCTTGCGTGTCACTACCTCAAAAATGCTTTTTCAAGACGGTTGTAAAATATAATTGTCTCAGATATCAACTCCCCAGGCCAACCATTTCAGATATCATCATTATTCGATGCGGTTGTAAAATAATAAGTGTCTTGTCTCGGATAATGATGATATCCAAGACGATTAGAAAATTACAAGTGTCTCGGATAATGATGACATCTGAGATGGTTGTCCTAGAGTTGATGTATAGCCCCCCCCCCGCCCAAATATCGAAAACCCTAACTCCCACTCCGTCTTCTCCCTCAGATCCAAAGTCCCCACACCCTCCCAACTCCTCACCGTGGCAGTGCGCCCCTCTTCTCCCCCCGGCCGCAGCCCCCTCTACTCACCCGGCGGCGGTACCCCTCTGCTCCACCCGGCAGCGGCGCCTATCTGCTTCACACAACCAGCGGCGACGTCCTCTGCTCCACACGACCGGTGGCGGTGTCCTCTGCTCCACATGACTGGTGGCAACATCCTCTGCTTTGTCCCAAGTGTGCAGCTCCTCCGGCCGACCACGAGGAGACGCACAAAGAGTCGGGCTCGGTGCCCCCACCGGCGGTGCGCCCCTTTCCTACCCCACAAGATGATATAGATGCCCAGCCTCCGTCTCCATCCTTCCTGGTGGCCTCATGGATCTGGCCGCGGTGGCGACACAAGTTGCCATTCGCGGCAACACCGGCGGCCGCCAGCTTCGCCCTCGACGGCAACCTCCGCCTCCTCAAGTGTGTGTGCTTTAGTATTTCTGTGGATCTGCCTCTAGAGACACTAGCGGTGACGGAGGAGGGGCAAATGGCCACTCTGACTTTTTGAAAAACAAAAAATTTAATTTGAGACAGTTGTTGTTATTCAACCATTTCGGATAATCTCTATATTTGAGGTGTTTGCAAAACTGACATTCGAAACCCCTTTTTAAAGACGAAGATGATAACCATCTCAGATGAAGTTTTTCAATTGTCTTGGATGATGTTTTCTATAATAGTGGGAGGTGGGACACGCATATCAGACGGGGACGGGTGTGCCGCACGGTAAGACAAAGTTGGGAACGTGTCCCATATAAATTTTCCGTTGAATAATTTTTTTCGATAAGGCTTGAATAAAAAACTAATATTAGTTGTATCCAATTCTCATCCATGGAACACCACTATGAATGTTGCTGGATTTGAATAGAAATTTGGAGATCGATCGAATTCGAGCCCAATACGTTTCCTGGCAAAGGTGGGATCGGGCAACCTGAACAAACAAACAAGGGTGTTTGCTTAAAAAACAGGACCGAGCTAGTTCGCTATACGCACGCCTGTTTGTCATTGCTTTCTTCAGGTTTAGGGTCAGGGGGTTCACTGCTCACCATCAGGTTTGTTGTTTGGCTTAAAGGTGAGTATCATTTTGTTGTTTGGCTTCATAGTTGGTGTCATTTTGTTGTCGCACCGTACGTGTACGGGTGTAAGCTGCAGGTGGGACCCAAGAGCCGGCCAGTGAACCTAGCCAGCATGCATAGATCCCTATCCCCTCCCACGTGATATTTAGTTTATTAGAATTGCTAATGTACAGTTACCTGTATGTTTCTTAGGTTCAGTGGATCATCTTGAACATCCAATTTACTTTAAAAATTAGAGAAGAAGACCACAATAAGAGTCGTGAAAATTGGCTGAGACGTAATTTCTTTTAATTTTTGACTCCTCGCAACATCTCAGGGATAGCGACGGAGATGATGGCTCGGCGAGTTCGCAACTGACATGCATGGGAACGGATGCTCCTCTCCGCCATTTGATCTTCTTCCCCGGCCGGCACCCCTGCACGCAGGTGTTGCTGCTGAGCACTAGCATAGCATGTGATAGAAACATGCCTCGTTTGGCATGTCGGAATTTCTATCCACAAGACCGTGACAACTGAGCTGATTTTTTACCATAAAGTTCAGCAAAATCCTGGTGAAACTTCTGCAGATGTGGCTCTGAATTGCTCCACTACTCGCTGTGTGCAGATGGACGACAAAGGAATGGAGTGAGGTCCAACCGCTAGACCGGGATTTTTTTGGTCGTTTTAGTTCCCTATAGAGTGGTATTAGCAAATGTGGCCTCCTTTCAGTTTTAAAGACAAATTTGTCTCCACGGCGACACGATCAGCTAATGCATGTCACCTATTGCACAGTGTAGCCGTGACACCTGCCTATCACCCGTCCGACATGCAATGCTCACAGGGCCAACACTACTGACCGGATAGGGTGGTATCACGTGTCAAGCCTACGATAGGGTGGTATCACGGTTGGGCTGCATGATAGCTCTTCATCGCGCTTGGGGTGTGCGATAGGTGGTGCATGACACGACCCAACGAAGACAATGCTATTGTTGTTGTTGCCAATAGGGGGTATTGCAGCCTCCGAGCGTGATTGGAGCTGGTCCCACGCCTGCGCTATTCTCTCTCAGCCCTTCTTAACGTATCATGTCCAACCCCCTCCGCACCAACATCTCTCTCGCTGCTCCCTCCCCACCAGCCTCTCTGTGGCGTACCCGGTTTTAAGGCCGGATACTCCCTTGTGTTTATTGTACCGGTCCCTGGATCAGTAGTCGGTACTCACAAGTTAACATGTATATCATGATCATACATATGTATATCGGTATATACTGAGCAAATAGACCATCAAGATCGGTTGTCTGATACCTGTAGCCCAACGGCCATAAACTTGCAGCGAAAATCAAGCGGTAATGATGCCCATCAATATGCCATACTCGACAAGCAACTGACTGGAGTTACGCCCTAGTTGTCGTGATCGTAATCGTGTCTTCAGAATTGATGTCTCCTTCGTCTGGCCAAATCAACAAGCCAGGTGAGTACGTTGAATGTACTCGCAAACTATTCCCATAGGAGAATTATACGGCAATATTTCATGCAAGGTGTACTTCAAGGAATAGCTCTATCCTAAGTTGCTTGTTGTGCGGAAATGTAAGTTTTCAATTTAAATACGAGATTAGTAGATTCCAAAGCAGTTTTGTAAATCAGAGCAATTCAAAACAATAAAACTTCTCTTGAGGTAGACCCAGCTATCTCCTTTTTATTTCTCATGATAGCTCAGTCCATACTACTCCGGGCAGTAGGACTAGCCTTCTCATTTCATTGCTCAGCTCGTACTATCCCGGATAGTACAGCTAGCCTCCTCAACTCAGTGCTCAACCTGTGCTATCCCGGATAGCTCGGCTAGCCTCCACTTATCTCAATGCTCAGCCCATACTGTCCCGGACAGTACAGCTAGCCTCCTTCTCCTGCAATTCCTTGCTACCAGCCGTGTAGCGTAACTTGCACCCTGTGGACACATCATGCCCACGTCCTTAATCCCTTTCCCAAGCTTTCGCAAATAAAACTTAGTCTAACCAGTGTGTGGCCTTGCCAGTTCATGTCCATGACCGAGGACGTGGCTATTCGAATAGTTTTTAACACTCTGCAGAGGTTGTACGGCTTTACCCACAAGATGTAAGTCACCCTTGTTGCCGCACGTGTTCGGGTACACTTCACGAGGTGTACTGGCAGGGTTATTACAACGAAACATTCGCCCGCTTCCATACTAGAGCTGGGCCCGCTAGGTGGTTGACCCAACTTTTGCGTCCCGGACCAAAAATGGGACTCCCCACCTTTGTGTCGAGTCAACACCCAAAAGCCCGGCGCCGGTGGATCTCTAGGACTTTAACCACCTAGTCACGTACCTCCTACTTCCCATTGATCCATACCTTAGTACTTGCCGGGGTACTAAGCCAAGTCCTTCCCATAAAGGACATGTGGACGTACGGTGAGGAACTGGTTTAGCGGCACTTAGGCTCGGTCCTTAACTGATTCGAGCAAGACTCCATTTCTTGATCCATGCTCGTCCCGGACGACCATGCCACCATCAGACACTCTACAGCCCCAGGCTGCCCTTACCATTCTTACTTGAATCAAAATCATCTCCAGTTTTATTTGGGGTTTTGAGAAACAATTCTTTCAAAGGCCACCTCGGATAACACATGCTACCCGGGGGTTTTATTTCCCATGTCCCAGGGTTTTTGTGAACACCGATCAAATGTTTAATTTGAACTAAAGCGGGTCTAAGCATGGCTAAGGCCTATAGCCCTAATACCTTTGTCGGTCATGGAACAACCGACTAATACTTCTAGGGTTACAAGGATCGGATATTTGGACCTAAGTCATATGTAGCTATGGGGTGTAACTAGGTCTACATAAAATACCGTTGATATTCACATAGCATGCAAGTTTCGCAAATAAAATAATTAAATTTCACACGTATGGGATTCAACATGATCAAGGTGGGAATGCTTGCCTGGCGAGGCCTTGGTCTTAAGCTTCATCTTGATATGGTGGTAGCTCGAAGTCCTTTTCCGTATAATATCGCAACATTATAACTATACGTCGGGAGGACAGCGAGTAAACAACAGCTCGAGGTGAAATCCAAATAAGAACCAACATACACACATGAAAACTTACATTACGTATTTTGGACTCATAGTAATTTTAGGGTATTTGTGGAGGTGAGAAAGAATCACCATTGCATGGATTAGGGTTTGACGCATGTTGGAATTTAGGGTTCATATGACTTAAGGACTTATTAACGTCTAGATGTTTTTTAGCTCCTTTATAATTGCGAGGTTCAGAGGACATTATACCTTTTAAAGGATTTTTAGGAAATTAATTAAAAGCTTTTGGGTAGGGTTAAGTTAGTAGTTGGGTAGGTATAGATATACGATCACTTACAAGATTGTCTAGTTATTAGTATACCTTTAATTTCCTTATTGTTTTTAATATGAACAAGGTCTAAATGCCTAACACTTTCTGGTCCAGAGGGTTATGGAACATTTAGAAAGTTTGCAAAGTTTACCTAAGGGTTTTGGATATGTCTATCAAGGTTTAGATGTTTATGGAAACTCATAGGTGTATATGTGGATTAATTTAGGGCTTCATATGGACTTATTGTTTTTATAATAAACCATGAACACATTAAGGGGTTACTGGACCCAACATGTGATATATGATGTAAAATGATGATTGGAAGAAAAACATTGCAGAGAATGCATATGTATAAATGTGTTATTAGGGCTTTACACGTACCATTGATCTCAAAGCTTGTGATTATACATGATATATATAAAATTGGTGGTCCATTGGAGACTATAGGTTTAATAGGATTTAATATCATGCTTATAAGAAATTTCGAAAGCAACTATAGCTATATAACATATATACATACCAACTATATCCAATTTGACATAGATTCAATTCTATAATTGTGATTAGTTCCAAAAATTGTAAAACTCATATCATTAGTTGGGGTTTGATTTTAGATGAATATCGGAAAAAGAATCGGTTCATTTGGAGTTACGACGGAGAAGTTATGGACTTCCGAACACTTGCCGGGAGGGAAAATACCAGAGGGGGAGGATTCTGTCGATGACGTCGAAGGCGCATTTGTGCAAATGCGCCTTCAGAGAGTGAAGATGCCTTTGGAGCGCTGGAGAAGAAAGTACGCTTTTCCTAAGAGAAGACGTAACGCGGAGATCCTGTCTTTGCTTAACCGGCTGGTAGGGTCATAAGGTCAGCGGCGGGGTCCCTGTGCCTTAGCTACCGAAGGAGGAAAAGTAGAGGGAGTAAACGGCGTCGCTGTTAGGGGTGAAGGCCGATGGCGCAGCACGGTGGGGAAGGCCGCGAGGAGCAGGGACAGAGGGTGGACGCCAGAGGCTTACCACGGCGAGTAGCGGTGTTAGGGAGAGATGCCTCGGTGGCGAGCACCAAAACGGAGCGAGGGGAAGCGGCGATTAGCGTCCCCGGGACTAGAGATCCACTGGAATGGTCTTACTAGTGCCATTCTCAGCAGAGGCTGAGCTCGGATTAATGGTGTGGGGGGAGGGGGGACGATGCCCTCGGTCGCGGGAATGGATGGCGGCCGGAGCTGTCTGGAACGTCGATGGTGAGGGTGACTAAATCCTGCTGATGGCGACGGGATGCTAGAGGTGTCGTCGGCGGCTGCTCTTCGGGGAAGTTCTCTGGCGGGGGTGGCCTTCGCGAGAAACAGCCATGGTGGCAGAGCGGCAGGTCAGGCTGGTCCGGTGCTTGAGGATAGAACGGCTCGGCCTAGGATGAACTTGGAGGCGCTGCGCTCGGGAGGCTGTCGGTGACCCTTGGCTGCGTGAGGAGTGTGGAGAGGAGAGATGGGGCCGGTGGATGAGAAGAGCTGGAGCGGCGCGGCGCTTGGGAAGGCAAAGCTCCAGGAGCGATTTGGGGAAGAATGGGGAAGTTGGAGAGGAGAAGCTTGACTGGGAAGCAATTAGGGGCAAGGGAGCTTCAGCCGGTCAGCTCGGAAAGGTGAAGCAGCTCAGCCGGCTATGGTGGAGTTCACGGCCGGAGTTGAAGGGGACTCGAGCTCGCTGGGAAAGGGGGGAAAGATGGGGCGAGGCAGCCAATGAAAAGAAGAAGCTAGATGCTGCTCGGGTTGAGAAACAAGAAGCTGCTCGGGATTGAGGATGAAGGACTCGAACTGAGAATGCGCAAGGGAGGGAGAAGAGTGCAAGATAGGTGCTCGGCTATGGAGGAAGAAGAGAGGGCTTGGGTAGCTCGGGGATTGGATGGGGGCGTTTTGGTTGGAGGAGCTCGAGACATGGGCAGGGACAAGAGCTCAAGGCCAGGAAGAAGAGAGAGCTACTCGTCTTGAGCTGTGGCGGCGCTGAGTAAAGGAGCTGACGACAGAATTAAAGTGGCGGGGCCGGTGGCAGTGTTGCTGCTGCTACACAGTGAAGGTAGGCACCGATTTCAGCTGGTGATGCTGCCGTGTCCAGAAGAAATAGTGTCCTGCTTGGGAAAGTGAGAAAGGGGAAAAAGAGTGTAAAGGAAGAAGAAGGGCTGGGGCAAGAAACTGACTCACGGGGCTAGGGTCCACTGGAGGGGAGCGAAGGTGTGTTTGGTTGGTACACCAAAGGTAGATTTAGCAAGAAAGGTTGACGAATTATCAACAGAAGAGAACGGTGCAGGGTTTCCCTGAGATTGTCGGGAGACTTACCAAGAAGAGAACATGCACCGGTAGTAGTCCTATGTGTTCGTATAAATATATATGGATTGTTTGAGATTTCAAAAAGGATACAAGGGACCGAACATAGGTTTGCTACCAATGTTAAGACATGACTTCCCCGATTCAAGGATGTTTCTTCGAAGTTAGAAACTAGGGTTCCATTTTGTAGGAAAAGATGTTGAGGGACTAGATATTTGATCGAGTCGCAGAGAAAGATTTTTAAGGGGCTACGTGTTTTTACTGCAAAAATAGATTAAAGATGTTTAGAGGACATTTTACTAAAGATTTGATATACATATTTTTTATTAAGGCTTCAATCCACCTGGTATGAATTAAAGTCTGAAGTAGTTAACTGCTACCTTCAGGATTATTTAGCTAAGTCATTTTCGGAACTAGGTTCGTTATATATGGAATATCCTCACAGCGAGTTTGAGGCTATATGCGAGAAGGATGGGTGTGACATCATAGGGTTTATAATTGTTATAAGCAGTTCTTATTATGAGTGTTCTTACACCCACAACATATATCTAAATTCTCATGCCCGTACATATCCCCAATGGAGCAAAGTTGGTCATGCGATAAAACATGGTAGGTGGCATGGATTAGCTTCATGTGCATGTTTGCAACCGTATACCTGTATTCAAAGGGTGTCAGGGATGGGCAGAAGGGTTGGCGTACACTCGTGTGCAGGCGTTTGTACCTACGCATACGCTAATGGACGTAACAATTGGGAAAATTAGCTAGATAGCTAGCTGCACGGATAGGTTAAGGTTTGCGAAATGACAACACTATACTTGCGTATATGTATTTGCATACGGTTGATGGCTGAGACAACCGGAGAGTGCCGAGAGTTAGGATTTGCTTATGCGCGTATACATAAAAGCAGTATATATGTGCACATACGCATGATATGGCATGGCGGGGTAGATGGTAGAGGTTCATGTTATTCAGGAAAGGTTTGTGCCATATATACGCTCAATTTTGCAATGGTACCGCATGGTAGACGCACCTACACATGTGGGTACATGCATGTGGGGAAATTTCAGGTGTGCATATGTGAGTACGTGTGGCGCCCCCGGTTTTTAAGCCGGGAACTTCCTCGTGATCACTGTACCGGTCCCTGGATCAGTAGCCGATACACACGAGTTAACCTGTATATCATCGTCATACATGCGTAAATAATTGAATAGACCGTTAAGGTCGATAATCTGATACCTGTAGCCCAACGGCTATAAACTTGCAGCGGAAAATCCAACGGAGTTGCGGCCCATCAGTAAGCCATACCCGACAGGTAACTGACTGGGGATTACACCCTAGCATTCGTGATTGTGATTGCTTCTTCGGGCCTGATGTCTCCTTCGTCTGGCCAAATCAACAAGCCAGGTGAGTACATTGAATGTACTCGCAAGCTATTCCCACAGGAAGGAGTATACGGAAAATAATTCATGCAGAGGATAAACAAGGAATAGCTCTACTCTAAGCTGATCAATGTGCGGAAAAGTAAGTGCATAATTTAAATACTTGAATAGTAGATTCAAAAGCAATTTAGTAAAACTGTTTAAAGTAAAATGAACAGAATCCTCCCGAGGTAGACCCGGCTACCTCCTTACAATCCTCGAGACAGCTCAGACCATATTACCCTGGGTAATATGTCTAGCTTCTCGGTACAACACTCAAACTGACACTATCCTGGATAGCTCAGCGAGTGCCCCTGGCTCAGCCCGTGTATCCCGAATCACACGGCTAGCCTTCTCCTTCGGCAATTCCTTGCTACCAGCCGCGTAGCGTAAATTGCCCTCTGTGGACACATCATGCCCACGTCCTTAATCCCTTTCCCGGCTTTCGCAAACAAAACTTAGTCTAACCAGTGTGTGGCCTTGCCAGTTCATGTCCATGACCGAGGACGCGGCTATTCGAATAGTTTTAACACTCTGCAGAGATTGTACGGCTTTACCCACAAGATGTAGGTCACCCTGGGAGTACTTTGCAAGTATACTGCCAGGATTATTACAACGAGACCTTCGCCCGCTTCCATACCAGAGTTGGACCCACTAGGTGAATACCCAAGTTTGCATGTCCTGGACATCAAATTGGGGCTCTCCACCTTTGTGTCGTATCAGCACCTCCCGCCTGGCGTAGGTGGATCCTCTAGGACTTAAAACACCTAGCACTAACTCCCTACTTCCCACGGGTCCAAACCCTAATACTTGCCGGGGTACTAAGCCAAGTCCTTCCCATAAAGGACATGTGGACGTACGGTAATGGAACTGGTTTAGCGGCACTTAGGCTCGGTCCTTAACTGATTCGAGTAGGACTCCATTTCCCAACCCCATGACGTCCTGGACGATCATGGCTCCAACCAATGTTCTACATCCCCGAACATCACTTAACATTCCTACCCGAATCCAAATCATCTCCTCTTTTCTTTTGATTTGTGATAAACCTTTATTTGTGAAAGTCACCTCGGACAGCATATGCTATCCGAGGGTTTGTTTCCCATATCCCAACGGGATGAGTAAAACTTGGTTTTTGACTATAGCAGGGCTAAGCATGGTTAACACCTATAACCTTAATTATTCGACGGTCGAGAGTCAACCGCTGAATATACCTAGGGTTACAAGGAAGGATATTCGGATCTAGATATCGTGCAACTAATGGGTATAACTATCTCTACATAAAATATCGATATTAAACACATAGCATGCAGAGTTCGTAAACAAGATATTCATAACTTTGTATATATGGGATTTCGACATGATCGAGGTGGGAATGCTTGCCTGGCAATATTGTCCTGGTCTTGGTCTTGAATCCGCTTCGTCAGCTGTCCGAGTTCCTTTGCGCGATAATTCCTAACGTTGTATCTACACGTCGAAAAAAAACGGTGAATAAATCAACGAGGCAAGGAAGAACCAAATAACATTGAATCAGAAACTTCAGCACATGAAATCATAACGCTCTTGACAACTATTTGGTTCTAAGGGGCTACACGAAATAAAGGGCGCGGAGATGGCTTGCTGCCGTGGTAGGAGCAAGGTGGCAAGCGACGATAGCTCGACACGGCAGGAGTTAGGCAGCAGGGACGATGTTTTGCTGCGGTAGGAACAATGCGGCGACGGTAGAGGTTTACCATGGCGGAGGAAGGTGGCAACGGCAGTTGCCGCGGTGGGAGAGGGGCTGTCGCAGCGCTGCCATGGTAGGGCATCGCTTGTCGCGGCGGAGACTGGATTGTTGCGGCAGCGAATGGCTTGCCGCGGTGCTGCCGCGGCGGACAAAAAGGGCTGTCGCGGTGGGGAGAAATTGTCGCGGCGGGGTACTGCCACGGTGACGGAGAGGTTGCTGCGTTGCTGCTGCGGCGGGGAAAAGAGGTTGCCACGACAGGGCAAAGGAGTTGCGACAGTAGCTTGCCGCGATGAAAGAAGTAGCTGCCGTGGTGACAGGGCTTTTAGAATAATAGGGTCGGATGCTTCAGGTTATCCTGACAAAACATCTACCTTAAGTTCTTGTCGCGTTAGGGTTTCAGGGGTCCTCGGAGAATATACGATTACGTTCGCCGTCAGGGTTGTCCGGGTTGTATACGTGTAACAACTTTTGGGATCTCGGATAACCTGGTTTGTTGGCGGTTAAGGTCTAAAGGACACAACTAAGGTTTTGATTTTTGGACGAACGGTGGAACCCTGAGTACTTGTCTCAGCATGCAATAATGATGGCTTAAGAGGACTTAGGCTTAATCAGCTTAGCTCACGAGAACCAGATTTACCCTAGGCAATTATTATATACGTACATAAAATAAAGACGCGTTGAGTTGGTTTATTTTGGAGCTAAACTGGATGAACGTATATAGCATACTGGTTAACGACTGATCAAAAATTAGTTACGATACTTAAATAATAGATTATCTATTCCTAGTGAAATCAGGTGGCGCGACAGAAGTTAATCAGACAGCTAGGCTCAACAGCTACGCTAGCTTTTATCACTGCAGCTAATTAGCTAATTAATTAACTAACTGACTAGCTAACTGACTAACTAGTTAACTACTAACTAATTAACTAATCACTAATCAGCTAACTAACTAACTAGTTAACTATCTAACAAATTAACTAACTAATTACCTTAGCTGATTAACCAATTAACTACCCGATCAACTAATTAACTAACAATTTAACTAACTACTAACTAACTGGTTCACTAATTAACTAGCTAACGTACTATCGGGTTAGCTATTTAACTAACTAGCTAACCATCTAATTAACTAATTAATTAACTAATTAAACAGTTAACTAATGAACTAATAATTAACCAACTAACAACTAATTAACTAACCAACCATTTAACTAAATAACAACTAATTAACTACCAGCTATTTAACTAAATAACAACTAATTAGCTAACCAATTAACTAGCTAACTATTGGCTAACTAATTAGCTATTTAACTACCTAACCAACTGACCAAGTGTCTAAGTAGCTCACTAATCGTTGTTTTTGGCCACTGTCTCTCACGTGTACTGGGAAACAAGAGAGGGGCAAGGGAAAGCAGGAAGGGCACGACGGGGACTCGGTAGGCACTACCGGCGGCAGGTCTGGGGCAGCAAGGAGGCGAGCGGCGCATGGGTTAGGCGGCGGGGAAGTCTTGGCCGGCGGCCTAGACCGGGACGGAGCTGATGGGGCGACCGGAGCAGGGGAAAGCTCAGGGGCTCGGGGAGCTTGCTGGTGGGGCGCATGTCGGGGTGGCAGCGGCGGCCGGTACCGAGGCAAGGCGGCGAGGGGAGGTCAGGCGCCTCGGGGGTCTTGTCGCCGGCGGCGTGGGGCACAGAGGGCCGGCGGCCCGATCTGGTGGCGGTGGCGTGCTGAACCGGGGGGCGGTGGCGACCTGGGAAGTTGGTGGCGGCGTCGAGGTGAGTTCGGAGTGGGGCACCGGCGGCGGCTTGGTGCAGATCTGGGGCATAGGGGTTGACCGGCGACGGCAGTGGAGCACACGGAAGGGGCGGCGCCGGTGGTTCTACCGGCGGTAGGTGCGGGGTGCTCGTGGCCGGCGTGGGTCTGGAGCTCAAGCCGGCGGTGAGTTGCTCTTACCGGTGGCCGGGGCGACAGCGCAAGGATGGGGAAGGCGGCGACGGCAGCAAAGGGGAGCACCGGAGCAGAGGAAGCTCAAGGCGGCGGCGGCAGCAGAGGAGGCGCGCGGCGCACTTGGTGGCCGCGGCGGCTTGGGCGGTCGGCGAGCAGAGGAGGTGCCCTGGGGGCGTCGACGCGCTCGGGGAGCTTGGGGGCAGCGGCGGCGGGGCTTTGGACAGGATGGCGGCGAGGCAGCTCGGAGTAGGGAGCTCGAGTGGGGAGTGGAGCAGAGGCTGGAGGCAACGCCGCGGTGGCTGGAGTAGCTGGAGAACAGGGTGAAGTGAAGCTCGGGAAATGGCAGGAGCTAGGGAGCTCAAGAAGAGAAGAAGGTGGCAACCTGCGCTGTGGAGCTACACGGGGAGGTGATGGCCACTGCTGTAGCTATAGGGGAAGATGGGGAAAGTTTGGCACCGATTTTGAGCTGGCGTGCTGCGTGTCCATTGCGAGCAGTGCTAAGGACAGGTGAGAGAGAGGGAATGAGGGAGACAAGGAAGAAGACATGCAGAAGGGCTTGCTCGTGGAGGTTGATGGAGCTCCTGGGGTGAGTGAAAAAAAGAAGCTTGGCTGAGGAAGGGGTTAACTAGGGAAGGAGCTATGGAGCTCACTGAGGTGGAGGAGAGCTGGCAGTGAAGGGATGTGTGAGGGTGAGGGGACGGGTGAGTTGAATGACAATGCTGTGTCGGTGCTGTAGGAGTATAGGGGAGTTAGGCATTGATTCTGCGGGTTGTGCTGTTGTAGGTGTACAGAGGTACGAGCTGAGGTTAGGGTGTGCTGTACAAGCAGGAAAAATTTGGCACCACTTTGTACTAGCTAGTTGCTGTGGCAGGGCAACAGTGCACGGGCTGCTGGTGTAGTGTTGCTGCCGTGTAAAATGCAACAGGTCCTAGGGAGTTGGGCCGGTGGTGCGATGTTACAACTCTAATAGGTATTGAATTCCAGCAGCTATAACTGGTGTGGTGCAGTAGTAACGAAGGGAAAGGAGCTTGGTCCGCTGCTGCAGTGAGGAGGAAATGTGGCAGTGCATAGGAAGGTTAGCTGGCAGGAGATAAATGGTGAGAAGATAAGACAGGAGCTGAGACTTGTGCTGCTGAGCAACAGAGATGGGGTGAAGGTGAGGTGGCCTGGTGATATGGTAAAATGGGTGAATAGGAAATAGATATTTTGCTGACGTGGTAACACGGCGAAAAGGGTCATAACCATGGTAAGGTAATAGTCAGGGTTTTACCGGGCAGATGGAACAAGGTGACATGACGGATGTATATGTATACACGCATATGGATTCCTATATATTCCGGTAAGGGAAGCGGTAAAATAACCGAAGATAGATTCTTGATCACGCGGTAAGAAAAATTTTACCGAGGAGAGGGGTCTAGGGTCTGGGGTGTATGTGTCCACATATACTGGATTATTTTGGCCGATATGTGGTTGGTATGTGGGTGGCGTGGACATGCGATGACAGGTAAGCGGTGGTTAGGTTCAGGTCACTGATACGCACGCATATGTATATACATGCATAAGGTTCGAGAGGAGAAAGAACAGGGGGAACCGGAGATTAGGGTCTTTGGCAGATGGAGATCGATAGAGATAAGGACAAGGGTTTTCGTGCCTGGCATTTAGCTTTACCAAAATTTCGAACTACAGATTTAATTGGGTGTGTTTTCAGCTGACATTAATAACGAAAAAGTTTTTGTTGGTCCAAATTTTCAGGTTTTGGAAAATCAGGGTGTGACAGTACGCAAGGGGTCCGATAAGGAGTAGGTAGGCGGAGGTTGCCTTGCGTCGAGAGACACTAGGCGGGTTTGGTGAAATGGTAAATACGACGGAAGTTGAGCACATGTGTCCGGAGGGAGAAGAGATCACCTGGTAGTTATATTAGACGATGATGAAGATTTTTTATTAGGTTTAATTAAGGGAGTGTTATTATCGGCGTAAAAAGTTTTTGTTGGCCCTAAATTTTAGGTGTTGGAAAATCGGGGTGTGACACTCTCTCTCCCTTGCACATCTAGAGAAGAGAAGAAGAGTGCGAGATGGATTTTTGGCCCGACTTTTAAAGGTTGTGGAGACTAAATCAGTAGTTGTAATAGTTGAAGAAAGTGTAAATCAAGTCAAAATCTTTAAGTAGAGTTAATTATTTTTTGCATACAAGTTGTTGATTAGTCTAGAATCAGCTAAATGACTATATTTAACATGGTACTTGAAGTATATGACATTGTTATTTTATGTGGTATAGCTTACATGGACAACATTAGTTGTGATAAGATTAAGCTAAATTTATGTTACTGAGAATGTTAATGATTTCATTAGCTATTGATTAGTAGAACTTAAGTAGTGATGGTTCACTACTGCAGTATGGGCCTCTACTGACGGGCAGTAGACCCCCTCTACTGACGGCTCGAGGGCCCGTCAGCCTGGGAATGTCAGTGGAGGGGTGCCCTCCACTGACGGGCGCGCCGCCCGTCAGTAGTATTCATAACTACTGACGGGCCCAGCCTGCCCGTCAGCTATTCATTACTACGATTGTATGTGATAATGGTCTCGTTAGCTATTAATTAGTAAATATGTAACACAGTCGGTATATTTAGGATGTAGAGAACACAGTGATAAGGTGATGGGTTAAAGGAGGGATTCTGGCTATATTTATGCGGAGATACAATATGCCATAGTCAAAGAAATCGTCGATATGGCGGTGATATTCGAGTTGAGGTAAAAAGAACCAAACATGCAAATAAGTTATTAGTATATTCATTTGGTATTTACAAGCACTATTAATTATGTAGATAAATTGTAATTAGCTTATCATTTTATTAAAAGATAATGCAAGTTAAAATTACTAATATTACGGAATACAAGTTAAAATTACTAACATTACTGAAAGTGTTGTTTATGTTGTAGTTTTAGAGTTTTAGATCTCACCGTATGAACTTGTTCAAGGATATTAAAAATGATGAACACAATGTTAAAATATTAGGAAATGAAATATTATACAAAAATTTATGTAGGTGCGATAAAAATGTCTAGATTATATGTGCCAAATAATTATGTGTGAAAATATTATTAAATATTTAGTGAAATAAAAAAACTATGGAGAACATGTTTTTTGAAAAATTTGTCTCGTGTGTAGGTAGATACAATGAATGATTTGATGGTTATAGATATTATCGTATTGACATGTTTAAGGATATTAAAATGATATACATAATGTTTAAATTCCAACAATTCAAAAATAAACCAAAAATATATAAGTGTAGTAAAAATATCCATATAATATGTACCAATTTACTTGGTGTTTAAAAAATATTAAAGCATTAATGAAATTAATAATTTACAGAGAATGTGTTATTAAGAATCTGTTCCATGTACATAGGTATGATGAATGATTTACTAGTGTTTTATGGCAGCAAAGTAATATGCGAGGGGTCTTCCGGGCTCGATCTATCGCAATGCCAATGTAAGGTTGCACGGATAGAAGGTATGGAGGAGATTAGTCTATTGGACTTGAGGAGGTGCATATGTAATGAGTTCGATTGGGAGATGGCACGTGAAAAGCTTGTAATTGAAGCAGTAGCATGCAAAAGTCTGTATGAAGGGTCATCTAACCCCTTCTAGGAGCTACACAAGGTGACCGGCAATTTATCATGTGCTAGGTACGTGCGGCTTGTAAGCACTCCTAGGGCCGTGATGTATGGCTGATCAATGGTGTATGTTTACTTTGTTGAAAGCATGAAGTTGTTGACTGGTGATGAAGACTGCAGTGAGGACTTGGAGGGGTACAAGTTGTTGTCATAGAAGGAGTAATTGAAGTAGTGGTAGCGACGAAGGGTAATCCCATGCATGTTGAAGATCAGTTTAAACATAGCCAGGAGAAGAAAAGCAAAAAAGATGACAACTGGGCAGGGGTGCAACACCAATGGAAGGACATGTGGGACAACACCACTGAACTGGAGGTCATAGATGGACATAGTAATTTTATTTCATCCTATTACGGTGCCATTGTTAGGCTCGTCATTTTACAAATATTGTGTAATAATGGTCGTGACCATATGATGTTATATGTAGCCCATACAACAAGCACACATACAACGAGCACCTACGGTTATACGTGCCGAGGACGCGCACTAGAATCAATTGTCCCCCCACCAAAGAGACCGGCAACTGTCAAACATGCTGATTAGCTATGGAGGGGGATGGATTGCATCGAGCTTCACGTCGTGACGACACGGTACTAATTTCAAATATTATCCATTCTTCCTTATAAATGTCCATCATTAGGTACATAACAAAGCTTTTGAATGTAGTTGGAAAGCGCCTTGCGAATAAGAGATACTACCGCCTCCGTCCTTCGCATCTGGTGTTAGAACGACATGACCTGTCCCTTTTTTGGAAGTTGAAGGACGTGTATAAAGATGTCGAGGGGATTCTAAAGAATTTGCAGTGCGCTCACGCGTACAACATACTACCGGGTGCTTTGAACATGCCAAAGCATTCGGACGTCAAGAGGTATGTCATTTAAAATGTGCGAGGTTAACTTTTCCATGTACTCTGCGTAGGATATTTACTTAATCATATTACTAACCTTAATAGTCCGAGGTACATAGGGACATGTCACTATTGCGAATCTTGTCTAGGTGCATTATATTAATGAACATAAATTTATTCTTATTATGCAATGATCACTTTTTTGAAGTACGACTCAACGTACAAGTAGGGGTAGAGCTCTCGGGGAGGTACAGTTCGAGAGGTATGTCATTTAAAATGTGCAAGGTTAACTTTTCCATATACTCCGTGTATGATACTTATTAATCATATTGTTGACCTTCATAGCTCGAGGTACGTGGGGACACATCACTACCGCGCATCCTGTCTACACAAGCTGATAGAGGACTTCGGATGCGCTTAATTTATCACATATCCGCATTATACTAATGAACACAAATTTATTCTTACTATGCAATGATCGCTTTTTCAATATGGTATGACATGGATTTGCCGCACGAGCATGGCCAGAGCTCTTAGGGAGGTGCAGGTAGAGTGGTATATAACTTTAAAAGTGTATTTTCACGGATACTTTTTTCTTAAATTTAATCCTATTTGTTGATGTCGTTTTGTAGACAATTGATCGCACGTATTCGCCAATGGATGATGATCGTTTTGCTGTGCCCAACCCATAGTTCCAATCATCCATTCAGTATCAGTCCCTCGTTGAGGGGGGAGGGGGGAAGGAGTGGTCCGTCCCACGATCAGGGCTAAAGATCTCATAGCCATGAATGGATAGATGGCTTGTTTCGACATGAAGAGCTTGATTACAGCCAAATCCGTACACAGTCGAACCCTACTTAGGTGACTCAGAAGACTCTCCACAACAATCTTCAGACAAACCCGAGACCAAACGAACAATTAAATTTCTACTTAGGTCACATGCCGCCGAAGCACAAGAGAGTAAGAGGTATTGATTGCAGCTTTGTTTAGTAGTTCAGATAGTGCTACTATTCGATTTTGTTGTATGCACTACTCAACTTTGTTGTATTTGTATTCGAATTTGCTTAATGTATGTACCATAATGGCAGGCTTTTATTTGTATCTATAACTCCCTATCTATTGTATCCAAAAGTTTATTATTAAGTGCTCCCTGAGATATATTCTGCATAGCTAATTTTCAACTAACAACTACAATTTATTTTGACATAATATATAATGCACCAACTAATTCACCACGGAAATGAGCACTACATAAAGTCATCTCCACCATTTGATGATGTTGCTAGACGGATGTATGTATGTCGGTTTAGAGAGCCCTCTGCAAAGTCATCATCATCCATTGCACATTTTGATAATCCAATACCCTTTGGTGATCAAGCATCTTTGGTTGATCGAGCTGTCGGGTAGCAATCTCTAAATGTTAACTTCATCCGGACTTAGGATTTGCCTAGTATTGCAAAACATGATATAAGAAGTAGTGAAATATGATGATTACTACGAAAAGGAGTAACATAAATTATAATAGTAATCTTAATTTGCATTGCGTATTGAGTCTTCGGGAGTTTTATTGTTTCGACTGGTCGACTCACTAAATGGTGCTCCGGGATGTTCTTCTGATCTTCACACACTCATCACCTTTTGCGCAACTTCAGTAGGTGTTGCAAATCTTCTTCAGGGTCATTTCAGGGCATCCGTTCTTGGGTAAAATCTTCCCCGCTTCGATTAGATGAACTTCTTTGCTTAAGATTTCCTCATGAGGAACCCCATTTCCCCATATAAGTGGTACCTCTCAAAAGGCAATGAGACATTAAACGAGTCCAAACAGGTGCGGGAGCGTCATCAGATATCTCTGTTCAATAAGACTAGTATAAGGGGCTAACTTACTACTCTTCGATTCGACCAAACATAAGTGTGTTGCTTTATAAGGAAAACTCACTATCCGCGAAGATTCTGTGCCATTGCTTTGCAACACCAGCTCGACAAAAGAAAGCGAGGAAGGGAGTTATGAATGGAGGACGATAGAGTCTTGAAGCGCCGGCAATAGACGATGACCAAAGGGAGCACAATGATAGGTTTTGAAGACAAACAACAAGGCCTTAGAAACTCCTATCACGCTATGAGGGCGCAATAGCCTCTGTTTGCCGCAGGCCTAAATATTGCTGCTGATGCCATTGCGTTGGCCACCCATCACGTAGTGGGGGCACGACAGGGCGCTATCACAATAGAGAAATGACACAGATCTATCGTGTAGTCGAGACGCAAAAAAGTGCTATCACGACCCTATGGCGTGATATATCGCCTGTGACTAGCCTGTGGGTTCTATATGATCACGCTCCGGAGATATGACAGGCTAACGTCGCGTATAGAAGACACGATATGTTTTACGTATCGTCTATCAACGCTATCGCCATAATAATATCATCGTTACATTTTAAAATATGCTAAATTTGCTAATGCTACTCCATACGGAGCTGACACTGCCAAAATTTCCACCGGTGGATTGGCACGCAATTATTCGTGGCCGCGCGCGCTCGATCAATGCCAAAACGTCACGATGAGCGTACATGTCCTTTCTCGTCGTCGTCTCCTCGCTTTTTTTGGTCATGTGACGTCCAAACGGTCACGAACTGGCTGTAGCGACAGACAGCGTCTCCCTTTCCTTGCTCGCATCACAGCATCAAACTCAACCAGCAGCATGCATGCCTATCTGGCCCCGGACTCTAGATACCCAGCGGCCAAGTGAAACTGTCCGTCGTTTGGGCGGTGAATGTGCGAATGCCAAAAAGAAAAAGGTCTTTGACATGTGGGTCTCGCTAGCTTGAACAAGTTGGAATGAGCACGTGATAAAAGCAAAAACGGACATTTTCGAGCCAATGCAGAACTGGATTTTCCCCTCGGAGGCAGCGAGAAAAACAAACCGATAGTACTACTACCTTTTTATGACATGCTTCAAGGACTGTACTGTATACGTATGACCGACATGCCAATACCAATCAACGGTACTTGTTGTTTGATTAGGGAATCAATCAAGGGCTTTTAGGCTCGGTCGAGACTCGTGACCCTATTGGTGTCTGTTTCCATTTGATATGTGTTGATTATTCCAACCAAAAAACTTACTAATTGGGAAGGTGCAGTCTACATCGGTTAGGTGCTGCTCTTTGCCTCTTTCAATAGCATGACTTTGAATATTACTAGCCCTTTTAATAGCATGAGTTGAATCTATTGGAACCTACTAATATCCCAAAAAGGGAGATAGATTAAGAAGCATTTGACTGAAAATATGCGTAGATTCGTGAACACTTGCGACTGCGAGAGTAGTAGTAAGAAGCAAGGATAGGTCACGAGAGACAGCTAGCCCATGAGAGTTGTGCAAGGCACACGTACGGCGCAGCATAACGAAAAGTTGAACCGAACTTTAAGCCAAAGAAAGCATTACAATACAGCATTGATGAGAACCTGGGATCGATGGAACATTTTGAAGCAAGATAATTTGACCTAGAAGTTGTATAAGTTACAAACCCGGCCATGACGTGCTTGTAAGGATCGGTTTAGCCTAGCTTGGACTTACTAGCAGAGGGGGAGTTACATAAGGCTAGGGATGCACGGACACCGAGCTTTTTTTTAAATATTATTTTTTTATCTAGAAATTTTAAAAATATTACAACATTCAATTTTTTACAAAAATAGCCTTAATCGCCACGACAGATGGTAGTAGGACCCTAATCGCCATGGCCCATGGCGATTTCGAGCTATCGCCAGTCCATCTGACGATTCACTATGGAATCGGTAGGTGCCATGGCAATTTGTCAGTAATCACCATGACCGGTGACGATTGGTCGTAATAGTCACGACCCGTGGCGATTGGTTGTAATTGCCACGACCCATGACGATTTTCCCCTTTGCACCCCTTTTGCTATTTAAACGCGTGAGTAAAGGGGATACAAAGGAGGAAATCGCCACTAGTCGTGGCGATTAGGAGAAATCGCCACGGGTCGTGGCTATTACGACCTGAATCATCAGATGGGCTGGTGATAACTGGAAATCGTCATGGGCCATGGCGATTAGGGCCCTACCGCCATCTGTCGTGGCGATTGAGATCATTTTTGTAAAATTTTTAAATATTATAATATTTCTGAAATTTCTAGATAAAAAAATAATATTTCAAAAAAAAACTCCACGGACACCTGGGTACAAATTTTATTACTAACAATCAATTTATAAAATTAGTTTGTGCAACCTTAGTCTATGTAGGGTGTATCTTATTGGTAGATCACAACAGCTAACGAAGCTGGCGTCCTCGGATGAAGCCCGATCGATTTCAGTTCAGCTCCGTCCCTATATACTGGGACGCCAAACCAAGTGCTCTCTTCCGATGTAGCTGACATTCATTGCTAAAAAAAATGAGGTTCACCAGTGTTCGATCCTAGAATCGAACCAAGAATTGACATGTGCTGCGGTGTTCGATATCTACGATCGACAGAGTGTCAGGGTGAAAATGAACACCATTAATTAATTAGCAGCATACGCACGGAATCAAGTTGATCGCAGCGACAAATTAAACTGTTCGACCAAGTGACAAGTACTGCTCCAGTACTGCCGTGTTTATCCGCCCATGACCGTGCCGGCGATCTCATCAGCTGCATTTGTGGTTCGCCTTTACTTGCTTAATAAATGCTGCAACAATGGAACATCACCAAACGCACTCGCTAGTTGCTGGCTTATCGGATGAGATGATGATGAGAAATAATAAGCGTCGTCGTACTGAAAGAGGTTGGACCGAATAAATAACAACTCCTCTGCCAGCTCAGCACGGTTCTACACTGGACCCCACCTAAACTACCCCATTAACCCCCCGCCGCCTCGTGTTCCGCTGAACACACGGCCCCACCTGGTACACCAAAAAGCGGACCCACGTGGCAGAGAGCGGAGAGTAAATTGGAGAGGTCTCACGGGCCGCGGGAGCGCGGGCGGAGTGGGCCCGCTGGTCAGAGAGCCTCGTGATGCGGTGAAGAAATACTACTCGTATACTACTGGTAAGAATGTGTTATCTGACGCGTAGCCGTATAAATCTCGTTGCGCTCGCACCCCGCCTCGTCTTCCTCGCGTCGCGTCTCCACTGAATCGAGTAGAATAGAATATATCTCGCTCAATAAAGCTAAAGCCACCCGCGAATCTACCCACGAACTCTCTGCCGATGCTGCTCTCCGGGGTGGTGGAGGCGGTGGACGAGGCGCCGGCTCCTCCAATGGCGGAGTCCTGAATGCTCCGCTCGCTCGGGGGAGGAAGGAGCTAGGAGCGGCTGTTGTTGACTGTGCCTGCCGGCGGTAGTGAGCGAGCGGGCGGAGATGATACGCTACCAGGTGCGGAACGAGTACGGGCTGGCGGATCCGGAGCTGTACGCGCCGGCGGAGAAGGATGACCCGGAGGCGCTCCTCGAGGGCGTCGCCATGGCCGGCCTCGTCGGGGTGCTCCGCCAGCTCGGGGATCTAGCCGAGTGAGTAACTCTACTGCTGGCTTGCGTGCGAGGATACTGGGGTTCGTGTGCGTGAGTGAGTGAGTGGCGGGCAATCGCTGTGGCGTGCGTAGCGTGTGATTTTTGAATTTTTGGGCGTATTCTGTCGAGGTCGGTTGCGATGCCATGGAATTTTTGGAGATGTTCGTTTGTAGATAACTTTATGATTTCAGTGCCTTTTAAGTTGGAGTTTCGGCGTGTTCTGTGGGAGTAATTGGGCTCATTTGCTCAGTTTGAAGGCAATTAGTTCGGGAATTTGCTTCATCTGTAGCACGTTAGTACAAATTTTGGGGTGTTGAGGGACGCCTTTCAGAAATTTCAGTCCAATTTGGGCACATGAGTGGCCTTTAGCTTTTCGATGACAATTTTAAGGGAGTGAAATTTCTATTTCCTCACAAATAGGAGGATGCAATTTCAATTTGCATCCCTTTCCGTTCGGGGTACCGAGATGGGCCAATGTGGAGTTGCGTGTGTTTTGGTCTTTTACTGCACGCCTTGTGGCTTCCAGGAGAATTCGTCTTCTGCATGGTGCATGATGTAGTTAATAGTTGATTTTAACAAGGATTCTAGACATGAGAGACAGCATTGAGCTTGCATTTCAGAATAGAAGTCAAAATTTGGTAGGCAACGCACATGAGTTGATGTGGAAAGGTACCTCCTTTCTTTGTTCTGCAGCTAGTTAATATTGTTGTTTGAGAAGACTACTTGAGTACCCGTTCACCTTTTTTGTTTATTTCTGGGGAATTTGTGCTAAAGTTGGGGAAATTTATCTTGAGAAATGCTGAAGGCCGTTACATCGTGAATCTCGTAACAGAAACGAAATTCTTGTGAGTTGTGACTAAGAGGAGAGGGCTTTTATATTTTGGATAGAATAAACTATAATAGGAACTCTGAATTTAATAGGACCAGCCTTTTGGTCTTCTCATTACCCATGGTTCCCAGATGTTATACTGTTTTCAACTTAATTTCTAGATGCTATAGTTTTTTTCGATTTAATTTTGCTCAGTACTGAAGTTCACTATCGTGTAGCAATAGGTCATTTGTTCGTTTTTCCATTCTATCATGTCCCCAGTTGGAACTAGAGAACTTGAATTGCGATGGGAACACTTTTTTGGCTTTTAGCAGGTTTCCTTGTTGAAACACAGGAATAGGAAAACCGTAAGAATTGGATGTCATGGCATCGTTGTATCCTGCAGGAATTGAGAATGTAGGAATACATAATAGAAGTTGTTTGGTTGCACCTAAGGAAAAACACAGGAATTTTCTGTAGAGATTAGGTGCATGCATAGTTGTCATGCAAAGTGTGCCATAGGAAAAATTCATAGGTTTCAAATCCTACAAATCAAACAACTCTATAGGAAAAATTCCTAAGGATTGAAATCCTACAAAATTCCTTTGAATCAAAGAGGCACTAAGTTTATCTCTAAGTTTTTGTAGGATGATGTCTTGTTCGAATTGTTTGCTATGTATATGCATATGCCCCTATAAAAAATATAGATGTATGCATTGTTGATTACTAATGTTTTCTGTCTATGCCATAGTATTTGTATTAAAACAATAGTGTAGAAGTGAATATGTCATCCTTTCTTTTTGTACTAAAGAACTTTTGTATTTCTTTTGGCGCAATAGGTTTGCAGCAGAAATTTTTCATGGCCTGCATGAAGATGTGATGGCCACTGCTTCTAGAGGGCATGGTTTAATGCTTCGTCTGCAGCAGCTGGAGGCAGAATTTCCTGCAGTTGAGAAAGCAATTATATCCCAGACTGACCATTCGAATTACCCACATGATGACGGTTAGTTGAAAATGGAAGAATACTGTGCATGATCCGATTGTTATTTTCTTTTGGCATGGTTCTTACTTCAAAAGTTCGTGGTACATTCCTTGTAGGTGTTGAGTGGCATGCACATCTTCAGCTTAACCAGAATATGATCACGATAGGAGATATGCCTCGTTTCATTTTGGATTCATATGAAGAATGTCGTGGCCCACCCCATTTATTCACGTTGGATAAGTATGAGAATGTTTTGTTTTTTCTATTTTTCTGAGGGTTGACTATGGATGAGATTTTTTTCCATTACACACTAGGATTGTTCTTCAGGTTTGATGTTGCTGGTGCTGGGGCCTCGTTAAAACGATATTCAGACCCCTCTTTCTTTAAGACGGAACACGCCTCCAACATAATTGAAACTGATGGTATCAGAGAAAAGAAGCCCCGTAAAATCAAGGCAAGTAATACATTTTCAATTCTTGCCAAAATTTCTCTTTCGTTTTTGCCAGGATTATTCTTCACTTTGTGCTAGATACGTTGCCTAGTGCCTTTGAGCTGAGCAGCATGTGAGCTAGTTGCTATTTTCTGTACGGACTTAAATAGCTACTTTTTTTTTGTAATGCTGGTGTAATGAATGTGTTCGCCTTATGGTCAAATTTGTTATTGTAAGGGATTGAACTTTCCAAAAAGACCTATTTTGTACATCAGTGTAAGAATCGGGTCAGTAATAAATTGCACATAAAAAACACAGCTGACAAAAAAAAAGGTTGCTGCACCATAGTGTTTAGATTTTGGAAGGACTGTTAGCTGAATTGCATTGATCATCTGCCAATTATTGATAATAAGTTATCTCAACTTGCCTTAGACTTTTGAAAGTAGAACCAGTTCTTTCCCCTTGGTATGGTTATCATTTTCCTCTGTTTAAATATATCTAGATCTTTGTGGTCCCCTAATATTTGTCAAACAATTTCCTTGAAGTCAGGAACTTACTTGTGCCTTTTCTTTCAGAAAAAGGCTATGCGTTGGAGGAAAGGGGAAACACTTGAATCATTGTTTGTTGTGAACTCTGAGTAAGTTCAGTGCTATTGGATTGGTCATGTACATACGCAAAAGTAACCAACAGAGTTAGGGAAATTTTAGTTAGAAAAGATTTTAGACTGGATTTTCATTTTTGTAATATAATGCTGTTTTTGTGCAAAACATGCAGGTCTCAAGCTACTTCCTTAAAAGATCGAGCTTCTAGAAAAGTTCCACCAAGGACAACAAAGCTGAAATCTAGGTATCTGCGGGGTTCTGATCATAAAACTATTAGCAGAATCTGCAGGGAGCAACTGCAAGAAGTAATTTCATCACAACAAAAAATCTTGTCAAACTATTCCGCAAGGCATCACCATGCAAAATTTAGATCAACTGACTCAAGTGAAACATCTTCATTTGGACAATTAGACAATTTCAGTGCTCCTGCTCAGTCTTCTGCAAAACTTGAACTGAGTAAGGTTGTTCCAATAAACGAATATGATACCGTGGAGAGTGCATCTACACCCATTAATGGTTCGGTTTTCCTCGAGGCAGATGATGGGCAATTCCTGGCAACACAACATGGGCATGCTGAACAGGAAGAGATCTGTAAGAAATCTCTTGTGGAGCAAAATGATATTTTCTTGACCTCAGAAAGGTTGCAGGAAGGTAGAGGTTTGAAGGGTGAGGAAAAAAACTGCACATTGCAGTCAATGCGGGAAGAGAAACTTCAATTAGCTGTGGTTCCTGTTCATCATGATGATGATCGCTGCAGGCTTGATGACATTGGTAGTGATCAAGACAACTTTGTTGATGCCCTTAACATGGAATCAGAAGGTGAAGCGGATCGTGAAATGAAAACTAAAGGAGATCTCAGTAACAAAATGGAAGCGGATAAGTTGAACTGTCATAGCAAGGAAGTTGAAAATGCATTGCATGTACAGTTTTCAGAACTAGGTCCTGCAATAGACCTATCATCAGGGTTGAACGATTCATGCAGTGGTAGAGAGCCAACCTGTGTGGATTCACTTTTGAGTGATTCTTCTCCGTCTGCAATGTCAGACACAAAAGATACAGACTCCGATTCAGCTTCTTGCAGACAATTGAGTGGTATTAATAGGACCAACGACAAAGAGCCTTTTAATGATGTTGATCTGATGGATGTTAGCTCATCATCCAGTGTACTCTCTGATGAGAGTGGTAACTTTGAAGCCAAGGATAATCTCATTGGTCATGAGCAAAACCAGGAGGTGGCTTTTCTCTCTTCCAATGACTATCATGCTGCTGTTGCCCATAGTTCTGATAAACGGTCACCCCAGACATCTAGTGGCTTGGATGGTAAGCTTTTTTTTTGGTATGTTTCAATGAGTCCAAATTTGCTCCAATTGAGTTTTCTCTTTATTTTTCTTTGACCTACATAGTTATTGCGTTGACATGTCAGGTTTGGTTATCAGAAGCAATGATTACGATGAAAAAGCATATCGGTCAGTGGAGCATGGCCAAAACTTTGTGCTAGATGCTACTTCTATGTTATTTGGACACCCTAATAATGTTTCACAAGATGATGGAGAAATCAAAGTTCCGTATGCTGATGATATGTTGCTCCACCGTACCATGCCCAACCAAGAGCAAATACAGTCGTTCAACAAACAGTTTGAAGAATGCACTCTAGATACAGGCACTTCACCTAACAAACTTGCATCACTGCCAGACATGGATACTGTTGTGCACATGAATAATTTGGAGTTGGACAATGTTGCATCTCCTGAAGAAAGTGATACTAATAAAACACCAACTGGTTTCGATCCTGATGATATCCACAAGCATCTTGATGGTAAGTCAGTCGTTTTTGTTTTCTTTTTCTTTCATCAACACCTTGTTATATTTAAATGCTTTATTTTGTTGGGTCTTTTATTGATATTGCATTGTTTTAATGAAACATTTGTTGTAGAACTTGATTCAGGAGTTGCACCAATCCATTCAAGCACACTGAGTAATCCATTGTATGAATCAGATGATGAGATTCTTGAAGTGTTGCACTGTTTACCAGATGAAGATCTGTATGAACATGCTGCAGAGGATCAAGAAATAGTTGCGCTCGGAAAAGGGCCTTGTTCAATTAGGCTCGACACACACGAAGAGGATCCTATGCAAGCGTCTGTTGTGCCCAGGCACTTCTGTAATGCGCAAGGGATTCCAGGACTCATGGAATCTGTATCTCCTCTTCAAGATGACACAGAAGGTCATGTATGCAAGACACTTGCACCCTCTCCTTGTTTGTTGAATGATGATATAAAACCATCGTTCGTTGGTGATCCACTAGCTTCTAGCACTGCCTCTCTACTTGGCACCAGCAGTTCCTGCATGGAACACCGTGAATCATTGAAATTGGAAAAAATGTGGAATTTGGTGAAGGTCTGGTTGATGCTGAGGTTGCAGAAGAATCGACTACTAGCATGCCTGAAGATTACATGATACCTCTTGAAGAGGAGCGTACTGATGGTGCCAAATATACTGGGAAAGCAGAGGTTCTGGCTACAAATTCTAGGGAGGAAAACTCTAGGCATGATGTACGATTGCAGTCCAGTTCTCCTTGCAGTGAAGACTTGGAAACAGTTGAAGCTACTTCTGAAAATCTTGGATCACTGGAAGAATCAAGAGAACAGATCTTCAAAGAAAGTATGTTGCAGACAGCTAATCTTCCCCAGCCTATTGAAACATTCAGCGGCGGTGATGATGCCCAATATCTTCCATCATTGCATCTTCCAGAAGAACCTATCTGTCAAGAGGAGTTACCAGAAGAGACCCTTCTTAGTGCTGAAGTTCCAAGTCAGTGTGATTTGGACAAGGATGGTGCAGTAAGCCTGAAAAGTAACATGGTGGGGGAACAGCCATCAGATGTTGATCAAGATGTGGTGAGGGAGCTGTCTGCTCAAGATTCTTTTGGTACAAACCCATTCATGGATCCTGGGTACACAGTGAGCCACACTACTGATCCTTCATCTGGTATGAGCTATCAACCATGTTGCTCTGAGGAAGAACAGGATTTTCTTTCAGAACTTTTAATCCAACATGGTAACATGGATGCAAAAACAGACCTGTACCCACTTGCTGATCCCCTTTGGGAAGCTGCAACTCCACCTGATGAAGCACCATTACCATCAGAAGTTATGACTGAAGAGGACTTCAGATCCTTCTGCCATGAGTACCATGAGATGGATTTTACAGTTGCCACAGAAGGTTTTGATGATAAACCATCTCGTATTATAATGATATTACAAATGGTTGCGTAGTCAGTGCGGTGGACTTTCCTTCTTCTGCCTCTGCGCTGTCAGCAGGATTAGACCAGGAAGTGGTGTGTTCTGAGCCGGATTCTCAACTTGCTGAATGTTCATCTGCCAGGGATACACCAGGTGAGACATTCATGCCCTTCTCTGCCAGGCAGGTTCCTGATGGTGAGACACCAGGAGTAGATTCTGATTTGAGGTCTCATGAGTCTTTTTGTGATGAGAAAATTCCTGAACTAGATATCCCTTCTGTTCCAGTGGAACTAGAGCGGGAACAACATCCCTTACCTGGGGTTGATTCAGATAATGGCTCTTGTTTGTTGGATAATGAAAAGATTGGTGAAAAATATGGCTCTCCTTTAGGCAACGTTTTTCCAGTGAAAGAAGAGCAGGAAACCTGCGCCAACCTTGTTCCACATGATTTTATTACTGAAAAGCTAGATGAACTGGATTTTCATTTGAGTAACACTCTACCGGTGGAACCAGCAGTAGAAGCCTGTGGCTTGGATGAACTGGCTGTTCATTTGAGTAACTCTCTACCGGTGGAACCAGCAGTAGAAGCCTGTGGCTTGGATGAACTGGATGTCCTCCTTCCTTTGAGCAAACCTGTTCTAACCCAGGAATCAGAAGTTCGTGTCTTGGATGAACTTGATTCTCAAATTGTTCCATCTTCCTCAGCTGATAAGATGGTAGACGATCTAGATGTCCCTCCTTTGAGGACTGCTCTTGAAGCGGATCAAGAGTCAGAAGATTTCATATCGGGTGAACATGATTCTCAAATTGCTACATCTTTGGTTACTGAGAAGATTTATGAACTTGATGCCCCCACTTTGAGGAATGCTGTTCTAGTGGAAAAGGAGCCAGAAGTTTGTGTGCCAGGTGAACTTGATTCCCAGATTGCTCTATGTTCTTTGCCTAACGAGAAAATATATGAACCAGATTGTCCTCCTTTGAGTGGCTCTGTGTTAGTAGAAAATCCAGATTGTCCTCCTTTGAGTGGCTCTGTGTTAGTAGAAAATGAGTCGGAAGATCATGTCTTAGGTGATCCTGATTCCCAAACTACTCCATGTTCTTCGGTAAATGATAAGATTGATGAACCAGATGCTGCTACATCAATAAATGTTATTCCGGTAGAGCTAGGGTGGGAAGCTTGTTCATCCCCTGAATTGGATTCTCAAAGTGCACCGTGTCCCTTGAGTGATGACAAGGTTGGTGAACTAGATGGGCCTCCATCACGCTATGTCCAAGTGGAATCAGAGAATGGATCCTATTGCTCACCTGAATTTGATTCCCAAATTGCACCAGGTTCTTCAAATTCTGGTGCACTAGCTCAGACATCAACAATGACTTCTACTTCTGTCATACCTAGTACTGAGGAACATTATCGGTTTTCTCCTGTTCCTCCATGGACTGAATCATTTCCAAATGTTTCCAATGAAGATCCTCAAAAACTACCCCCTCTCCCTCCTCTTCAGTGGAGGCTTGGAATGCCTCGCCTAGGACTTAGTACAAATGGTCATATGCCTGAGCCTGCAAGGGGAAGAACTCCTGTTTTGCCTGCATTGAGCCAAGAGATTTATAATAGTCTAGGTTCACTTAACGGAATGACAGAATCAATAGCATCAGTTTCCTCTCAGGAGATCAAAGAGAGGTATCAAGATTCTATGGTAGACAACAATGATCAAATGGTAGAATTTGGAAGATCATCTACAGTTCCAGCAGTAACTGACGTTGCAAGGACTGAACATGACAGACCACTTTCAGAGGCCTGTGAGAACATTAAGCATCAGGGGCATATGACTTCATCAGCAACAGAGGCTGGACAACATCTGAATGACAGTGGGGTCACTGATGGAATGGCTTTGCACCCTTCGAACCCTTTGCTTCCTTTTCCTACATGTGAACATGGAATTAACCAGCATGGCCCTCAACCGTACATCTTATATTCAAATATTTCAGACAGTAGTGAGCATCCCAGTCATACAGATCCAGCTGCATCTGAGGATGACAAAGCGGTGGATGATCATAATGCCACTGGTGGCGTGGACTTATACACAATGACCTCTTCAACACCAGGGCATGTTTCTGAAAATGGTTGTTACCAGCAACCTCAGCATGGTGAATCGTTCTCAGAGACTTCAGACAATGGAATGCGTAGTTCAAATGCATCATATGAGGAGAAGAATATGAAATATCAGCCTATCACATGTGAAGTATCTTCAGACACAACAAATCATACTGCACCAAGCTCAGTGTTGGAAGAAGGAAATATCCAGGAGAGTCCACATTTGCAGGAACGAAATGCGGAGAACCCCACGAACAATCAGTCCGAAGGCCCATCGCCTAGTATAGAATCAATGGTATCTCAAGATTATCAACATTGTGATCATAATTTGGAGAGAGAAAATATACATCAGCCAAACCTTTTTGTGTCCTGGCCTGGTGATAAAAGTAAATATGTTAGTGGCCTTGATGAAGCTAGCTATGTGCAAGCCGAGCAGGCACCGGTGATGGGATGGACTGTTGGACCTCAGATGCTTCATCCTAATTATGGAATATCAACAGAAGGGAGCCGATTTGAACCAGAGGTCACAGATCATCGGTTAATCAGGAAACCAATTTCAATGAAAAACATCCCAAGAAATCCACTGGTTGATGCTGTTGCTGCTCATGATAGAAGCACGGTATTCATCCACCTTCCTCGTGAACAGTTCATTTGTTGTGCTTATGTTTCCTGTGTTGACCTAAACGCCATTTATATTTCCGCAGATGCGCAAGGTTTCAGAACTTGCACCTCCAACTGATAAGCCAAATCCCAATGATAGAAACTTGTTGCTAGAGCAGATAAGGAACAAGGTGGTAAATACAACTCTCCCTTCCCCTCCCTCTATCCCTCTCCCTACCGCTCTGACTTGTTTGTTGTTTGCTCTCAATCAGACCTTTGACCTGAAACCAGTGGGTTCTGCTAAGTCGACATCCATGAGAGTCCCTGCTATGTTTGCTCTCAATCAGACCTTTGACCTGAAACCAGTGGGTTCTGCTAAGTCGACATCCATGAGAGTCCCTGCTAGATCTTCTACTAGAAACTTGAAAGTTGCTGCAATAATAGAGAAAGCAAATGCCATACGCCAGGTTGCCCCTCTACAGTTAACTTCCATCTTGATGTCACTATCTTTCAATTATTCCGTATCTCTTATATATGTTTCTCTTATGGAGCAGGCAGTGGGAAGTGATGACGAAGACGAGGATAGTTGGAGCGACACATAGAGCACCCATGTTTGCCTCTTGGTGATTTTTCTTGGCAGAAATGTGCCAAACCATCAAGAAGATCTTGGACAGGGTGTACAACCGTGTCATCTTTTGGTCGTAACATTGTTAGTCTTGTCCCTTGTATAGAGTATATGCCCATATATTTCTGTCCTTTTTGCGTTCTTCTGCATTCTTTTGGCCTCATTGTATGTATTACTTGCCTCCCCAAGCAGCAAAGGCTGTTGATGGTAGTGATGTCCGTAGGAGACCACATTCTTCAGGTCTAATGTAAATTATTAACCTCTGACTCTGTTAAAGCAGATTTTATCTTGAAATGCGAAATGGGTTAGTCTGCTGTGACTATCCCCTCACAATGTAACCATGTAGACAGTGACTTAAAAAAATCTGAGTTAATTTGATCCAATACAGGTACATTTCCATTGTGGCCGAAGGAAGAATCATGTGTACTATACAACCGCTTCTAGGGAAAGATTGTGCCCGGAGACGAGGGCAGAGAGGCCAATGGCAAAGAAGGCAAATAAGGCATCGGGCAGTACTGCAGAGAAGCCTCACGGCATGCTGATGGGTGCCACCACAGAGTCGGTGAACAGGTTATCGGCGCTTGGCGCATGTAGTCCGTCACCGGCGCCGCCGCAGACAAGCCCGATATCAAGAAGCGACCACCTCCCAGCCACAACGTTTCCAGAGCAAGAAATTTGTTCAGGTGCTTGCGTCGACGTAAGTTGGCCACATCACGTGGTCAAGTTGGTGGTTAGAGCGTAATGGGATTCCACCACTCACGTGCACCCACCTGATCTCTGGCGACGGCTGCCTCCTTCCTAGCCGTGATGAGGTCCTGGCCGTAGCTGAGCCTGTGAACGTCGCGCAGGACCTGCGCCTTGGCGTACAGGAAAGCGATGATCGATACACGCCCAGGCAGTAGCTGCATGCACGACACAGATTGACACATGAAAGGAAAAGTGGCGAGCTGTAATGCAGGGATCGGGGATTGGTTGAGTTTGACAACTTGTATTCCGGGTAGCGGCTGAAGTCCTGGGCCCCGCCGTGCGCATCGGTCGCCATGACGACGAGGGCGAGGATGGAGAAGAGCCACGCGAGCGCACGCAGCAGCAGCTGCTCCCGCACCGGCGCGCCGTCCATCTTCCACCGCTCCACGATCGACCTCGACACCGGCACGCCGCTGCCGGCGCCAGCGGCCGGCTCGTGGTCGTGGACGTCGCTGGCGGCGTCGGCGTCGGCTGCTGCTTCGGGCGCCGCTGGGCAGTCGCCATCGGGGACCCGGGATCCGACGGTAGGTGTTGCCTCCCTCGGGGTTACCAAGAAACGAATGGTGATGAGGTACTTGTTAGAGCCAGGAGGCGGAAATGACGTGGTCGTATATAAATAGCTGGGTCAGGGAGGAGGCCTCGTCGGAATCGCACGGGTGACACCGACGCCGACGTACGCGCACTGAGAAGACTTCAGTTTTGCCGGCCGCGCGCCGGCCGGCCAAGGCTGCGGTTACAACTTACAACCCGGCGCTTCGGCTCAGACGTGTCGCGTGTAACTAGGGGGGGCATTCGTTTTAGCAGTACCCTCCTAACTGACCCAGCCAAGCCCTGGTCTGGTCCAGTCTAGCGAATAATGCTGTGCTGCATGCACGTTCACTTGCACATTATCTTTCGGCTTGGCTATTTTGAGGTGCTGGGGATGGGGCCGATCCGATGAGATGGCGACACGTGGGTGATCCTCCATCTTCGTCAAGCTCGACTTCGTCCTCCTGCACGAGCCTTCTCTTCCTCGCCGTTCCCTCCCCGCTGCGCCGCACTCCTCGGCTGCCCCCTCGTCGTCCCTGAGGCTGAGATTGTACATGCAGGAAGCCAGTGCAGCAGCAGCCATTTACGAGGAATGCAAGGTCAGATTAATTACGATTTTTTATCCGTTTAAGTCAAATTACAGCTGCTTAATACTGAACGTAAACAAGTTAGAAGTATGTTGCGAACATACCTTGATTTTGCATTGCCGCTTAAAACAAGGTATGGTGTTTTGCTGCGAGCTTGAGCCTCTCTCATCTTCTCCGCGGACGTTAAAGGCGTGTCAGAAGATTTCATTCGCTTGGTTTTCAACTCATCCTAGTACTTCCTCTGCCGTTTCTCCTGCTTCATTTTACCTAGGCGCTTGCCATGGAATTTGTGAGAAAGATCCCGAAATGCCTCCTTCGCTGTCATCTGAGGGAAAAAACAGATTAGGTTCTGAGAAAAACATCCTTTTGCGTCATCTATTCTTCCAGAGGTCAAAGAAATGCAGGATAAAACACGAAATGAGCCAGAAATTATCATGTTGAGGAGGAAAAGACTCTAAAATCTAAACATGTGGAGTTATGCAATAACAAAGGAGGCTAATCAATGTTGCCTAAAGCATAACTGGCTCCAAGATGCAGTTCAGTACGTTATATTACATTGTTTCTACGTGTGTAGGGGTGATTATTCGGTTTATTTGGTCGGTTTTGGATAATTTTCAAACCAAATTATATACTTCGCTTTCATAGTTTTAAAAACCAAATTAGCCAAACTGAGATGAGGAACCGAACCTAGTTGACCGAATAATATTCGGTCCGTCGGTCGGTTTATTCGGCTTTGCCTATAGAACATACAAAGCAATATCAAAACTCAAAATATAGTGTAATATGTTACTTCCGTCTATGGAAGTTGCTTGACAAACATTTAGATTCCACATCCCTCATGTGCCTCTCCTTGCCCCGGTGCCTCTCGCCTCCGTCCACATCCATCTCCTCCAGAAACGTACCGAATAGGAGCTGGGGTCAAACTGAGCGATGGATGTCGAAGAAGAAAGATCGTTCACGGCAATGGATTGCGAAGACGTGACCCAGACTGGCAAAACAAACAAACAGCCCAAGGAAGGACGCTAGGGTTTACTTACCAACCAAAGGAATCGCGCGCTTCCGGATGATGCTAGTCCGGTGGAGGGGAGGAGGAAGGCTATATGCGGGCTCGATCGGCGGCGCTGACGATGTCGTTGGCGAAGAGGATGATTATGCCTTTGGTGATGGCAAGGCACGGCGACCCTGTCCAGTGACGAAATCACGGGCGAAACCGTATCCGAAGCCACGAGGCGGTCTTTTGAGGATCGGTATAGCAAGTTCGTACAATTCTTGCCTCGGTAATCTCAACTGGCTTAGCTTTTTCTTTGAGATAATTGGACGGCGCTTTTTGATCAACACAAATCAGTTCTCTACGAATGATGGTCCAGATAGGATCTGGCACCTCATTAACTCACATAGCTTCGACACCATGCTCCGCCATTCTGGCGAGGGTACGAGCCGTCCTATTACAAGATCTAGGAGAGTGATCAGAACGAATACAAGTGAACTCCGTTGCCAGCCTCTTGATATGGGAAAAATGGCACATCTAGCATGCTGACCGCGGTCAATGCCGCATCTGGCCTGCCTCTCTGTGCAATGGCAAAAAAATCACGACGACACGCGTGACACCGGACACGTGGCTCGTGTCAGACTGCTCGAGAGCGACGCACGGCAGTCGGACCCGCGCGCAGCGACACGGCCAGCGTCACCTCCGTCCTGTGCGACGCACCAGTGTCACCCCGGCCCAGTGTGACGCTGGCCAGTGTCTCACTCGCCGAGTGCAACACTTCGGCCTTTTTTTCTCTTTTTTTTCCGCTTCCCACTTCGCTTTTCACTTTGCAGCACTGTCTCGCTTTAGCTTTTTTGCTTTTTTCAATTTGTCACGCACAGGAACACAATTACGTGATTGGCAGACAAATTGAGAATCATTGCTTTCCCTTTTGGCTTTTCGTCAGTTCGCGCAGATGATTCCTTTAAAATCTCACCCGAGAACCCCCTGCCCTCCTGCAGCTCATTTTTCATTCTCTGGCGTCGGTGCTTCTTCCCACCTCCTGGTTTCTTGTGTTCTTGTGCTGCTTTGGTCCAAAGGCAAGAGAAAGAGAAGTAGAAAGAAGAAAAAATTTGGTAAATAAAATTAAATTTAGCATTCCGTTTAGTAGAATATATTACAGATCAAGAGATAAGTTTTAATATGAGATTATTTATTTTGTAAATGACAGTAATAATTAGTTGTTATGTTAGTCAAAATTAGCTAAATGATAATATTTGACATATTATTAAACTTTAGTATGTTGTTATTTCATGTGATATATTTGTTATGGTAGTAAAAAATTAGCCAAATGATAATATTTGACATGTTATTAAACTTTAGCATATTGTTATCTCTCTCCTCATCCCCTGCACCTCTCAAATCTCACTCTCTTCACTTCACTTCAATTCTCCAGTAACTTGTTACTCTTCTCCATTCACTTGCTGCTAGAAGTGGTCCAGAGAAAGAACAGAAAGGAGAAAAGGATAGAAGGAAAAATAAGGTAAGCAAACTTAAAATTAGCATTTCATTTAGTAGAATATATTGTAGATCAAGTGACAAGCTTGAAGTGGAGGTAATTTTTTTCAATAATGATAATGATAAGTTGTTATGTTAGTCAAAAAATTAGGTAAATAACAATGCTAGACATGGCAGTTAAACTTTGACGCACTGTTATTTCATGTGATATACTCCCTCCGTCCCAGTTTAGAGGGCACATTATTTTTTTGCTGTTGTCCCGGATTAGAAGGCGTGGTTGCTTTGGCCCGCTGATTTTGTGCATGGATGCATGCGACGACGCTTCGACATCCTCGGGCTGAGCTCATACATGCATGTACATGCATGTTTTTCGTTCTAATACTTCGATGCATGGCAAGTGTATGTGTGTTTCTTTGGTCATCCATGATTCCTGCACGCGGATGGGCAATCACAACGCGTGGCAAACGAGGCTCTAGTAGCGCGTTCAGCGAGGTGATTAACACCAAATGGAGTACTCCTTGGTCTGTGTGAAAAAAACAATACGCCCTCTAAACTGGGACAGAGGGAGTAATTGATATGGGGAACTATAATAATACTGGCTTAGTTATTAATTTATAAACTTTGGCACGCTGTTATTTCGTGTCATATAATTACTATGGACAAGTATAGTTAATATTGCCTTTTTTGTTCATATTGCAACGATTAATATTAGGACAAGAAGATAGCAAGAAGAGAAGAGGAAATGACGTATTCATAGTTCAAAGCAGCGGTTCTATTGGTACAAAAATTGTTGATGAAGTGAGAAGCTTCAAGTGGAGGTAATTTTTTTGCATGATAATAATGATTAGATTTTTGGTTGTAAAAAATTAGCTACATATCAATATTACGCATGGTAGTGATATTTTATATGTGCAAATAATAGAAGTGAAAATTTAAATAAAAATGAAAGAAATAATGTATAGGAATATTTGATATATGCCAATATATCGGAGAACATGTTAAGAATAATCAATATTTACATGTTACAGTAGCAAAGGGTCGTTATTTAAAATATGTTGCGTGTATACATAGGTACGATGAATCAGTTGTTAGTGCTCTATGGTGGAAACGTAGTGCGGGATGGGCCTTGTGGGCTAGATCTGTCGCAATGCCAATACAAGGTTGCACAAATTGAAGGGTTGGAGGAGATAAGCCTACTGGACCTGAGGAGGTGCATACGCCGTGAGTTCGATCGAGAGACAGCACGCAAGAAGTTTGTGATTGAGGCAGTAACGTGTAGGAGTCCGGATGATGGGTTTTCTGACCCCTTCTGGGAGCTACACAAGGTGACGGGCAATACATCATGGGGTGAGTACATGCGGCTTGTCAGCACTCCTGGAGCCGCGATGTACGGCCGACCGATGGTGTATGTTAATTTTGTTAAGAGGCCTCTGCTGTTGACCGGCGAAGAAGGCTGCAGTGCAGGTGGAGAGGGACAACTTGCTGCCATAGATCGAGTAACTGAAGCAGTGGCGGCGGCAGATGCCAATCCCATGGTGGTTGACAATCAGTTCGTCATGAATGAAAATGCTGGTACATTTTGGTCAAGTCGTATCGACTGCTACGAAATCATACCAAACATGGCAAACGAGTTGGATGAAGATGAAGAGGCTAACGAAGGATCTGATGACAACAAAGACGAAGGGGGTGGTGGTCCTTCTCAAACAGTGGTAGCGGCCGAAATGGATGAACTGAGTATACAACGCCTGCAGATCTCGCACGAGGACAACTCACACTGGGGCTTTGATGACTCCACGCTCATGGTCGGACAACAATTCCCAAGCAAGCATGCTGTGCAGACGGCCATCACTAGACATGCCGTCGCCATCAGTCGAGAGTATAGAACAACAAGGTCAAACCCAACAAGTTTGAAGGCTGTATGCACAAGTGCGGGTTGTCCAGGAAGAGTCCGTGCAACCCAGGGGGTGGGGATTATGAAGAATTTTGAGATAACGGTGCTTGTAGATCACACATGCGAGCTATCAGAGCCGTTGATACAGCACCACAATGTCACTGCTGCATATGTGGCCGAGAAAGTATACCACTTAGTATCGGAGGATATAACAGTTGGCCCGAAGGCACTGATGTCCGACGTGGCTGATACAGTTGGGTTTCCAGTCAGCTACAGCAAGGTCAGAAGAGCTAAGCAGAAGGTGATAGAGAGGATGTTCGGGACATACGAGGATGTGTATAACTATGTCCCGAGAATGCTCCATCAGATAGCAGAAGCAAACCCTGGCACTTACATAAACAAGCTTGATAGGCCACATCTGGATGGAGTAACCGGTCGTTTAATACTCGATCGTATATTCTGGGCGTTCAGTCAAACTATACAGGCATTCAAGTTCTGCCGACCGGTGCTATGCATGGATGGTACATTCCTCACGAGAAAGTACAAGGGCACACTACTGGTAGCTGTCGTAGCAGATGCAAATGATCAAGTCCTCCTAGTTGCATACGCAATCATTGAGAGCGAGAACACGAATAGTTGGTTGTGGTTTCTTGTGAATCTGAAGACATCTGTTGTGCAAGATAGGCCTAATGTGTGCATCATAAGTGACCGTAATGCGGGCCTGCTTAATGCAATCAACACATTGAAGACCACTGCTCCAGCTCCTTACAGGTGGAGTGATCTTGAAAGCAGGTGGTGCATGAGGCATCTTGCAGCCAATTTCTTCAAGCCTAGCGCGTCCAAGTGAGGCAGGACCAAGTCAGGCTCGTGGTTCAGTATCCGCTTCTGGACATCGAGATCGAGAGGTATGTCTTTTTAAACGTCGGAGGTTATCTTACTCATGCTCATGTTAACTTTACCGTACTGCTTGCATCCGTAGCCGACCATGCGAGCTGACACAACGCTCATGCGGAACTCGTCTTCGAGAGCTCATACAGGATTTCCGAGGATGCACGAGCAGGACCAGAGCTATGAGGGAGGCGCACTTGGGGAAGTATACTATCTAAACTGAACGATACTCCGCATGTAATCTATATACGATACTCCGTGGTCATACTGATGTTTACCTGACCTTGATGCCTACGTTTCAAGTCGTCCATACGCCCTAACATGACACTCGTGAGAGACCCGTCTAGGAGAGCTAGTATAGATCCTCTGAGGATGCACGAGCAGGGCCAGACCTCTCAAGGAGGTTCAAGCACAGACGTATGTGTACTATCTTCTAATCAGTAAAGAAAATAAGTGCTAAAATTATTTTAAATTATTTTTGGTATGCAATTTATCACTTTGTCGCCTCAGTACGATATGGAATCGCCATACGCGCAGGGCCAGAGCTCTCATGGAGGTGCAACGAGAGAGGTAGAAAGTTTAAATTTAACCTGCCAACTATTTGCTTGCTTAAATTTAATCTTACACATTTAATTACGATTATTTTTTGCAGACAATACACCACCTCGATTCGCCGATGGAGGAGAGTGCCTTTCCTGTGCAGAACCCGTGTTTTCTTTCAAATATTCAGTATCAGTCCCTCGTTGGAGGACCTGCTTACTAGGGTGCGTCATCCCACGATATGGCGGAGGACTCTCAGCGCCATCATTGGATAGACAATTTGTTTCAACCTAACGAGCTTCCTTACAGCCAGATTCCTACACAGCCAGATGTTACGCAAGACAGTCAGCAAACTCGGCCCTACAATCTCCGGATCAACCCAACACCGCAGTCACAGTTCACCTTCCCCTCTGATCACATGCCACCAAGGCATAAGAGAGGAAGAGGCTGATTACCGTGAGTTTGTTTATTTCTATGCAATATATCACGTTATTCTCGTTCTAAAAGAATTTATTGGTGGGTTTAATACATGCTATATCAAAATATTAAATTTTGTTACAGCTTTTCCAAATTATTTTGTTGTGCTTTATACTCATGTTTTTCTCTCCAAATCAACTAAGATAGGTACTAGAGCTTTTTTTTCATAATCTCATCAGTGCTGCAAAGTGAAAAGCGAAGCGGGAAGCGGAAAACAAAAAGAAAAAAACGCCGAAGCGTTGCACTCGGCGAGTGAGACTGGCCAGCGTCGCACTGCACGGAGGCGACACTGGTGCGTCGCACAAGCCGGAGACGACGCTGGCCGTGTCGCTGCGCGTGGGTCCGACTGCCGTGCGTCGCTCTCGAGCAGTCCGACACGTCGGACGAGCCACGTGTCCGGTGTCACACGTGTCGCCGTGATTTTTTTGCCATTGCGCAGAGAGACATGCTAGATGCGGCATTGAACGCGGTCAGTGTGCTAGATGTGCTATTTTTTCCTTGATATGATGAACCACGGCACCAGTATGAGATCGGTCAGTGCCGCTTTCATTAATCTTGTTGATAAGGTTGGAACAGTCGGAAGCCACCATAAGCTGCAAATGCGAAGCCTCAAGTGCAGAAGTAAAGCGCATACCGCATTGCGATCGCCGCCGGGAGCTCTGAATCCGAAGTATGCTCAGCTGGCTTAGCTGGGATAACCTCAGAACAGAGAACAGTGCCCTCACCTCTTCTGTTTCTCTCGTTCGTACGTGACAAAAGAACGTGCGCCATACGCGATTCCTACGCCTATTAATATATTTTCCACGTGCCACCGCTGCGCCGTGTCCACCAGAAAGCATCGACGATCCAATCCAATAAACCCGAATGTCCGGGAACACTCTGCCCAGCGTGCACAAATTTTCTCCACACGACTCGACATCATCCCAGGCCAGCCTCCCGGCGCTGCCCCCGCACCCCGCCACCTACCACGCCATCCTCATCCTCGCGCTCATCCCAAGAACAAAATCGCGACAGGAACATCTCTTCTGTTGTTAGGCACAACGTGGCAGCATCTTAAATTAATTTGAGCTGCAGCTAAGAGATTGGTGAGCTTGTTAGTTAGTAATCAGGGAGAGTTGCCGGCGTTATTCCATCCGTCCGTCCATCCATGGCGCCGGAGGCGAAGGCGCCGCTGCTGGAGAGGAGGATGGGCGCGACGCCGGCGCAGACGCTGGGGAACATCGTCGTGTCCATCGTCGGCACCGGGGTGCTCGGCCTGCCCTACGCCTTCCGCACCGCGGGCTGGCTCGCCGGCGCCCTCGGTGTCGCCGGTGCCGGCGCCGCCACCTTCTACTGCATGCTTCTACTTGTCAGTACACATTTGCTCCATCCATCACGTCCACCCTTACTTGGATTTCTTAGGATTCAATCAGCTTCACTCGATTTTGTACTGTGTTCATTACGAACGAGTTGGCTTACCTTGCTGATCGATTAGCCCGACTTCTGGGCAGTTGATTAATCCCATGAAATTTACTTCTTGTTCGTTCTGAAGCTGGATTGCAGAGACAAGCTGCGGGAGCAAGAAACAGAGGAGGGGCATGATGAACAGCATCGGCATGCCAACTACACCTATGGGGATTTGGGCGAGAGATGCTTCGGCCCTATCGGCAAATACTTCACGGAGGCCATCATCATTCTCTGCCAGACCGGCGGCACCGTCGCCTACCTCGTCTTCATCGGCCAGAACATCAGCTCCGTCACCCCACCGTCTCGCCGGCCACCGTCGTCCTCGCGTTCCTGCTGCCGGCCGAGGTCGCGCTCTCCTTCATCCGCTCCCTCTCCGCGCTCGCGCCGTTCAGCATCCTCGCCGACGCGTGCACCGTCCTGGCCGTGGCCACGGTGGTCAAGGAGGACCTCCAGCTTCTCGCGGAGCGCGGCCGGCCGTTCGCGGGCCGGAGCGCGTTCGCGGGGTTCTGGGGTGTCCCGTTCGCCTGCGGCGTTGCCGTGTTCTGCTTCGAGGGCTTCTGCCTGACGCTGGCGCTGGAGGCGTCCATGTCCGACCGGGGAAAGTTCCGGTCGGTGCTCCTCCAGGCCATCGCCGGCGTCACCCTCGTGTACGTCAGCTTCGGCGTCTGCGGCTACCTCGCCTACGGTGACGCCACCAGAGACATCGTCACCCTGAATCTTCCGAACAACTGGTCTACTGCCGCAGTCAAGGTCAGTGAATTAACAAGATTTAAGTGTTTTCACCGATCAAATCATCATGATGAAATTAATATATTTGATTTGTTTCGTATGTTCTGTTGAATCTTTTTTGGCAGGTGGTGTTGTGCATTGCGCTGGCGCTCACGTTCGCGGTCATGATGCACCCGATCCACGAGATCGTGGAGGCGCGGCTGTTCGCGCCGGGCGGATGGGTGCGGAGGAACTGTCGTGGCGGTGTCGAGCGGGCGGCGCTGCACCTGAGCCGCGTCGCGGTGGTGGCCGCGCTCGCCGTGATAGCGTGTTACGTGCCGGCGTTTGGGGAGTTCGCCGCCTTCGTGGGCAGCACGGTGTGCGCGCTGCTCTCCTTCGTGCTGCCGGCGCTCTTCCACCTCCGCGTCGTGGGGGCCGGCGGCGAACCTGTGGGTGCGCACGGTGGATTACTGTTTCTTGCTCTTCGGGTTGGTGTTTGCCGGTCATGGGCTGTACACGGTCTTGTCACGCCAATGACCGCTACAAAATGGTTATCAACTTCTTACACAAAAAACTCATCAATTTCTATTTTATCTATTTACGCCGGCGTGGTCGTTCTGTCCTGTCCGGAAGTCCGCCTTCTTCTCTGTTAAGCTCAGGTTCACCTGGGTGTGTTTGGATGGTGGGATGGGCTGGGATGGGATAGGGATATCCCATTTTTTGAGGGATGGAAGGTGTTTGGTTGGGTGGATGGGGTGGATAGGGATATCCACCCTAAGGGAATATTCCCTTAATATGCTGGATGGGGGGAGCTGGCCAAAAATTCCCGGATGGACCGAGCCTAATTTCTCTTAATCGCGTTTAATAGTGCTAATTGCAATTTCTTTTTGCTAATCGTGATTAGCCCTAATTTTTTTCCCATTCCCCATGCGAGCTCTAGCCACCGCCCCCGTCGGCCGCTCCCCGGAGCCCGAGCTCCGGCCACCGCCCCCGCCGGCCGCTCCCCGCCGCTCCGCCGCTCCCCGCGCCTCCGGTCCCCCCCCCCACCCCCGCGAGCTCCTCCCCGCCGCGCCGCCGCTCCCCCGCGCAAGCTCCTTCCCGCCACTCCCCGCGCCGCCGGTCCCCCCCCGCGCGCTCCACCCCTGCCCCTCCCCGCTCCCTGCGAGCTCCGGCCGGCCCAAGCTCCGCATGCAGCCCCGCCGGCCCCCGTCCGTGCTCCCCGCGCTCTCCGCCCCGCCCGGCTCCGCCCGACCTCGGCGCCGCCGCTCCGGATCTCGCCCCGCCGGCCCCGCCCGACCTCGGTGCCGCCGCTCCCCGCGCCGCCTGGCCCCGCCGGCCCCCGGATCTCGCCGTTCTGCACCCCGCTTGAGCTCGGCTACCGCCGGTGGTGAGAGAGAGAGGGGGAGGATTAGAGAAAAAATGGCTCATCCTATCCATTTTCGTCCCTCCAACCAAACATAGAATCTGGCCACCCTGTTCACCTAACCAAACAGCAAACTGGATAGCTTCATCCCTACAAAACTGGATGGCCATCTCCCATCCAAGTTGATACAGCCAACCAAACGGACCCCAAATGTAGTTTGTTCATACCAACCCTTTTGCTAATTCTAGATTGCCCAATATTTTTATAATTTTCAGTCACCTGAGACTACACATTACTAAAATTAAAATTATTCTAAAAAGTATATAATTTTAGTAAAATTCGTTAGTGTGATTTTTGGTTTGCAAGTTATAATCTAAAACTGTAGAAAGATGATTGTGACATAAGAAAAGTTTAGACAATTTAAAATAGACAAAAAAGCACTATGAATGTTCATGTTCATGTAAACATCGGTGCCAACACTTGCGGACAAGAGAAGCCGCAAGAGAAGCCATATCTACAGACAGCATGTCATTACTACTTTTTTGAAACTCAGACGCCATTTGTTATAACATGTCATTACTACGTAGTTAAGCTTCCCATAAAAAATTTGTTGGCAAGCAATTAATAGGGAATTATACAAAAGGATTAGTGATTGATTCCATCTGTGCTTTTTAAAAGGCTCCAGCTAGACCTGTTATGTCTTGAAAAGGCCGGGCCAGGCTTGAAAAGCCTGACCTCAAAATATCAAGCCCAAGCTTGGCCCGAAGCATCCAAAAACTAATTTGTTTTCATATTTAAAAATATTTTCATTCAATCATTTCCGGAAGAAATAAATAGTATTATTTTAAATATATTTTTTTCTAATGCAGTACTCCCAAATCCATAAATATAAGACGTATTTTAATTGGTTAAGATAAGACTTTAACCAATTATTACTCTACTAATATACGATTTATGTGATACAAAATCATAATAATAAGAAATTACTTTTGAAGATGAATATAATGATATCAATTTTATATGTATAAAGTAATTATTGGTCAAAACCTTATCTTAACTAATCAAAAATACGTCATACATTCCTGGACGGACGAATTATTATTTTGTAACCCATCTCAGGCTTTTGGGACCACCCTTGAACAGGTCTAGTCCTAGCCGTGCTATAAACAAACAACTTAAGTTTCTATTAAAACATACCTTAATCTTATATTGGGTGCAAAATGAAACAAAAGATAATGTTATGTTAACTTTTTCGAATGGTTGTTTTCAGACCTAATAGACACGATTGTGCATAACTAGACTTTATACACCTTGGAACTACAAATTAAATTACCCATTCGCTAGAAATTCATGAGTTTTGGACCATGTTGACACAATTGCACACAAGCTAGACGTCGTTTTTAGACTTAATGGACACAATTGCACAGAACTATACTTTTATACAACCTGGAGCTACATATTAAGTTACCCATATGATAGAAAGTCGTGAATTTCGCTTGTTGACACGATTGCATGTAAGCTAATACCCCAAGCTTGGGAGGAATTGTTACACCCTCAGCTTGATTAGACCTATTTCGAATGGTAGTGTGCCCCTCCTCATCCTTTGTCTTTAACATATGATAGAGGGGATGTTCATAATGATTTTGCACACAATCGCCAGACTAGATTCTATTTGTGTGCTCATGCATTGCTAAACGATCCTCTATCGTTTGAAGCAGTTCAATGTCTTATTTTTTCTATTTAGGCTTGCTGAACTATGTTGTACTGAACTTATTTTGTATTCTATTATAAAAATAGCCACGAAAATAGAAAAAATTTGGTTAGCCAAATAAAATAGGTAGAAACTGGTTCTTCTTTCTTTGATTCTTTGTAACATTATCATAATCCACCACAATGCCAAACACAACCTTAGTCAATCAATGATAGATTCCCGATGGCTCTTCTTTCTTTGATTTTTCGTAACAAAATAGTATATTTTGTTAACTGTTACAAAGTTTGTCTTTATGTTCATCACCTACACAATTCAAAGCTTCGATTAAATGTCTTTAGTATGAGCCTACTTGTAAAAATATTATATCGAGCTGAACAGAAGATTATAAACTCTTAATACATGTTGAATTCATAAGTACTCAGACAAAAGAATAAGAGCGATCCTTGTAACATATGTTCTTTCCTTAAATTAATCATTGTAACATAGTGTCTCAAATGTTGACATTTCTTATCTAGCTTGGAGCCCATTCATGAAAAATGTTATCATTACAACATCATGCTCTGGAGAAACAGTTATCATGGACCTTGGTGCCGAAACTCCACTAATTGGGTAACTACTCTAACTTACCGCTACAACGTTTTGAGTGAGAGATTACTCTAGTAAACATTTTTATTAAACCAAAAAGACAAAAAAATGCATGAAAACTTTTGTACAATGGGTACTTTCTAATTCCAACTCATGAAGGCATAAAATGGTAACTATAGCAGTTCGCGTTCATTTATGGTATTTTTCTATGCTTGAGTTTACAAATTTTGAATACAATTACATCGGTAAGAGCACGTTCAAAGATCAAATTCGTAGATCATTTTGAAATACCATAGTTTTATTATGCATTTTATAAAAACACATGCATCCATAAAAAGAATCATAGATGTGACTTTCTATAATTATATGCAGTTACCTTAATAATTATATATTGTTTTACCATAATCTATATGAAAGACAAATTCCTTTAAATTCTAAAAAAATATTTTTCTTGAGATGGAAATTTTAAAAAATTGCATTATAGATATAGTCAGCAATACCCTACTATACCTGTCAGACCTAGTTAACCCGTTGTAAATAAGTTGACATATATTTAGGGGTAATTATTCTATTTATTTTATATATTTACTCTGTTAATAAGGCCAATTGTCATCTGGTATAGTGGGTTACACAGCCTGAGCGTGAACGTGATTTGTAGCGTATCCTACCAAAACTATAGGCTAGTGGAATTAAGTAGTTTAGATGGTGTGCCCCTGTAAGTTCGGAGGTGGAGAGTTCGAGACTTGTCAGGCATGTATCCTACTACGTACTACTTGGACACATGGCAGCATCTAGCGATTTGTGGAGTTGATCGAATGGTTGATGATGTCCGGATTTGCAGCCTCCTCCGTTGGATCAGGAATATCCAATGGCCATATGATAAGTTCCTTGCATGTACAAATGATGATATCTTCTCCTGGTGTGTCAACTATGGAGAGTACAATCTTTATTAGGCAAGTGGTTTAGTATGTTATCGAGGCACATTCTTCCTTATAACTTAGTTTGTAGCTCCGTTGCTCTTTTCCAGAAAGTGCTTGCACTAGTACAGAACGGCACATAAACGACGACTCATCCCAAACAGTTCTAATTTTCTAGCCGTTTGGGATAAGTCGGCCGAAAATGGACCGTTTGGGATGATATTACATCCGCGACGGTTAAAAATTTGAACCGTTTATGATGTAATCCCAAACAGTTCATGAAACTGGGCCCGTTGGGATGACTGCCTTATCCACGATGGTTAAAAAGTGTAACTGTCTGCGATGTAATCCCAAATGGTTCGTGAAACATAACCGTTTGGGATGACTTACTTATCCGCGATGGCTCTATTTTTTGAACTGTTTAGTATGATTAGCCCAATAAATATCTCGGCCAACCAGACAGATTTGGAAGCCCGACATAAGTGTTGGCTGTCCGGTTGGCGGGCGATTTGCTAGCGATTTGGGTGGCGAATTTAACGCAACCGGACATTCCCATTTTAGTTGTTGCATACTTTTAGAAGACCTATTTGTTGTTGGTTTTTAAGGTTAGTAATTGTATTTCTATTGCTATATATCTTGTATTGTTTGGAACAAGTCAAGTTTTAATTTCTCTCAAAATTGGATCTTTTCTTGTCCGATTTGTACATTTTCTATGAAGTCGTTACATCCAAAATAGGAGATGATGTTTGTTCTCTTATATACTACCACCATTCGAAAATGTATTTAAAACTTTAATCACAAGTATGTGAGAAAATATATAGATTGAATATGTGAAAATCATTTCATTGTATTTCTCTTGCAAAAGTCTGGTATTACATATTTATTTACTATTTCTGATATCATATTACGATTGAAAATTATAGTAAAATTTTTGCATTGAATCCTACGAAAAACTACAAGTGGTATATATTTCTAGACGGAGGAAGTATATACATTTGTATGCATACATGACTATATTCAAAATTAAGTTATAGAGATAGCATCGCGGTACTTAATTAATTATGTAGAGTGAGAGACTAATTAATTCTTCATATGTGAACGTACGTAGATGAATCGAGGGTGGATGTACAACGAGAGCCATGTTAGCCAAGCGTACATCCAAGGCATCGTTGGTTTCTTAAAAGTTGTCGTGGTGGATATGCACAATAAGGGGGAAGAGTGGATTTTTTGTCCATGCGTTGATTGCGATAATACTAGGTAGTGGCAGAACCTTAAGCAGGTTGAAACACACTTGATTCGAAGGGGTTTTAAGGAAGGATATACATGTTGGAGCAAGCACGGTGAAGAGGCGATCATACATGAAGATAATAATAACATCGTTGACACCGAATTGAATGATATGCCAAACACAGTCAATGATGATCAGCCAGATGGTGACGATTGTGCTTCCGATGATGTGATGTCGGATAATGCGGGTACTATGCCTGATCTGGATCACATGCTGCGTGATGTAGAGGGGAACCATAATGATGGAGGGTATAAGCAATTCATTGGCATGTTAGATGACTCTCAGAAACCTTTGTATTCGGGCTGCAAGGCAAAATACACCAGATTGTCATCTGTACTTGAACTTCTGAAATTGAAGGCAAGTAGCAGATGGTCTGACAAGAGCTTCACGGTGATGTTAGATCTGTTCACGGACATGCTACCAGAGGGTAATGAGTTGCCCAAAACAATGTACAAATGCAAGAAGGTTATTTGTCCCTTGGGAATGGAGATTGAAAGAATACATACTTGTCAGAATGACTGTATCCTGTACCGCAAAGAGTATGTGAACTTGCTTTCATGTCCAGTCTGCAAAGCACCTCGATACAAGCGTAAGGGTGGTTTGGACAAGGACGAGGAATACGCTGAGGTGACGAAAGGAATTCCTTATAAGGTTGCATGGTATCTACCTGTAATTCCTCGTTTGAAGAGGTTGTTTGCGAACCCGAAGGAGGCAAAGTTGATGCGTTGGCATGCCGAGGGTCGTAAGAGCGATGGAATGATGAGACACCCTGCAGATGTGGCTCAGTGGAGAAACATCAATAGGAAGTACCTGAATCCGTTCGGCAGTATGAGCAGCAGACACAGCACTTGGCCCGTTCTTCTGTGCATGTACAACCTTTCTCCTTGGTTGTGTATGAAGCGGAAGTACATCATGATCGCGATACTTATCCAAGGGTCAAAGCAACCTGGAAACGACATCGACGTTTAGTTCAGACTACTGATGGAAGAACTACAAACTCTCTGGAAGGACGAGGAGGTAAAGGTATGGGATGCGTACAGAAAAAAGTACTTCGATTTACGTGGGGTGTTGTTCCTTACCATCCACGATTATCCTACATATGGTAACTGCTTAGGGCAGACTATAAAGGGAGCCAAGCCTGCGTGACATGCTTAGAAGATACCGTGGGTATTTGGCTGAAGCACTTATGTAAAACCATATACATGCGTCACCGAAGATTCTTGAGAAGAAATCACCCATACCGTAGCATGAAGAATCAATTCGATGGGAAGACAGAATACGGTGCGAAACTAAGGCCTTTTACTGGGACAGAGGTCCATGATATGGTGAAGGACATCGAAGTTGTGCTTGGCAAGGGGCCTAAATTGAAAAGGCGGCCTGGTAAGAAGAGCATCTGGAAGAAGAGATCAATATTTTCGGAGCTACCTTATTGGAAGGATCAAGAAGTGCGTCACTGCGTAGATGTCATGCACGTAGAGAAGAACGTATATGACAGCGTACTAGGTATGTTACTGAACATCCGTGACAAAACAAAGGATGGCATTAAGACACGAATGGACTTGATCCATATGGGCATCAGATCTGAGTTAGCACCAGTAAAGACTTACGATGACATAGCACTGGGTATCGTCAAGAAGGACAATACCAGCTCTCTGGACATAGGGTGGGTCGGGCCAACTACTCGGAGTCTGACTTCTACACGGGGGCGCCTCGTTGACTTGGAATACAAGACAGGGATAAATACTTACCCGGTAATCCCAGATTCTGTTGTAACCAATTAGGAAACCAATCTGTAAACTGATCCGGATTCTTGTAACCCTACCCGTGTTGACTATATAAGGCCAGGTAGGGATCTCCCAATCGGTATCTTCTCACGAGCTCTAGGCTTCATACGCTTTCGTAAGCTCTCATACACACCTAGCCCTAGCAACCTCGAGATCTACTCTCGAATGCTTGCGGCACTCGGGATCCAAGCAATATCATCCACCAAACACAGGACGTAGGGTATTATCTCCTCTTTAGGGCCTAAACTTGTCTAAACTTTGTCTCCCGTGTGCACCCATTTAGATCTGCTGTGCGTACGTGTTTACAGCATAATTTGGCTCGAGGATTTACTTGGTTGGCCAAATTAAGTATTAGGCTTGCTGGAAGTTGGTATAATGAAACTAACAGTATGGATGCAGCATTCACTCTTAAATGCAGGATTGATATAGCCGAGTGGCTTGGACGCTCACGGTATCTTTGGTGCCGAATGCTCACAGCGTTTCCGAGTGCCCCGAGTGCTCGTCGCATCCCGGAGATACGGAGTGCTCGTAGAAATTATTGAAGACCCGAGCAGTCGGATGTGTCCCCGAGCGCCAACGTCCCGAGTACTACGTCATCAAGTCACGAGCGGTACTTCTGGACATTCAAACATTGGCGACCCCGAGCCCTCGCGACCCCGAGCACTCGCGGCCCCGAGCGCCATCGACCCCGGACACTCGCGGCCCCGAGCAATATCAACCCCGAGTACTGGCGACCCCGAGTGGCCGAGTCCCGAGAAGCTCCCAAGTCCCAAGGAGTTTTTCCCCGAGTACTCAACCGACTCCCGAGCAGTACAAGTTCATCCCCGAGTATGCAGCGGATCCCCGAGCGGTCCGAGTTCGTCCCCGAGTACTCGCGAAGGATCATCTTCAGCAGGTCCGAGTCACGGCGCTACTCTTTAAGACTTACTCGATGCCAGAGACTTCAACTTGAGACGCGAGAAACGCAGCGTGGCAATCAAGGAGAGTCTCACAAGACTTGGAAGTCAATCCGGTTTGTTTGGAAAGGGTATCTCGTGCACCAAGAAGAGTCCGGATGACGGTGTTCGAGGCAGTTAGATTTGGAAGGCTATCTTAGTTTGTATGGAAGGTTACATGTACGGTAGAATCCAGATCCTTTAAGCAAGGAAAGAGATATATTTGTAATCAGTTAGGATTAGGAAGACCAGCCGCCCTATAAATATGTAAAGGGTGACGGCAGATTGAATCATCCAACAATCGACACAAATCAATCTATTACTTTTACCTTTTTTACTTTTCTTAGCAGTAGATCTTTGTTGTTTTGCGCCGAAAAACAGTCGTTTCTTCTTCACGTAAGTAAGAGGATCTTTGTTGCTTTGCTCGGAAAGCAATCGCTCGTCGTACGCGTAAGGACGATAGTTATCCTTTGTTGCTTTGCTCGAAAAGCATCCGTTTATCGTACACGTAAGTACGGTTGGCGACTTCCATTACCTAGGTGTTTCACGGATCCAATTTCGTGCGAACAGTACGGTGCCTCGTATTCATTATTGCCGGATTACTATGTTGACAGTTGGCGCGCCAGGTAGGGGAAGCACGCATAGATCCATCTAAACGGATCCAGATGAGTTTTCTCCAATGACAACGGCGACTTCGTCCCAGGCCGAATCATGAGATTTGGCTCCCTGGACGTTGTCCCCGATCTAGGACAATTTTTCTGATTCGGAAAACTGGACTTCATCACCGACAAGCTCGGCAAACTTCACCTCCACGACTCAGTGTCCAGCTAGTCGGCGGAGGCTTCATCACCTTCCTCATTGGAACTCCTCTCCGAGCCGATGACCTTGGTGACCATCTTCGAGGACGAGGTTACGCGAAAGTTGGATCTACTGCTTGAACACGGGTTTTTTACCAGTCGAGCAGGGATCCCGACTGGTTGGCATGATCGAGTCCCTCTAACCCGTTCTCAACTACGACTCGGACGGCTTCGAGAGATCGGAAGCCACCATCCCTTTTGGGAGGTCTTCACGGCTGACTCGGATGCACTGGCAAAGAACGATGACCAGTCAATCCCCATCGCGGATCACAGCCAGCACATACGCGGGCGCGCGTTCAACGTTGGCAACTTGGTCCTGCGCCTAGTCCAGTCCAACAAGAACAAGCACAAGCTCTCACCACCGTGGGAGGGGCCGTACGTTGTCGCTGAAGTGCTACGCCCGGGGGCTTACCGACTGAAGGATGATGACGGCAGCCTCATCACCAACACCTAGAACATTGAACAGGTAAATCACTTCTATGCTTAAACTTTGTACTTCCGTATTTTAAGCATGAATACATGAATACAATATTTCGTTGCTCCATTCGAGTAACTCTTGGGGTTCCCGACTGGTCCGCTATGCACGCTCACAGCTACGCATAGTGGACACCCGGGGGCCACACCAGCCGGGTGCACTCAACCGCACTCGGACTCTTCTCCTTCGGACAATTATTTTAGTACTGTGTAACAAGCTCGACGCTAACTCTTCGTCTTCAATCGTCGGTCTACGCCACAACCTTGCGATACACGGGAAACAACCCACGGCTAATCTCTATGCAATGGGGGCTACGACGGATTGGCAAGAGCACACACAAAGAGCTAACTTACACACGAATGAATCTTTACGAAATAGTTTAACAAACACAGAACATGTTCGCCAAAGATACGCATAAAAGAGTAACACTTGGACTTCCCGAGTACTTGACATGTATTTCGAACAGTTCATATACATATCCCTACTTCTACAAGTTGGCACGGTCGGCTAGGGAATTCGCGGTAGCATGGACTTCCTCCATCAGCGCCGGGACCTCTTCGTCGGGGACGCCAGCGGGCCTTCGCCTGATCAGGTGCTCACCGAAGGCGCTCCACGACCACCTTTGCACGGTCCGGGGATGGGTCGTCCTCTCACAAAGCGTCGTAGGCCATCCAACCAGCCGCCTTTAAGGACTTGATCTGCGCTTCCTTCACGGTCACTTGCTCCTGCACTGTGCGGAGGGTGCCTTTCAAGTTTTCCCACTCGGCCTGGCACTGGCCAAGTCGATCGAAGGCCGGGAGCTTGGCCTGGAGGAACTTGGTTTTGTCCCGGTACCTCCTGGCTAGGTTCTGCATAGGCAATAGAAAATTAGCTACTTGAGAAAAGCATTAAGACCCTACGCTCGGTTCCATGAACCGAGCAGAGGTTTGGGAGCTACACCCATTGGGTGCATTGATCGTGCCTCCAATGTGAAACCTACAAGCCAAAAAGAACCTCCGCCCAACTGTTCCAGTCGGCCGGAGGCTCCGGGCTACACCCACTGGGTGCACTGATCGTGCTCCCAGTGCGGAATCTACAAGCCAAAAAGAACCTCCGCCCGACTGCTCCAGTCGGACGGAGGCTCGGGGGCTACACCTACTAGGTGCACTGATCGTGCCCCCAGTGCGGAATCTACAGGCTAACAAAGAACCTCCGCCTGACTGCTCCAGTTGACCGGAGGTTCGGGAGCTACAAAAGAAGACGAGCGATTGTAACGTGCCTCCAACAGGCCGCTAGTCGGTTACCAAACAACTCGGGACCAAAGCGTTACAGTTTGAAGGGTTTCGGTGGTTGATCTCCAGGGATCCATAACCACCTGAATACACCCGAGTGAAGGGTGGCAGTAGTGCGCCTCTAGTGGGCCGGTAGTCGGATACCGAGCAACTCGGAGCCACCGGTTTCTCTACCCGGATATTCTGGGAACTTTACCCTGGAATCTCTGGGATCCAGAACTTTCGGATTCAGTGGAACGTCCGGGTATAAGGCTCCACCACTCGGGACCAAAGCGCTACAGTTTGTGTTCTGGTTCTGACGCGAATTTCAGGTGCACGCCCCCAGAGGGACACTAGCTGGACCTGAGCCACTCGGGAAACCAGGTGCCACTTAGAAATTCAGTCGGGATTCATGGTATGTCCCCCGCTGGGCTATTAGCCGGTCTCCATCCGCTGGAAATGATCGGATACCACCAGGACTTACCCGTTATTAACTCAACCGCCATGATATTCCTACCCTGCGGGTGAATATTACTCGGCTTATTATCTCAACTCTACAGGAGTTCTATGAGTCCCTCACAATCTTCCTGCAGACCATAATAGGGCGCGTTCAGGCGGATGCCACTCGAGAAGAAGGCAAAAGCACTCGGCTTGGACGTTACAACGACAAGTTGCAGCCAGATTGTGAAGGACTCGGGGGCTACTGACAATGACATAGCACCCGGGTATCATCAAGAAGGACAATACCGGCTCTCTAGACATAGGGTGGGCCGGGCCAACTACTCGTAGTCCGACTTCTACACGGGGGCGCCTCGTCGACTTGGAATATAAGACAGGGATAAATACTTACCTGGCAATCCCGGATTCTGTTGTAACCAATTAGGAAACTAATCTGTAAACCAATCCGGACTCTTGTAACCCTACCCTGGTCGACTATATAAAGCCAGGTAGGGATCTCCCGATCGGTATCTTCTCATGAGCTCTAGGCTTCATACGCTTTCGTAAGCTCTCATACACACCTAGCCCTAGCAACCTCGAGATCTACTCTCGAAGGCTTGCGGCATTCGGGATCCAAGCAATATCATCCACCAAACACAGGACGTAGGGTATTATCTCCTCTTGAGGGCCTGAACCTGTCTAAACTTTGTCTCCCGTGTACACCCATCTAAATCTGCTGTGCGTACGCTGCCCTGTATTCATTCTTGCCGGATTACTACACCGACAAGACCGATAAAGGCCGGACGTACCTCCCCCTACTTGCTACACTTTATCGAAGGACGAGAGAATTGAGCTGTGCGAGTTCTTGGGTACCGTTAAAGTTCCGTCCGGTTACTCAACGAACATGAAGAATCTTGTTTCTATGGCAGACTTGAAGTTAATTGGCATGAAGTCTCATGATTGTCATGTGATGATGACATAGATGCTCTGAGTGGCTATCAGAAATATTTTGCCTATTGATGTCCGAGAAGCACTAATGAGATTGTGTCATTTCTTTAACACAATATCTCGGAAGGTCATAGATCCCCTTTCACTAGGTGATCTGCAAGACGAGGTGGTCAAGACTCTTTGTCAACTTGAGATGTATTTTCCGCCATCGTTCTTCGATACCATGGTCCATCTCATTACTCACCTCGTGCATGAGATACAGATGTGCGGCCCGGTGTTTCTACGAAGCATGTATCCGTTCGAATGTTTCATGGGAATTGTGAAGCACTATGTTCGGAACCGAAATCGGCTAGAGGGCAGTATCGTCGAAGGTTATATTTCAGAGGAGGTTGTTGAGTTCTGCATCAACTGCATGGCTGAAGCACAGCCGATTGGTGTGCCTTGATCTCACCATGAGGGGAGACTTAACGAAATCGGGACCATAGGAAGGAAAGCAATCACCCCTGATGTGGAAGCACATGCTATAACCCATTTCACCATCTTGCAACACATGACCTTAGTGTCCCCTTATATCGTAGAACATGTGGCAAAGCTAGGGAGGAGTATCCGAAAGCGACAGATGCTTGGAGGATGAAAGAGCACAACAAGATATTCAACCAATGGATTAAGAAGCGAATCGTCGGGGGGCTCCTCAATCGACACGCTGACCTGGTTGGCAAAAGGGCCTACATTTACAGTTCAAACTTCGCAAGGATACGATATAAATGGGTACACATTCTACACAAAGGCCCAAGATGCGAAGAGCATATACCAAAACAGCTCTGTCTGCATAGAAGCCCGAGATACATCTGAGAACAAACAATTCTATTACGGGATCATCGAGGAGATTTGGAAGCTTGATTATGTGTTTTTCAAGATTCCTTTTTTCCGGTGTCAATGGGTTAGTCTGAAACATGTGAAGGTTGATAAGTATGGTGTCACGTACGTCGACCTCAACCGAGCCGCATACAAAAGCGAACCCTTCGTACTTGCCACCCAAGTTACCCAAGTCTTCTACGTAAAAGACCTCGCACATAAGAAGCAGCACGTAGTTCTGTGTGAGAAAAGGAGGACGTCGGAGTTGAGAATGTGGTTGTCAAGGATGAATACAACCAATTCGACGACTTGCCACCTATTGGAGACCGCATGAGGGTCGAGGAAGAACAACTTGAAGAAACATGCTATGTACGTGTAGATCACTCGGAAGGGCTAGTGTTCAAAGGAAATAAGCTAGTGGAATGAGTGATTAATCAACGAATGCTATATATGTAATTTGTGGAGTTAGGTACATATTTGTGAAAATGAATCAATGCAGTACATATTTGTGGAAATGATTCAATGCAGTATATATTTGTCGAAATGAATAAACTTAGTTGCTATGTGCTGGATATTCTGATGAAATGTTATGGTATGTACGAATTCTTGTGAAATTCTGATGCATATGCAGGCTACTGGCCTAAAAAAATTTTAATCCTGCTAGAAATTCACATTTCAAACGGTTAATACAGAAAAACTGTTTGGGACGAGTACACATCCCAAACGGTTAAGACACCAAAACCGTTTGGGATGTGTACCATATCCCACAGGGTTAAGACGTCAAAACCGTTTCGGATGCGGGACATATCCTAAAAGGTTACTTAGTTGTAGCCATTTGGGATGATACATATCCCAAACGGCTAATAGTTCATAACCGTTTGGGATGTGCGTCCCTTAAAATTCCGAAGCGCGCGGCCCTCTCTCATATTCTCAGTAATCTTATTCCCGTCCCGAGCCCTAGCGCCATGGCCGCCTCCCAACCTGTACTGACGCCGCCCCCGCCTCCTGAGCCCGACGCACCCCGCCGCCGCCTCCCGAGCCCGAGCCCTAATCAACATCATTGCCCTCGCCGCCACCCCAACCGCCGCCGCCTCCCGAGCCCGACGCACCCCGCTGCCGCCTCCCGCCCCCAACGTCAACGTCTTCAACATCTGCCCCGGGCTCAAGCCGTCGGCCCCCTTGGAGCTTCTTCCCGTTGCCCACCCCGAGGACCGAGCGCCCTCACCGTCGTCGATCGCCTGCCCCGAGGACCGAGCGCTGTCGTCATCGTCTCCCTTGCCGAGGACCGCCTCCCCCGCCCCGAGCACCCACGTCAACGCCCTCCTCGCTAGTCGGTCGCCCTCCATGCCATCGCCCATTGTCCGGGTAAGCTGGTCAATGTGGGCTCATGAATAGCTCTACTACTATTGCAAGGAAAAAAAATTGCCGGTGGTACTGTTGGAATAGTTAATCTCGGTTGTGCTTGATTCAGCCATGAAAACTTGTATGCTTTCTTTATTATCAAGAAAAGATATGTGTACTGAGATAAGTTAATCAAATTTGTTATGTCATTTTATTTCTGATCATTTAAATGGTTCATCGGTAGCCCAGTTTCTCTTTAAAATTAACTTGAAATCCTACTATCATAATGGTTCAGCGTGAATTAAGTTAATAGAATCGATCAACTTGACCTGTTAATCGTACTATCATAATGGTTCAGCGTGAATTATGATATATAGATTTATTGGTATGGCTAGTTTTTGTAGACCAATCGAACGATCGAATATTGTTTCCCAATTGCTTAAGTACCAGGTGTCAATGGGGCAGTTAGCTTGTCAAGTCACTGCATGTTCGGTTATTAGGTATTATATGACTCATTGTAATCAGAACAATGTTAATATGTTTACTTAGGTTTCCTGAACTACATAGTAGTTTTCAGTATAACTCGAACTAGAATTGCTATTAGTTTGATTTGGAGCTCTAGTCAGAGCACATTCTGCACTATAGCCATGTTCTATTTTATTAAGTTGGTCTTTCAAAGAGCATTTATTTTTCTTACACCATTTCAACATGTGGACTCCTAATTGTTTGGTTTTAGCGGTATTAGAATATGTGCTTATGGATATCTTGGTACAGTGCTCTTTTAACATAACCTGATTCAAAAGATGTCGTCCGATAATGCCTCTCCGAGGAGGTCCGATGAGCAGACATCGGCTAGAGGTTCTGTTGAACGGACGTCGCCGAGAGGACCGTCTGACTCCTTGGCAAAATCAGTGCGCCATCCTAGGAAACCCTCAATGAAGCCGAAGGGACGCTTTGAAGTGCAGGCCATCCACGAGGAATCTGGGGCTCCTATAGAACCGGAAAAAACTATGAAAAAATTTAGGACCATATGCGGGGTGGTCGCGAGGGGTCAGGTCAGCATCCTGTTAAGTGACTGGAAGCAAGTAACCAAGGACGAATGCAAATTATTAGTGGACGAGATAATGAAATCTTTCATGGTGCCCGAAAGATGGGTCAAGGATGTGCGACGAGCCGTGGAGCTGAAGGCTTGCGATTCTTGGAAGAATTAGAAACATGTGTTGAACAAGAAATATGTCCAGGAACAAAAGGAGCCCTTTGGCCCTTACCCAATGATTACACCTGAAGACTGGGATAAATTAGTGGAGATAAAGATGACATCTGAATTTCGTCGCAAAAGTTAAGAACACGAGGCTTTAGTGGCAAAGAACAAACACCCGCACAAAATGGGCACGAAAGGATACTACGACAAAAAGAGACAATGGGAGAAGGAGGATGAAGAAGCACGCCTTTGGGGCACCGACCCACCATTTGCTGATGTCGAGACGAAGCGCGCTCGATACTGGTGTAGAGGGAGGTCTACTACCAGCTCTTCGGGTCCTTCCAAAACCCTACCGACCAAGAAGTTTACCAACACCTGGTACGATCGATAACGTTAGATGACCTGGTCATCCGAGTTATTAGTCTGTAAATTAATAACATAATGATTACTTATGTACTATCCGTTGCCCTCTGCAAAAGGAGCTGAGTGTTCAAGCTTCCGAAGGCTCTTTCCAGTCCGTTAGGGCTGACGACATTCTCACAGCCAGTTTGGGAACGAAGGAGCACCTGGGCCGTACTCGTGGTCAAGGGTTCCTAGTCAGAAATAGCAAGGCATTCCCATTCGATGAACAGTCGAGACAAGAATGGAAAAGTGCCAAAGCGGATTACAAAATGAGCGGATAAAATCCGAGCTCCGTCAAATACTTATGCCTGAGTTTGAACAGCTGCTTGAGGCTAGGTTGACAAACGAGAGAGAAGCCATGGAGGAAAGATTCAGATCACAACAAGAAGGTCTTGGACACCCCAGCCCCGGTGCCCGTCGAAGTAGCTGCACATCAGGCGGACCTGAATGTCTCGATGATACCAACACAACATATGCAGTCGATGGCATCAACGAGCCGAAGAAATGCAAGCTCCAAGTGATTATAGCCCAATTGGGTTTTCCCTTGGAGGCTACTTCCAGGTTGGTGTATCAGTCCGCTCAAGGGGGTACATTACACAGTGTGGCGATGGCGGCTGGTTTTGCTAGGTGCACCATCGACAGTATTGACCCCAAATTCATGCGAGTCCTGCTATTCCATGCACGCGCGGATGATGATATGCAGACTTTGTGAGACGCAATTGGGTCATTCATCCAGTGACCCAAGAAAGATATAGTCTTGGAGGACGCACTACCGGCGTCACCGAGGCTGCATGTTGAGCCACCTGCCAACATCCAAGATCAGCTGCAGCTATCAGCACCCCTAGCGAGGCCTGATGAACCCTCTAGTATGCATGTTGAGCCACCTGCCAACATCCAAGATCAGCTGCAGTTATCAGCACCGCCACCGAGGCCTGATGAACCCTCTTTTGTGCATGTCGAGCCACATGCCAACATCAAAGAGCTGCTGCAGCTATCGGCACGACCGGTGCTACCTTCCCAGTTCGCTCGCGAGTTTGATCTACCGGCACCACCCCCCCTCCCCCGGTGAGGGTTACAGCCAAAAAGAACGGCGCAAAGGCCACAACGAAGGGCAAAGGAAAGGGCAAAGCAAAATCGCTTACCAAAAATCCAAATATGCTAACCGATGAGGAGTTCAACAAAATGTTCCCTCCCATGGACGTAGCCCCGCAATATGTGCCTAGCCAACTATTGCTGGGACAACAAGTGAAGGATCAAAGATGTCGACTAGAGGGGGGGTGAATAGGCGACTACAAATTTTAACCTTTTCTTAGTTGCTTTTAGGGAAGTGCGGAATATAAATTCTCTAAATGTGCAACTAAGTGAGTCAACCTATATGACAAGATACAAATAGCTCAATGATAACACAAGGAGTACAAGCTACCCAACACAAGCACAATATTGATATGAAAATGAAATAACCACAAGTTGGAGGCGAAGATTTAACCCGAAGTTCACACCCTTGGGAGGGGTGCTAATATCTGTTGGAGAGGCGGAGGTCAAACAAAGCACCTCACGACACAAAGTCTCGCCTTCTTCTCCTTTGAGCCTCGGCAAACCAAGCCGGAGCTCAAATCACTCGTGGTAGACCTTGAGGTGGCCTCTGTCGGCGTAGAGACGCCTCTAGCGGTGGTCCGGTTGGACCCCCTTTGGGATTCGGCCGGGGGCGTAATAGGGTTCTTCTTATGAGCCGGTGGCGGATCGAGAAGGGTGAGAATTTGATACTAAAGACACAGAGATTTATCCAGGTTCAGGCCACCCGGAGGTGTAATACCCTACGTCCTGTTCTTGGAGATGTGTTTGTATTGATTCGATCGAGACTATTCAGGTGCTCTTCCTTACGAGAGACTAACTTCTCTACTAGCGTGAAATGTCTAAAGCTCAAAGGAGTCTAACTCAAAAAGCTCTAGCCAAAGATCCGAACCCCTTGCATGGCCTTGGAACTCCCCTTATATAGCCGGGGGTTTACCACAATGGCCAAGGGGTACTGCAGACGACGTCGTGGGCGGCAAGAAGCCGCCCACTCTCACATTTAATGCGCGCTGCTGATTTTCATGCCGGACGTCTCCCCGCCATGCTTCGGAACAGGGGCTCCGCCCGCTTTATGCCCGGTGGGTCCCTCGAATGCTGACTTACCGGGCTCCTTCTGACAGAGTGGGTGAAACATTCGCTCCTGGGCCCCGGGTGTCAGCGACCGACCGCGCCGCGGGACGCGCGGTGATTTGACCCAAAGCGGGCAAAGAAGGTTGACAGCGACACGGGTACGCGGGGCGGCGCACCCGGTCGGTTAACAACCCTGTCAGGCGGACCCATCCCGCGGCAAGGGTCAGGGCAAAAAAGGGATTTGCCCTGCGCGGATGGGACCCGGCCTGACCGATATTATGCCCGCACAGGGCTTGGCACTTAATGCCCGAATGACAGGCATTAAATGCCTCTGCTGGGGCCGAGGCTTGCGGGAGAAGCCAAACACTGCAGCGGCGCGCCCGGAGGAGGGCCCCACAGGGGGACCCCACGACCCCCGAGCGCTCCGACCCCGAGCGCTGTGATCCCGAGCGCTCTGATCCCGAGCGGCCCCTTCGGCTCCCGAGGGGCGCCAGCTGCCCCGGGCGGTCCCAGGGCGACCCCGAGCACTCGGGGGAGCACTTGCCGAAGGGTCGCTCGGGGCCCCTTATGGGGGAAGCACCCGTGGGTCCGCTCGGGGGCTCGACCGAGTACTCCCCTGGGCCCCACGCCTCGCGGGACGCCGGGCGCTCGGGAAAGGAGCCCCGAGCGCTTCCTCGATTCCTGAGCCAAGGACCGCAAGGAGCCCAAGGCCCTTTACAGATTGCTCGCTAGGACGCGGTGCTCGGAAAAAGCCCCCGAGCACCTAGGTTGGACCGCCGGGCCCACTTACCGCGGCGGCGGGGTCCTTAACGACCCGGCCGCCACGTGCCTCGCCCTACGGCCTCTGATTGGCCTCCGCCGGCGGTTCGGGGGACTCTGGGCCCCATTCCGCCGACAGCCTCCAAACCTTCACAAATGATCCCGGAGCACAAATCCACACCTTGAAGGCTTCCGGGAGACACCAACCGTCTAGGGATCCCCAAAATCCCAAGAGTAACAGGCAAAGCGATGAACTCAAGGGGGATTCAAATTTGGCTTGGTGGGATTGTAGATCTAGGGCTCCTCTTTCTTTTCCCTCAAAGGCTTGGTGGGATTTGAGCACTAGGGGAGGAGATCCTCAAGATTGGGAGCTTCAAAATGGTGGAGGAGAGAGGTATTCAAGAAGCTCAAGTCGGGTGCCCCGTGGAGAAGAAGGGGTGGGCCTTTTATAGGCCCCCAAAATCTGCCCGTTGGGGCTCTGTGCGCATGGTCCGGACTTTCATCCGGAACCTCCGGACCCAACCTCCGAATCACCCGGATTCCGGGCTATCCTTCAAACAGCCTTCCGGGTGAGTCCAGAAGCTACTGGACTCGTCCGGAACTCCATCCGGAATCCATCCGGAAACAAGGTCGTCCGGAGGTTCAGCTCGGATCCTCCGGATCCAGACTCCGGGCCAACTCAAATTCCGGGCTGTCCTCGGACAGCCTTTCAGGCGAGTCCAAAGGCTACTGGACTCGTCCGGAAATCCATCCGGAAACCATCCGGATTCCGAACCACCTGAAAGTTCTGCCCGGAACCTCCGAACCTAGCATCCGGATCCATACAGAGAGCAAAAGCAGGGTATAAAATGAGGCTTCTCACTTGCTCTCTCTTGGGGTTTTTCTCGAGCATGGGTTGTGGATGAAAGATCTCATAAGAAATTTATTACCACCCTCTTGTTCATCACTTTGCCCCTCCTAATAGTCTGGCTTTCCTAAGACTCAATCATAAGATAAAAATGCATAATTTAAATACGCCGTCTTCTTCTCTCCTTTTTGCTTAGGGGAGTCTCCGACCACCTTTGCTTATCAACCCTTGGACTAACACCTGTTCATATACTTTGTAAACATGGTTAGTCCCCTAATCATTTGTCATTTACACCAAAACCCACTTAGGGGCTTAGATGTCCTTTCAACAAGAACTCGCGCGTGCAGGTTTGATTTGCCAGAAATTCCATGCATAACTGTGTATTTCAAGCCAGACAAGCTCCACAGGGAGGACGCAGCAAGACAAGCTAGTATACCTGCGTATTTCAAGCCAGAGCACTTCCTCCACCAAGTGGGTGATTGCACGGTAGGCTTCAAGGACTTGTTCCTCCTCTTCAACCTTCGAGAAATCGACGCCTCCCTTATGAGATGCTTTACATTGTAAGTATTTCACGATCATTGTGTCCATTCAAGCATTTTGCCGCTAAATGCATACATATTAACTCTTACTTTCAATACTTAGGCACATGATCGATGAATGCAAAGTAAGGAAAGAACCGGTGGGTTTCATCGACCCACACTTGGTCTCTGCACAAAGCATCGCCATTAACCATGAGCTCGTCCACAAATAACTGGTACACGCATTGACGACTCATCAGGACAAACACTTCATAATGCTTCCATACAATGAGTTGTAAGTTATACACTATACTTCACATATTTATACTTTATACAACATGGGCTGCATGAGTTGTGACCGTGGAGAAAAACTTTGGCAGCTTTCATTGGATCTTGATTGTCTTCATGCCGAAAGATAAAAAAGTAGTATACCTTGATCCCTATAAGGCTCATGACTACTCGTCAATGCGCGGATTCATCAACAGGTGGTAGACCACATTTTGTTTCGCCCGTAATTAGTTCTATTCTTTCTTCCTTCTGCTATTTGCTTAAATTTTATAATCACTTAGGGCACTCGACGCCGTTACTTGTGGAGGGAGATCAACGCTAGGAGATGCCCAGACTTGGCGTCACGATTTTGAAATTAAGGTATTCTCTGATTAAGTATATAACTGTCCGGTATCATCTAAGTTTCCAAAAAATTCTATCCATTACTAATATGCCTGAGATTTAATTTTTTCAGGTTGCCCAGCAACCCGCAGGAACCAACCTTTGTGCCTATTATGTTTGCCACTTCATGATGAAACTCATCCCTATGTCGAAGAAGATCAAAGATGTTAAGGGGATAATGCAGGTTAATTTCTCTTAAGTTATTAGTATTTCTTGCCATTTTAGCTATAGCCACGACATTTAACTTAATAGCTGCAGCTTTTTTCTTCAATGGGATCAAAGTCGATGAAGGAGCTCGACCTCACAGAGATTCGAGGGCAATTCTCCTTCTTCTTTCAAGTGAAAGTCTTATCTCCAAAAGGACAGTTCCACAATCCTTAGCTAATGTTAATTCATACTTTGTAATGGATTTTGTAATGCATTTTGGTACTTGTAATGGATTTCGTAATTGATTCAAGTGTGGATGCATTTTGTAATGGATTAATGTTTGGATGGATGGTTATGTGAATAAAATGTGCACTTCTGCTATGTGCTGGATATTCTGATGAAATGTTATCATATATATGAATTCTGCTCAAATTCTGATGCATATGCAGGTTGCTGGCCAAAAAATAAATTATTTCTTCCTGCTATAAATTTACATCCGAAACGGTTAATATAGGAAAACCGTTTGGGATGACTACACATCCGAAATGGTTAATACAGAATAACCGTTTCGGATGTGTAGACATCCCAAACGGTTTCCACTGTTTGGGATGTTGTAGTCATCCCAAACGGTTCTTTGGGATGCGGATGACATCCCACACGCTTCTGCTTTATTAACCGTTTGGGATAACGAGGACATCCCACGCGGTTCTTCTGCATTAACCGTTTGGGATATGTCTCTCTTCCCAAACGGCCACAGAACCGTTTGGGATATGACTCCCTCATCCGCAACAGACAATTGGTGACGGTTCATAAAACCATTTGGGATGCAACATTTCGACCGTTTGAGATGGTTATTTGTGTACTAGTATTGGATGTTCATTACAAAGGCAACCTCGAGGAGGTTTTTGTTGCTTCGACAGAAGAGGAGATTAGAATGTATAAGTGGGTGGTGATTGACAATAATTCAGGCTCGGACTGCATTCGATAAACTTGGAGAACTCCATGTATGTGGTGCGAACTATCACAAATTAGGATGAACTCCATGTATGGTGCATCAGAAACCGTGTCAAATTCCGAATCGGATAGTTGTAGTCAGAGAGTCGGACTCAAACTAAAATATGGTAAAGACTAGGGAGTATGCATCTTCTATTTTTATTGAATAAAATATGATAAACTCTGAAAAGCTAATGACGTGGAGAAAAAAGTTCGAGAGTACGATACGAGGCACGCACTTACATATACCATACTTCCATGCTTATATGAGTTCACCGCTTACTCTAGTAAAACATCGAGACTCTACCTATCTCTTTTAACATGGGCATACATTATTCTTTAATTTCTCAATAATAATAGAAGAGTAATCTCTTAAGTGGGCATGCCTTGTTCTACATAACACATATGTATATATGTACTCTGGTTAAATACGATACTTCGTTCAATCCTATTACTGAATCCTGAATAGGTGGAAGAGAATGTAACATCCCAGATGTCAACTCTACCTGACAATGCCACCACACTAAGTCTGGAAAAATTGTAAATTTTGGTAGAATGATATTTGTTTATAAGGACTTTCACAAGAGACAATTAACCATATTTCACAATGTGTAATATCTAAGCAGTTTATAACAAGATATAACCTCAAATTAAACATATGACTCTAATGACTCCATGACGACATGTTATATAGACCAAAGCAACCAACGACTCACACTAAGCAAATAACAAGACACTATGCAGTTATATAAGTATTGAAGACTCCACCTAGCAATTATGAGGGTATGATGTCTAATCGATATGTGAATCAAGTGAAGTGTCCATATCAAGGTGAGCTACTCCCTCCCACGTATGTCATTAGTCTATGTACCTGAAAACCAAATAAAAACAAGAATAAGTAAAGAATACTCAGTAAGTACAGCTTAGAGCCTTAAGAACAATAAACACGAATTAACACGTAATCTACAATTGAACACCAAATTCCTGCATCTTTAGCGAATACAAAACCAAAGAAATTCAGAAGCATCACGGAGTAGTCATCACGGACGGTTCTCACAAACCTAACTCAAGCACAACGGATTAGGTCACATGTGATGGTCTCTCACCGACCCACCGAAATAGTCAACATGGAGCGGTTCTCACCACGCCTGACTTAAATATTCATAACATGCAAATACAGGAATATCGAACAGAACATCAACCAAGAACACAAGCACAACCAATAACGATAAACGTACAAGGTAGATCGTCATGCACTTGCCTTTACCTTGATGATCAAACTAAAGCATTACCTTCGGCATCGAAAGCTTCCAAACCTATGAAACAAACCTCGCTTAAGATGTTATTCTACGATAAGCACACTAATATAATAATCGCAACTAAGTCTCATAAGAAAATCTCTCAAATTCTCAACTTTGCCATCTCAAATTACATCTCCTCTGATTTGCCATAGTTTAATTCCTATCTTTCATTCTACTTAGCCAAAAATAGCAAATAATATAACTTGAGAATCTATGGAAAATTTTCTACAAATCTGTTGTTGTGAACAAAAATTAATTTCATCTTCATCTTGCCTAAAAACTGATAAACAGGAACATGCACCATTTAAAAACTGCATGATAGCGAACTTCTTTCGCATAGAACTCTCTCACCATTGATGGGAATTTAGCAAACAATATTATGTTGGAAAGTTATGGACATAGCCTACAACTTTGCTTTTGGGACCAATATCAAATTCTTGACTAATATGTACCACAATTAAAAGCAAGCTTTCCGATCTTCAACTCGGCCATCCAAAATTTCAACTGGCATCAAATTCGTTCTGTACCGTTGCACATACATGCCTTAGAGACTACCAAGAAACTTACCCTTGTCACATGAACCCTGGATTTGACACGACTTCGTTAAATTTTGGCAAGATTCGTGAAATCCTTTTATCTTTTCTTCTTCAGTCCCACCATCTTCTCTCCTAACTCTAGCTTCTCCTGCACAAGCATGGCAGCCACCTTCTTCTAATTCTTCTTCTTCTTCTTTACCTCCACCTTCATCTTCTTCCTCTACTCCTCCTCTTCTCCATGGTGACCGGCAGCATGGCGCAACAGGGAAGAGGCACATGGGGCAGGGAGGAACACTGAGTGATTGGGGAAGCCCACCTGTGATGGAGCTCCGATGAGCTCTGGCTGGTGGCAGTGGGGCTGTGGGCTCCCGACCAGCGGTGTGCCCACCCGAGGTGCATGGCGATGGTTAGGGCATGGGAGGCGTCGGACTACCCAGGGTATACGTGTTCTTTTATTTTATTTCCTTTACCTCTCTCTTGGTCTAAGTTTAGAAATATGTACTTGCTAAATTGGAAATAGCATTGCATAAACCAACTGGTCGATGCCCTCACTATGCAATGGTGGTAATTGAATTCAAATTCCGGTGTTGTATTCTTTCTGCTTTTTGTTTTCCTTTTCTCATCGCTTAAGGTTAAGCGGGTTCCGAATCCTATTAGCACATCAAAGCCACAATTTATATATTTTCCCCCTTCTATTCCTGATCTGAATTAGAACTGTAAATTGATCGGCCTCTTTGAAAAGTAGACAAACTTATATTCCTTTTTGATCAATTTGACGAGATGAATGTAACCGTGACCTCCGATCATCCATACGGCTACAATTTAAGAACTCAAAGTTTTAACTCTATTTTTGTTAGTTCGGTTAAATTCGTAATTTTTAAAATTCGGGGTATTACAGAGAAGAGACGGATTACTAATTTGTTGTACTGATGTCGGGAGTTGGGCTGGAGCTTGATCCTGAGTCTAGACCCGAAGGTAACACGTCTCGTGGCACCGTCTGGTTTCTGCTTTCAGGACACACCGTTTGAGTGTGGCAACTTCATCTATAAATCGATCTACAATGAACTATCTTCTCGGATCAGGATATATTGGGAAGGATGATGGTAGCTACTGTTTACCTCTTGGTCGCATCAGTTCATGTCACTGCCTAGAAATTAAGGGCTATATAACACAGTGCTGTTGTGTTTTTTCTAAAAGAGAAAAAACCAGAAGTACGTACTAGCTGCTCCCAGTAACTATGACGATAGAAGCGCTACCTGTTTGATCTCCATTTTGTTCGCATCCCAGGAGCTAGCTAACCATACGTATGTACGACCTTGGAACTGGACTTAACCAGGGGGCATTAAGTGATGGATTTCATGGATCATGACTTGTGTGAAGATTGTCCGGCTCTCATTGAAACTTAATGGAAAATTGTTGGAGCGATTTGAGCCGTCAAGGGGTTTACGCCACGTGAGCCACTATCTCCGTTTTTATTTTCTTTCTGGCGTTTTGCAAGATGCTGTCCAGGAGAAGGGCTTATTACCGGTGAAAGTGTGTCGTCGAGCTCTGTGAATATCTCACTTATTGTTCTCGGATGATTCACTATTATTTTTTAAGCTCGGGAGGATCACGCAACTATTATTAAAAAGACATTACATGCATATGCACGAGGTACGGGACAGTTTAGGGCATCTCCAATAGGGTGATGTCAGCCTTCTCTTAAATGTGCCACATATGATTTTTGTTGAGTTGGAGGAGAGAGAGAGAAGAAAGAGAAGGTTGCCTTCTCTTGGTGAAGGGATAATCCCTTCACACCTAAGAGATCACTATTTTCTCCATTGTATAATATGTCTTCCCTTAAACCCATATTTTCTAGTTTAATTTTGATCATATATTCATGCATGCATTAATTGTTAGAGATAGCATCAAGAGATAACCCATTGTATAACATGTTTTTATTATTATCTCTAGATGACGTGGAAGGTATAAGAGAAGGCTACTTTCTCTACTATTGAAGATGCCCTTATTAATCCATCTGATTGTTTTATTATGTTTGGTGGAAATTGTCCGCCGGATACCCAGGTAGCTGTGAGTTGGGTGATACAAACTGAATTTGAAGCTAAGTACCTAGGCCTACCTTACGCCTGAAGGACGTATACATAAAGAAAAATTCCAATCACTTCAAGCAAAATTAAGTAAAAGGCTTGTTAATTGGGGAGAAAATATCTGTCTGCCGGGGGGAAGGAGGTGCTTATCAAATCAGTTGCATAAGCTATCCCAGCTTATGTTACGAGTGTGTTTAAATTGTCTGCGTAAATTTGTGATGATCTCACAAGATTAGTCTGAGCTTATTGGTGGGGTACCGAAGGTGGGAAGAGAAGAGCTCATTGGGTGGCTTGGGATAAGATGATCCTTCCAAAGAACCCAGGAGGTTTGGCTTTTGAGATATGAGATTATGTAATCAAGCCCTTCTGGCTAGGTAGGCATGGCGCTTAATACAATCTCCGAACCGTTTATGGCCAAGTACTACCAGAATGCCCCGCAGTACTACCAGAATGGATGTCTGTTGGATACGGTGTTTACTGGCAATGCTTCTCCGGCTTGGAGTGCAATTGAGTATAGCATTGAATTGTTAAATGAAGTTATGATATGGAGGATTGGCAACGGATGCTCTGTTTGCTTTTGGCGGTATAGGTGGATTCCTAGAGGCCCATCTCTTAAACCTATTACCCAGAAACGTCGTTGTCGATTGAAATGGGTCTAATTTTTCGATGTACATGGTGCTTGGAAGGAAGATCTATTACATGACTATTTGCTTCCCGGTAGATGTTGAGGAAATTCTGAAGATCAGAACTGCACCACGAGCTAAAGAAGATGTGTTGGCTTGGTTTCCAGAAAAATCTGGCATATTTACTGTTCGTAGTGCTTATCACCTTGCAGTATCGGACCACATTTTATCTTTTTCTGGTGGGGCATCGAGTTCACGGCCAGAAGGTGATCGCTCGCTCCGGAAGCTTGTGTAGCAGACCCAGGTTCCACAAAAGATTAAGATTTGTGCATGGAAGATTCTCGTTGGTGGCTTGCCAACTATGGAGATTATGAAGAAACATCACCTTGATGTATTATTAGATGTGTGTCCGGTGTGTGGCAACGGAGAGGAGGACAATTTCCATGATGTGGTTTCATGTCCTGACGCAAGAATTATATGGGCAGCAATGCGAGAGGTGTGGCGGTTACCACTGGAGAAAAAGTTTGAAGAACTCTGGGCCAGAATGACTATTTCTCGGTATTAGCACTGGCTACGTCCGAGGAGCGTATGATGATGATCATGATCATATATGGAGCGTTTGGTAGTTGAGAAATGATCTAGTTCATGAGAAATCAAATTCACCGGTGGAATGTACACATCGATATTCAGTAAGCTATTTGGAGTCTCTTCTTCTCATTCATCGCAAGGATCAAACGGATCCAATGAAGGGCAAAGAAGTTGTTGAATTCCTTCCGGGTGTGGCGCGGAAGGATGTACGTTCGTCGGCGGCGCCGCTGCAAGTGAGTTGGGTTTGCTCCTGATCCGGGATGGTTGGCGTTATCAATTGATAATCTTTCGTAGAACGGCATGGCACAGCTAGAATTAGCGTGGTCCTACGGGGAGCCGAAGGCCAGGTGATTTTCTCGCGAGACATGTCCTCCATTATTGTTCTGGAGCATCTGAATCTGAATTACGTGGCGCTTGGAGGGTATTTCTTTGGCTCTACGGTAGACAAACTTACCGGTGATTGTACAGATGGACTGATGTGTTGTTGCAGATGTTGAAAGGCAAAGTGGTGGAGCGATCGAGGCTCTTGTACATCATCCGAGAAGTTAAGTATATGCTTTCAGAAAATAGGGAGATCAAGTTTGTTAAAATTCATCGAGATCAGAATAGAGTAGCACATACATTAGTTGCTTATGCTAGATGTAACAATAGTAATAATGTATGGCATCATGGCACTCCTGTAGTACAGCTGGTTCGTACAAGAGATTTTTTATAGTACCTTAGTACTCCACAGATAGAATAAGGAGTACCAAGTAAATCCAATCATCTATTTATAAGGGTATTATCGTCTTTTTCTCGTCCCGATCCTGTTGCACGCCCACTGGCCTCCTCCCGATCCTGTTGCTTGCCCACCAGCCTCGTCCCAATCCGTTGCAGGGCTCCACCCGCTACCAGGCCGCCGCCCCACGCCGCCACCTCTGCTCGCCGCGCCGCGTGGCCGTGTCTCCTCCGCCGGCACACGCGATTGGCCCGCCGCTGCAGCCTCCCGATCACGCCTCTCCTCCCGCCCCGCGCCGCCACCTGCTTGCCGCCACCTGCTGCCAGCCCATCGCCCCGCGCCGCCGTCTCTCCTCACCGGCGCACGCGGTCGGCCTGCCGCCCCAGCCTCGCGGGCCGCAGGACGTGCGGGGGCCGGAGGCGCGCGGAAGGCACGAGGCGCAAGGGCCGGAGGCGCGCGGGTGGTCGGAGGCGCGTGGGCGGCAGGACACGAGGGGGTCGGAGGCGGGAGGACGGCCGGAGGCACTAGCGGAAGGAGCCGCGGGCCGCCGGAGACGAGGATGAGCATCAAGGCAGCGGCCAGGGGGTTTAAATTGAGATGCGAAATGCCAAAAAAAATTTACAAAATTTATTTTGAAAATTTTCAGTTTTAGCCCTGATATCAAGGTACTCCTCAGTTATTTTGAGACTTTTAGAGGTGGTATTCCTTAATACTCAAATTGAAGTACCAAATAAAATTAGCCATTTGATTAGAATAAACAAACGGCTTATATTTGTTTAGGGGTACCCAAAAAGAGCTCTGCTCCTATCACTGATTAACAAAAAATCTCGTTCCCTGAAAAAAATTCGGTGATGGTACAGTAGCGGGCGTCCGTGAGGTATGTATATGCATGTACTCCACGAGCGATTCTACATTAATCCCTACTGCTATGGAGCACCCAAGTGGCCAGCCAAGAGCATCCAAGACTTGATCAATCACGCTAGGCTGCATTTTTGGGCCAGCTTCAGGTGGACGTTGTGCCACTCGGCGACTCGTCAAATGGTCAAGCAGGTCAATTGCTTAGGGCTTGTTCGGTGGGAAATGTTTTACATTTATAGCCTGATCTTAGATCTTTGTCGAATTTATTTTTATTGCATGGAAAATTATTTCTATCATACCATAAAAAATTCTTCGTCCCGTGAAATTTATTACATAAAAATAACTCGAAAAATAATGTTCTAATCGTGCATTTTTATGTTATAATGCAGAAAAATAATATTCTGATAGTGCGATTTTTATGCTTTCATGATAATCCGATCTTAGGATATAGAATCAGACTACCGATCCCTATTTTTACGGTGATTAATTGAACGGTATTAGTTATATCCATATTTTTTGCTACTACTTGACAGGGGAAGGAGGAAATAGCAGATCAAATCTTAACGGCTTCAAGAGTGTATCTCGTAGTTTTGCTAATAAAAAAATTAATGCATTCAGTGGAACCAATCACATTCGCCACGTCCATGCCAACAAGGATAAGCTGCCATACCAATTTCTGGCCGGAGATTTTCGGCGTCCTCAAACAGACGATGAATTTGGCGACAATAGCTCGGCGTTACCAAAATTTCGTGGCAGTAAAAACCTTTGGAACTATCAAATTATGAGAGAAACTCCCATCCTGGATGCAGAAAACGCATTTTCATTCCTGTCCCGCATCTGCATGTGATAAAGTGATCGTGCTTATGAGATTTCCAGTAAATCCCATTCCCACACCTACATACACATATATAGAGGTAGGGAGAGCTCTCTTTCTATTATCCAAAAATATATACATTTATGCTTTTGGTAAATTCCAGATTTTTTTTTGACAAAGAAAAAATTATATTACTTCCGGCCTCTGCATATCAAGATGCACACAGCCAAGGTAAATCCCAGATCTGCAATTGAACAACCAAACATCGTCTCTAGATATCAGTATACATACATACAACTGAAGCTTTTTTTTTATTTGAACTTACATACAACTGAAGCTTTAGCTAGCCGTATGTGTGAAAAGTGCGTTATTAAGATGCGTGGGTCAGGCAAATAGATACTCACATGGGGATTTCCACTAAGCACATCCAGCAATTCTTCACCCTCTGGTGCCGGGTGTCCCAGGTGCACCTAGACCGGACTCCCCTGACTCCATCCAATGGAAGTTATCGGCAAATGGCCAATATTCCGTGGTGTCTGCCTACAAGGTGCAATTTCTAGGAGCCACCGCCATGCGAATGCAAAACACTATCTGGAAAGTTTGGGCACCGCACAAATGCAAATTATTCGCTTGCCTTATCATCAACAACAGGGTGTGGACCAATGACCGGTTGGAATGTCGTGGATGGCCCAACTGCGGGCTTTGCCCCCTATGCAGGCAGCTTCTTGAGACAGCGGCTCATCTTCTTTTCAAATGCCGGTATTCCATCCGCATTTGGAACATGGTTTGGGACTGGATTAGGGCTACGCATCTTTACTTGAACTTATGGCAAGGTGCAAATACGGTGAAGCAATGGTGGATCAACACGGTGCATGATCGGGGTGGGAGTCGCAAGGCAATGGCATATTTAATCATGCTCGTCATCTGGGAAATTTGGAACGAGCAGAATGCGAGGGTCTTTCGGCACAAATCAACCTTACCATCGACCATATTGCCCGGATAAAAACAGAAGCCCGTAATTAGGTGATAGCAGGGGTGAAACACTTGGGTAACCTTTTGCTGCGAGAGTAGGCTTTATTTTGGCCTGTATGACCGGTTATATATCAAACAATCTTCTTAATTAATGAAAAGGCAAATCTTTTGCCTACATTATTGAAGCTCCAGGTAGTCATTCAGGAAGAGCATATGTTCAGAAACTGTGACGTTGATAGTACTGTTTGTGAGGTTTTCTCCAATATAGTTTGGTTGGTTGGTATACATCTCTAGCCTTAGTACAACTAGATATGGTTCACCTTGACAACACCAGTGGAAGTAGAAAAAAAAGACATCCCTCAGCAGATTGTGCCCTCTTCTCAACGGTTTAGATTTGTATATAAATTAGCTTAAACTTAATTGTCCATATAAGCTCCGGTCTAGGAAAGCAGTGATAAGCTCGTATTCTATTCTAAACAGCTTCTAAAATTTGAACTTATTATTTGTGATGAATGGTGCAAAGTCTGTAATGGCCCTAGACTTGTTTGATTATTGTTTAATTGATATTATCATTTTTTTAGACTATTGTTTAGTGTAATTAAGAAAGAAAATAAATTTCAAACATAAAAGTTGTTAAATTATGATAATTTGAAGTGCCATGGTAAAGAATATCAATAGAGAGAAATTCTTTCATCGTACACATATTGTTAAGAGTGAAGTAAGAATGATCATTAAGCATCAGATATCCACATACACCTCCACAGAAGTATCAAGAGACCAAAGTATGACATGAAGCATCCTCGAGAAGAGCACTCACATAGAGCAACATACTAGGCTAGTAATAATTCCTATCAGGATTTTAGCATCTCGGTTGCGTCCTTGAACCTTTGTTTTTGTTCCTGAAGTCTCATAGCTTGATTAAGATATCACTTCAGGAGATAAGTTCTAAAACTATTATGGTGTTGTCACTGCAATACTGCTATAAAATAATTTAAAAAATGAAAGATGGCGCATCAAGTTTCATTCGAAAGTGAGTAACAATATGAGATTGGAGTAGAATGGACTGTGATGGTGATTCTTGACAGCGTCCGATTACTTAAGTTAAACGCGCTAACACATGATGTGAAATGCACTTGATTACATTGAGTTTTCAGGTTTAAATAATAAATCATCACAAATTGCCCCCCAAAAAATCTCTGATCCATCACAAAACTATACTAAAAAGGCAGATTCATCAACATTTATATAAAATTAACACTGATTACACCGGTTTTTCATGATTAAGCACTGTAATCACAGATTGACCCCCGAAAATCCTCTGTTCAATCACAAAATATAACTACAAAATTTAGCAAAAACATGCATGTTGTTTCGTCAAAAATCAAGTGGCGACCTAGCAGTGGCACCGAAGGAGGAGGGCTGTAGGCGAAGGAGGTCGACGAAGGGGTAGCGCAGGGAGGCAGGCTTTGGAGGAGGGCTGAGAGAGGAGCGTTGGAGGGCGGTCGGGGAAGAGTGTTGGTGTTGGGTGGTGGCGAATTTGGGCAAAGGGAGGGAGGATGTGACCGGAGAGGAGCGTCGGAGGAGGCGGAGGGAGGAGGAGGTCTTGGTAGCGGGAGGGAGATGGCTAGCTCCTGTCTTTGGCGGCGGGAGAGATCTGTCGGCGGGAGGGGGCTGGCGTGCGCCGACAAGCTAGGGAGCGGGAGGGATGGATTCGGCGGGTGGTGCGCACCGGCAGCAAAGGGGGCAGGCGGCAACGATGGGATGGCTCGGTTGGGGCAACAACATTGATAGGGCTCAGGAGAGGCCAGTTAGGTGCCCGTTTGGTGGATTTATACCCCAAGACAATTTGTTTACAAATCTTACAAAATGAAATGGTATTTATCAACTTAGGTTATGAGAAGTTTGGGAAGTGTTATTTTAAGGCTTCCTGCTAACAATGGATTTGGTGGTGCTTAAAATAAAAACCCTGAAGAAGTTCTTCCTTTTAAATAGCTTATGATTTTTTGAAACTATATATTAAATCATAAGCTGTCTAGAAGAAATATGTGTTGGTTCATACACTTTATCATGCTCTTCTGTATCTTGCTAAACCGATTCCCCAAAATATATTTTTGACCAGCCCCTGTATATTTTTGAAGGAATATGACAGTGTTTCTGCCAATTCATCAAATAAGAACGAAGCCAGAGAAGTAGATACTAGTGAAAGTGCACCCTACGTCAAAAAAGTATAATCGCAGCGCAGCAGCTTGTTCCTAGCTACGTGACGTGCACGGAGTTTGTTTAGTTCCCTAAGCTGCCTAATTAACGGCTAACTGAGCAAACAGTACTCTGCTTTGTTTATGCGCGAATTACGTACTACGGAAACAGTGACTTATCGGAGATTGAGAAGTTCTAATTAAGGATTACAAAATAATCTTCCCTCTATTGGGAATCAACCACCTTGATGTACAAGAAACTGAGCATGACACGAGAAATACAGAGGCAGTAGGACTACCAAAAGGTTGTAAAAGAAAACCAAAGAGGAGAATTAAGCAGACCCTCCTCTCTACCGGAATATGGACAATAATTGAAGCAGAGTACATTGGAGATTAGATTTCACATTTCACCAGGAACGTGGCCACCAATTTTTTTTTCCTTCACGAGAAAAACAATAGATTTCACCAGGTTCGTAGTCACAAATAAAAGAAAATCACAAGACGAACAGTGGAAGCATCTGCCATGGGCCATCCGACGGAGGAGTCCCTACATGTCCTGAAGGGGATCAAAAAATGGTAGGCTTTTTTTAAGAGCTTGGCTCACTTTGTTTTTAAATTATAGGTTCACTTAATCTTCTAAGTTATTTAAATTGAGAGTATTTTACCCTTTAACTGATTTTTGAAGAGATAAAATCACATCTAAAAGTTTTAGAAATATCTAAACAAATTCATGTATATAAGTTGCGAGATGAAGTATATAATGTAGTTGGCTAAAAAATATGACAAGTTATGACATGTGAAAAGATTAATGATTCTAATTTTCATAGGTCGCAAATGGTTATATCCTTTGATCAAAATTTATATTTATATATTTCACCTACAACTTACGTGTACAAAAAAATTTCAGATTTTTCTCAAAACAAGTAGACACGATCGATTTCGTCTTTCAGAAATCACCCAAGTAAAATGCTCCCGCTTCTAATAGTTTAGATGGTTAAGTGAGTCTGAAGGAAAGCGAGTGCCCCTTAAAAAAGAAATCGGAAAAAGAACCGGCCAAGAACCATAAGTCATTCAAAAAAATGAAAAATGAAAACGATAAAGAAAGGAAACAGCCGAAAGAAAACAGGGAAGTCACAAGTCCTCAGCAAACACCTGCGCTATCAACTGGGAAAGCAAAAAATCGATCTTGCCCCCGCCAAGAACCACATTCGGGCTTCTCCTTGAATTCACCGGAAAGATGATTGGCTTTACCACCGGATTTACAAGGCGCTGTTGCAGGCTTGTATGAGTCTTATCCCAACACATCAGTCACAGTGCAGGCGCATATACTACAAATTCACTAGCTGCTTCAATTCAACGCAAGCGTGCAAGGCTGAATATCCATGCGCGAAAAGTTGCAAAGAACAAGCGCAGAAAATCATGCAAGCCGGTATACATATATGATGTACATACATGGATGTCTAGATACTCCTACATGTAAATACTACATGGAGCAGGGGAGAGAGAGAGGCAAGAGTATGCTCTAATTACTCACTAATCACTGTTTCAACAACCTATACCTAGCTAGTATGAAGAGTGCAACACGCTAACCTTTGATTTTTGAATCGAAGAATCATGGAGACATGCCCTCTATTTTTCTCTCGTGAAAGCTTGGAACATGCTCTTGAATCGGTTAGGTCAGCATTTACTCATTTTTGTAAGGTAGCAAGTTAAGGCCATGCCCATGACTTATCAAAGAAATGCATGAACACCTCATCACATGAAACGGATATGGTAAAATAATAATGAGACCAGAAGTTGCTACCTTGACCAGGAGCCAAGCAAAGTAAACATATAATATAGATGTACAGAGTCAGAGACTAGCATGCATGTACTTCCATGAGAGTGAGCCAAGCAACTATATGCAATATATTACCATATACCTCACCCTCTAATCCATTGTAGCAAGTTAAAGCAAGGACATGGATGGAAACACATGGCGCTAGCTGCTGTTTCTCCGGCGAATTGCACCCGATGGGTGCATGGCAAGAACAAACCATGGAGCTCAGGATAGATAGCGCTTCGGACGAACAGATCGATAAACCATCAAAAGACAGGGAGATCTCTTGCTGGTTACAATAACCTAGGCGCTATCCCTCCTGAGCTTCAAGGATTGTTCCTTACCCTCTCTTCTCGGCACTTCTTCCGGTGAAGTCCTACAAGTTCCCTTTAGTGGTGGAAAGAAGAAGAAAATAAGGGAGCAATGGCCATGCATGAGAAGCTGCGTGTGTGCAAGAGAGAAGCTGTATATGGAGGGAGAGGGGATAGATGAAGTGTGCTGCATTATAGAGCTAGAGAGAGGACACAAATTTTCCAGTGAAAGTGGTGGAATAAGTGAGGATGGATTGGACCTAACGGTGGCTAATGCCATATTTATAGTGAGAGGCTCATCTCTCTCTCATGCTTGTGTGTGTGAAGTGAGACAACTGTCACATTTCTTGAGGTATGGGGGAGGGAGAGGTGGAGGAGGGGGAAGAGGATCTCTTTGATCTGTACATCTGTCTCTTGCTTTTAATTGAAGCAAGCTAGCTAGGTGCACTGCCACTGCATGCATGGTGGCTAATTGGCTATGGCCTTCAACCGCATGCATGGATCCATTAAAAAAACCTATACGGATCCATCTTTAGAAAAAGGACTGCATGTATTCCTGCCCTTTTTATTTGACACAGATTCCATTCCTGCCTAATAAAGTGTGGTGTCACCACTTGGTACCACGCCCTCATCTCAGCTTTCTCCATCCATGCAGTACAGATTTCATTTTCCCCATATGAATAACAACATGACGAATGCTAGAGACAAGGGCATGCATTCGCCATGCATAAATGAAAATCCGGTACAGTGCTAGCTACCGTGCATGTGTAAGGATATCTGACAACAAGCCATTCCCGTCAATGTAATCCCTGTGACCGGACGATCACAGAGACGCGAGCATATATGTGTTGCAAGCGAATATTTGCAATTAGCAGCAAGTGCGCACATGATGTACTAGCTAACAAATAAAATTACTCCACTCGCAGTTCACGGCATCGATGCATGAAAGTATTCCCGACATACAAAAATATAACTTCTGATTTATCATATCGTGAAAACTTTTGTAGGACAGACCGAATGACTTTAATTTTTTATATACTATTGGTGAAAGTTTTAAATGGTTGACCGCACCCAAGACTAAGACACTCATTATCCTCCTTTAACTTAAAATAGAGCAAACTTTTCACGTGCTCATTATATAGTTCAAAAGAAAATTATGAGTGTTAAAAAAGCGCGATATAATTATATGCGTTCTTTGCCACTGTGCAACGGCTCTCCTAGAACGTTGCTTTCATTTCTTAACGTGAAGAATGGAGAGCAAAGTTAGTGCTAACTTTTTCCCCTGAGAATTTGTGTTCCTTTACCTCAACTGTGTGGATCGAAGTGATGGTGAAAATCTTATGATTAGAAAGCTGAGGTAGCTTTGGTCAGGTATCATGGATCTAGCTTTTGGTTTATTTGCCCATGATGTGAGAAGGCCCTTGACCAATTTATGCATAGTCAAATGCCAACAAGACAAGCATGTACATGCATGCATGCTCAAAGGATTTTCAATCATTCACTTCCTATATACTGTAGCTAAAGTCTGAAAAGGGAAGCAGAGGTAAATATAAATTTTTATACCTAAGCTCTTTTGTAGATCATAAGCTCAATCTGATTGCCACAGGAAGAGGTTATGCAGCTATGCACTCCTCTTCTCTAATAAGCACAAGCTTTCTTCCAGTGGAAATGGCTAGAAGAAGATGGAATTTGTCTTGAAAGGAAAATATTTCGACAAAGCATTTAGATCGATACATGAATTAATGTGCCTAAATCATGTTCATCAACGTAGCATTCACCAACAATCCAGTGAATGTTTGTAGTACAGTCATAAAAAGATTGGCCCCTACAGTAACTGCTTCGGAGCATAGCTGTGCCGGAAAAGTTAGAACATTTCCAAGTAGTACATGCAATCAGAAATAGAACTGAGTTGTCACACGTTACCATCTCACGATCGAAATTTACAACCAATAAACCGTAAATCAAAATCTTCTTAAGGTTTCATTTTACACATGGAAACTTTCCCCTGTCCACTCACAAAAAAGAATTTATGGAAATATGTCTCTACCTTTCAAGATATTGTCACCCCTCTTCTATATCACTATAGCACACTACTACGGTCATATAAGATCCCTAATCACAAAAGTTCACTGAAAAACCGTCTATGTTAAGATAAATCACAAATAATTTTTATAAAAGTACATATTATAGATGGAATTTTTTAAAATCACCTATAATAAATTGATTCATCACAGAGGTTTTTTAAACCGCTTGTAATAACCCACATATCATAGCCGTCTGTGACCTAAACCACTAGAAAACCGGCGTGCTCCACATTGAACCGATACCACTTAAGTGCCCACAGATCAAACCCTAATCAACCGCGTCTCTTCTATTCTTTTCTTCGCCCAACATGCGGCGTCGCCCCACACCCTCCTCTAGATCTGGCCTCCTCCGCCGCTTACACCTCTAGATTCGTGCCGCCGCCAAGCCCCATGAGCGCCAGCCTCACGTCTTCCACACGAGCATCGACTACATGTCTTCCCCACGAGCGTTGGCTACGCCTCTCCAGTAACGCGTCCTCCCCATGAGCTTTGGTCGTGCCTCCCCGTATGCCAATAGGCTCACCGCGCTGCTCCTCCACTCACCGTCTCCCCCGCAGAGACCGATCCGATGCCCTCTCAACGCTGCCTCCTCCACACCAGGTGCTCCCTTTCCATCTCCCTTCCATCTCTATCGGAGTGAGTTCTTTCACAAGCCATGCTCCACTGATGGAGGCTGTGGAGTTCTACAAGGGCATGATGAAGGAGCGCAAGGGGAAGCATCTGCTCCCCACTGGTGCCATGCAGGGATGGGTACGTGCGCACCTCCAGATCTACTGTGGAGGAGTCGAGCGTGGAAGAGACAGCTGAGGCCAGCCCAAGAGGTGGAAGCAAATCCATTCTTTCTTAAATTTCTTGTCTGCACCTGTAAAATTGCTTGTTTTGTGCTTGATTTCGTTGTGAAATAATTGGAACTCTTGCTTCATGTTCATGTTTTGGTAATTCTTTTGTGCTTGTTGCTATCAAAATGTTCCGTAATCCAAATGCTAATCGATGTTGATCAAAGTGCTATAATTGTATTTTTTTTAAACCCTAAAACCATTCACAGATGGTACTGTATAACTGTCTGTGACGATGAGGTTCTCATCACAGACCCTTGCTTATAAATGATTGAAAAAACAGTCTTTCATGATGATGTTGGACAATTTGTAGTATCTATATCTATAGTAGTACATCCTTATTTCACACCTTAATAAAAAAATCTAGCCAAATGTTTATAAAATGAATTAGTACGTACAAGGTAGATATTGATTAGTTTCTTTTTTACTGCCTAGGATGCATAAAAATAGATTAGTACAAATTGTATGCATATTATCTTATTGTAGAGTGTACAACACTAAGTAGCGTAGAATCAATATATATGTGAATCTTAAAGCATCAACTCATGCTAAATCTATGGGTGACAATGCCCCTGGCTAGAAAATCCGGTCTCAATGAACTTATTCACGCGATATTTGTGTGGATTTTAATTCCTGCTTTCCGATCAGCCCTGAAGCTTGAAAAAGAAGAAAATGGATATGGAGTGAAATGAGGAGACCTGACCCAAGATGCCACTGCGGAAGTCAGATTGACAGGAGATCTGGGTGCTTGGTGCGCCATATCTCCTGATCAGGGGCACCTCTTGAAGGCAAATGTCAGTTGCTGATCTCCAGCTTTCCGTGGGGAAATAAAGCGCATCTCGTTGCGCATCTTTGGCATCTTTTCTTCGGCACCCATCTCATTCAAGGTATCATCTCTCAATTCACAACTACCTATAAATTTTAGCTAATTACATGCATCTTTCACCTTTCCCCTGCACATGTGTGATTTGCTATAGCTTTCTCCAAACAATACGTGGATGTAACTTCACATATATTACCCTTCTTTCACAGAAGTTATTTCTATGATGGAAAACGTGGAGATGAACCCGGCAGGTTGCATATTTGCCTGGTTCAGAAAAACACTTCTGAAATTTTCTGAAAGTACTGGTAGATGTGTATCGTTGGATGATGTTTGAACCAGTACTAAATCTTGGCCCAAAAATATCTCAATTTAACTGGATTGGCCATTGTACTAACTAATTGACCATTATTGTACATGTTCTTGTGCCAAAATATAATTAATTGACCATTCACTTTTCACTGAATTCAGCATTGACTGTAACTAATCTTTTTTTCCTTTTCTCATGGGAAGGAATCACTTTAACCGGATGGACCAGATTGGACATAAATTACACCCATGTGCTACTTAATCAAAGGGGATGGCCTCATGCGCCCTAGTACTACACGCACATACTGACATACCACTCCTCATCACAGCAATAGCAGGAGAGAGAGAGAGAGAGAGAGAGAGAGCAGTGGGAGCAAAGGCTGCAAAGAGAGAAAGTGGGACGAGGTGAGCTGGTGTGTGTGTGTGTGTGGTGTGGGGGGAATTTCTCTGGCACCGGAAAGCTCATTCCTGAGTCCATCCATAAATATATACATATATAGGTGTAATTGTTTATGCGCCCAACTCTGACTACCTACTGCTACCTGCGCCCCCCCTGCTACGTACGGGTACGGCTCATCGCAGTAAACTCTCCTCTTTACTGCTACTGCTGCGTCTCAGGGCCGGGCTTACGAGGAACCATCGTTCAAACCCCAGGGTGCTAGTAGTACTCTTTTCCGATGTGTGCCGTGCCTGCGAGAACGCACAGCAATTCTGTAGAAATTTTGAGCTACCATGTACCAGGGAAAGACCGACACGCATGTAATAGGTAACGCGTATGCTACGCGTTCGTTTTCAAAAGAAAGAGGGAAAGGCCGACACGTATGTGCATGCTTATGTAGTTATGTTGAGCTTAATCTAAAGCTTGGAGATGATTCATCTAGCACAGCATGTATAAGATCAAAATAATTTATACTCCTACGTTTTTGTGGTACAATTGCGAGACCATCAAACATATACAGCCATACATATCATTCAATAAAGATATAGCCATACATTCCTCAAAAAAGAAGAGATATTAGCCATATTAATGTTCCTGAGGGCTTCAAGTGTGAAGTAGTTTATGCCAAGCTACGTTGGCATAAATAACATCCGTGACTTATTCTTAGGTACCATGCGTAGACCTAATTTAGGTGCCTTTCTTCTTTAAAATATTGCTTGATTAAAAAGAGAAGATGAAAAACAACGAGACATATTTGCATTGTGCTTCTCAAAGGAAATGAAAGTAGAATGTTTAAGCAAACGTTTGGTATCGTTAAAAAAGTGAAGGAAGGAGATAATTTTTACAGTACTTTTTAAAGCCAATTCTACATTGCAAATGGCTCTATAGGAATTTTTTTCATAGAATCTCAATCTTATAAAATTCCTATAAAAATCATTTGCTCTAAACATACACTACTGGAATTTTCCTAGTTTTCTATGGAAATCGAATGGTTTCTTGTAAAAGTTCCTGCAAAATCTTAGAAATCCAAATTTGAACAATTAAATTATGTCACACATTTTAAAACAGAGGAGGTAAGTGACATCTGAGAATACAACTGCTGGGTCTAATGCGCTCAAAAAACCAAAAATATATTGTAACTCAAAAAAAATCAAACAATTTTTCAAACATTGCTGGAGCGCTAGTGCTCTACACACGAGTGCTAGCTACTGGTGGGCTTTCTTGGGCCAGTGGACCTGGGAACTTGTGCCTAGCCTAGCCGTTGAATACGAACACGCGACGCCGTCGCCGTCGCTTCTCTTCTCGTGCCCTGGGCTTTTTCCTTCGCGCCCAGTGATACGTCTTCCTCCGCGTACCTCCGGCTTCGTCGCCGACCCCGAGGGGCGATTCTCCTCTCTCTGACCCCCGTCCTCTCCTCTGTTGACCATCTCATCTCCATCTACACAGCCCCCCTATTCTTAATCTTAATCTGCCACTCCTCCTATGCCCTAACCTACTGTGAGTATCTCTTCTCCCCTGTTCTTGAACAGCCTCCATTTGGTAAACTACCAATATCTTTTCCCTGGTCTGTGATCACGCACTTCGACACATGTTTTATGTTCGTCAATCTCGTGCACCAGTAAGATCTAGTAGCCCAAAGAAGAAACAATGACCCGAAAAAAGAAAGTATGCAAGCCTATGCGTCGGCCATCACCCAAACTTGGGTCTCGCTCTTGATCTTGTTCAGAAAGATAGCCCAAACTTGGGTCTCGCTCTTGATCTTGTTCAGAAAGATAGGTGGTATAGTGCTAGTATTGTTGAAAACTCTCGCATTTCGTCCATTTCCAAATCTCCCAAGACCGAGTAGACTTAGAACTGCTGAAATTTATGTAGTTAATAACTAATTACAGCCTGGTTTCTCATGCACAGCAGTAAATAAGATCAGTTGAAGCAAACTGCAACGAAAGGAATAGACGAGAATTATGATAAGGTGTATCGCATTGCATATTTGCATTGCAGTTCGATGGCGCGCAGAGTATCCCGGGGCCGGGGCGGGGGCATTCCCTGACTACACTTCCCCCAGGCACCAAAGCCCGCTCTCCTGGGTCCTCCTCTGTCCGAGCTTTGGGAGACTGCGTGCCAGGCCTCCAACTAATGCATGTGCTGCCATTCTCACACACACTCTCTCTCTCACCCTGAGGAGTGAGTGACTGACGAGCACGCACACGCAGGGACATGTACCTGAGAACTTTTCGGTGGTTGACGTGAAAGCTATGTCGATCCCTGCCGGCCTCTGCGCCCAGCTGCATGCTGCGTGAGTAATTTTCCGTGCGTACTGCGAGTAGTACAGCCCCTGCCACCACTGCGTAAAGGCTTATGCAGCTAGAGCCAGCCAGAGCGAGGTACCTCTAGCTAGCTACTACGTGCTGCGGCTGCGTCAGTCGCGCCGCAGAAAGTTACACCTACGCTAGCTGGACTCGACCGACGCATGGACGGATGGATGCGTGCGTGGTGGCCGCGGACCGCGTCTTCTTCCTCCTCGCCTAGCTAGTGATCCGTCGTCGTAGCAGCGGAAAAGGCAAAGCCTAGCAGCTACCCTCTAGTTACTCCGAAAGGTTCGTAATGAGATGGTGATTGCAATGCATCCATGCCGCTGCCATCTGGGATCTGGGATCTCCTATGTTTTTCTCTCCCTGCGTGCGGTCAAGATTTGAAGCTCGCATCGCTTGCTACTAAGTAGGACCAGCTCGAACTGCGTGGCCCTTGTTTGGAACTTCAGAATTACGTACGAAAACAAAACATTTAGTGATGTGATGATAAAGGTGTGATTCAGGCGCTTAGCACAGAGTTCGTTACCATGGTTACTTGGTTAGTGATCGCTCGTGTTACACACAGAACAATTTGACGTCCTAAACTTAGCCTCTTGAGTCTCTGAAATTGCCGTAGCTGCTACGTACTCCCCTCCATTCACAAATATAAGGCTACTACTATACTTACGTACTTTAGCCCATCCACTAGTTACTGGAAATTGATACTAGTACTAGCATAGTGGGGGACCACCTGACCGAGAACACCTAAACTAAAAGTAATAGTTGGAGGCTAACGCTAGAGCATGCACGTACGTATGTAGGAGCCTTAGTCTACTGCTAGCTCGAGACCCCTCTTTCCTTTGCATGGATATGTCCTTGTTCTTGTACTGCAGCCTTGAGCTGTGGCCATGTCAACTCTGATCGATCGATGCTTCATGGTGCAGCAAAGCTCGACAGGTTTTACTGATTCCTAGGGCATCCATCGATCAACCCTTGCATGTTTCCGGTGTGCGCACCTCTCAAAAATCAAAGAGATCTTGTCGATCTGGGACGAGTAAATAGTTGAAGAGTGTTTTGGAGTGCAAGCAATTGGTGAATTGCCTTGTAATCTACTCTAATCCCGATCGATTAATCTGTTCTTGTTTCATCACAGCTCGAAACTCCCCGAGCTCGAATACCCACGCTTCTTCCTCGATAACAAAATACACTATTAAATGTACAACGTACAGTTAATTGGACAACAGGACAAGTAAGTTAAAGGTGGAATTTGAAATCGATAGTTGAAAGTTCGGCTCTCGAACTAATAACCAAGTCTGATTTTCGAGTTCAAGACTAAGAAGAGTTTGGCCAAAATTTCAATAATTTCCTGAGTTGGTTTCATGGGATCTAAGGTATGTGATAATACATGTGCCTGTGACAGACCCTGGCTCATGTGTGTGCTCTGTGGAGGCCCATGTGGCCCATCTCAGACCAAGATTCTCAGTGATTAGTCCCATCGATCCATCTAAGACTGGACTACTAATCGTCAAAACTTTATCTTAACCAATTAAAATGTATCTTACATTATAAGACGGAGATACCGTCATATAAGACCGAATGTTACAGATTTAATATTCGCTACTACAGTACTAGTACCAGTTTTGGGTGAAAATGGTCGTACAAGACACGCTGATGCATGCACATGCCCTCACAAACCCATCAGTGAAAACCAGTGACACTGGAGATCGTATTACTGGATTTTATCATAGGAAGTGGCATTCAAATTTGCCAAATAACTTTCTCTTTGCCGAACATAAACCACATATATATAGAGAAGCTCCGAGAGCCTCTGGTAGCAGTAGGTAGGGTCCTAGTGTTGTGTTGCCGACATGACATGAACCATGTATGCGTAGAAGCCGAGCTGGTTCCAGATGATCGATCGACGTCGACGGGCACGGCGCCAGCCGGGGTATGACTGCTAATAGCTAGCTGATCCCGGCCGGAGCTGATGTACCTAAGCCTCTTTCCTGGCGACGGCGATAAGGTCCTGATCGCCTGGTGCTTGGCGTCGCACGGGCACGGCGGAGTACACGGCAAAATCAGCGCACAAGCTACAAGTCGTAACGTCCTGTTAGCTGGATAGATATTTCCGGCAACGCCTCACTCTGTGGGTTATATGAGACCCAACCAGCAAGCAGCGAATTCGTTGTGTGTGTGTGTGTTTTTCTTTATGAGAGGAATTCTCTGTGTGCGTTGGGAACCTGGTTCCGGGCGGGTTAGACTTAGAGAGTGGAGAAGGCCGGTTAGCTGGGCTGGGTCGGGTAGGTTGGCTGGGCTAGCCGGGGTTCAACCTTGGTGCGCTGGAGTTCCGTTCATTTTTCTCTGTCAGCGACGGTGAACCAACAGTGGCAATCCCAAAAGGAAGAGAAAAGGGAGAGAGATAGAAATCGTGACTTATCAGAGAAGAGAAGCTATTATCGTTGGAGGCATCGACCGTTGGCGTCTCCGAACGAGACTCAGGGCGTGATTGGTTGGATGCCAATTTTTGCCATGCCAATTGTTGGTAAGTTGCCAAAAATTGGCTAGCAATTGGTTGGCTACCAATTGGTTCTTGCCAACCTCTAAAAAAGTTGCCAATTTTTGGTAACTTTTGATTTTGCCAAATATTGGCAATGTCAAATGTGGGCAATGCCAAATGTTGGCATCCAACCAATCATGCCCTCATCTCATCGGAGTTGCCGCGGCGGCAAAAGGAATTGAGCTCGTGATTGATCAATTTCCATTTCGTTAGCCTACCCGATGCCGTGTTTGTGCGTGTCTGTGTTATCCACTAGTCTCTCTGAGCCCGGGATTTGTTTTTTTTAGCTCAATGTCACTTGCTCCTACTTCGGAATGAAGTTAGTAGCACTGTTGCCTCCCATCGTAGAGACAACTTAAGAGTCGATCTACTAGAGATGTTGCCTCAGACCCCTCCCAATATATAGGTGATTAGATGAGATGCTGTCACGCCCCGAATTTCCAAAACCTAAAAATTAGGGCTTTCAAAAACTTTTGGTTAAATAACGCTAACCGACGTGCGTTGAAATAAAACTTAATGTCAAACCGTTCTAACCCTGAGGATAATCAGGTCAAAACCAATCGCCCTCGCATCCCCGCCACGACAGCCTGAAGCAGCCGTCGCAGCCAGTTTGCTCCGCCGCGTCAGCCCAAGGCAGCCGATGCCGCTGCCACGCTCTTGCCACGACAGCTGTCTCTGCCCGTTTCCTCTGCCGCGGCAAGGCCGCTACCACCACCGTTGCTATCCTTTTCTGTCGCAGCAAGCCGCTCCTGTCGCGACAAGCTCCTGCCGCACCACCGATTCCCCGCCACGGCATCTCTCAGCAACTACCGTCGCTGTCATGCCTCTGCCACGGCAACCCCTCCCCTGCCGCGGCAATGCCACGCCGTTGTTCCTTCCTGCCGCGACAGCCGACCCCTACCGTGGCAACACCGCGGCAACATTTTCTCTGCTGCAACCGTACACGTATGCATGAGTATATTAGTGTCTTTCCTCAAACCCTAAACCCCACGACCTCATGTGTCTATTCTACCTATGTCGCAACCCTATATATGCTAAAACACCAAGTGTATGTGTACACACGCACTCCGAGCTCAATTTCGGAGTAAAGGTGAAATCCACAACCCTAGCCCTTTATCCTCCCTTGGCCCTCTTGATCTTGTAACCCTGAAAACCCGCACACACGGACTCCGGCCATATAAAACCCTAATTCAGCAAATACCATAAAATGACACCCGCACCGTAATCATCGGAGCACCTGCGGTGCCTCACCACCGATTAATCCTAAGTTGAGACGGATGACCTGCCGAGAGTTCTGTATACTCTCCACCCCTTGCCGCACGGAACCCTAATTCCAGCCCTCGAGTTTCCGTCCCATTTAAACCAATTTGTTTTGAAACCCTAATCGGGAAACCTATCACTCCTCGTCTCTCAGAAAAATTCTAGAATAAATCATAGAACAACTCAGCAACATAATTAACTCCGATATAACATAAAATGATAATATCCAGTTCAAAAATGCTCATTCAAAATAAATAAACCGTAAGATTAGAATCAGTATTGAACTGCAGCCTATCAAAATAAGTCTACAGAAATTCTAATAAATTACCACGACAACCCTTACATTTCTTAGAATTCAAATATATAAAAGCATGGGTATGCCTAGTTCAGAAATCCGAGTTGATCAATATCGAACACCTTTGTTAAAAATATCGCGGCACATGAAATCTTGTGTAACTTCCCGATCGACCCGTCAAAAATCTGGTGAAGTATTCTTACCATCCTTCCAACCTATCCATCTCTTTTAATTTCCCGGGCAGCTCATGTCTCATCTCCCTCAGTTGAATCTTAAATCATTTCTAGCATCGGCATGCAGGATTCGCAAGGGAATCAGATTCTGTCGGTGCCAAACTTCGTTCCATCTCCTTAGATGCGTTTCTTCAGCACCAGCGGCAAGGATTGACCTTCCAGCAACGTCATATCTCTTTTGGCACACCCTTGCTCCTCGCGTGCACACTCCAACTTTCTCCAGTGCTTTGTGCAGCAACCTCTGATCAGCCAGTGCATTTCCAGCACCTCAGCTGTCCCTCTCTCTTCCCTGTTCCTCATGCCACCTTCTTCCTGCTTACACGCTACAACACATGCCAACTCTTTTGATTCCATTGGTGTCCAGTCAACTCACAGCCCCTGTACCGGAGCCTAGCACCTCTGGACATCTGCCGCCCCTCCTCATAGCTTTCTGTTGCATCGCCATAGCCTGGGCCATCTCCGAGCTAACCCATTCCCTCAATTGAGCCAGCTGCGCGGCAGCACTGCTCGCCGGTCAGCCCTCGTCGACCTCTCCTCAATCCCATCAGCTTCGCTATGCTGGATGCTCCTCGAGACTCAGCACCGCGGCAAGGCCGGGTGAGCTCGACGGCTGTCCATGCTTCTCCCTCATCGAGCCCTATATAAGCACCGCCGGGCAATGACTCTGCCGCCCCACTGCCACCTCAACCCATTCCATCGCCGGCCAAGTAAGTCAAAACGAGTCAGCTTACCTCCACCACCGAGCTCGCCCCCTAGCTTAGATCCCCTTCCTTTCCCCGCTGGTTCAACAGCAAACCGAGCTCCCATTTTCTCCAAGCCGCCACGCCACCACCGCTCTTGAGCGCCTCGACAAGCCGCTGCCAGCAGGGCAGGACCGCCGCGCCCACGCACAACCCGACTTGCCCCCTGCCTCTGCCGGTTGCTCCGTTCCAGATCCGCCGCTCGTCGCCGGTGGGTCCACACCAAACCGCCGCCGACTGCTCTCAACCACCGCCGCCGCCTCGGGTGTGGCAAAAACCCCTGCAAGCCGAGTCGCCGCTCCAGAGCACCCCTGCTCGAGCTCATGGAGACCACGGCCGACCGCTCCTAGCGCTTCTCCCGCGCCGCCCTCACCTAGCGCCGCCGCTGGTCTCGGTAGTAGCTCCCCGCCGGTGAGCCGCTCCGGCGCCCCATCCCTCCATTACCGTCGCTCCCGCGCCCCTTGCTGATCTACCGCAGCTCCACCCTGATCACCGAGTTGAGCACGCCGCCGCCCTTTCCACTTCACCGCACCCAGCAATAGCTGCCGCCGCCGGCACTCGGACACAGCAGCTGCCGCAGTTATCTCACTGGTAAGAAGGCGTGGAGCTGAGCTAAATGCGCCGGCCCCCTTTAGATTATTAGCCCAGATCAAAACCAGGTGAAAGCGCACCGCCCACAAGCCGCTACCGCCACTGCAAAGCGTATTCAGCTCGTGAAGAAAGCGTAATCTCGCTGGAACCTGAGTTCTTTTAAACCTAGGCCGGTTAGGCGTTAGTTCATTTGGTTAGAGCTAGTCCGCGTGATTTTACCAACTCCCATTTCCAGTTCCCGAGACTTTGAACTACTTACAAGTTTCTAATTCAAAAATATTTTAAATAACTAATATGCTTCAAACAATAATTGGAAAAGATTAGGTTTAGGGTTCTTCCTTTAACTCTTTTAAAACCAACCGATGCCACATGTATTCAAATCGTTATCGAAGCAACCTAAAGCTGATTCTGAAAACCCTAGAGAGACTCCAAGCTTCGAGCCAAAATGCATATTCATAAACCAAAACTTTTAATGTTAGAAACATTATAAAATTAAGTAGCTTACCCTTCTTTTCTTTTGCATCTACATAAGTTGCACGTAATAACTTCAAAGAACCAGGATGAACTATTCTTCCATTCTGTCAGTAAACCTAAGATATTAAGCTGACCAAGTTGAATCCATCCGAGAATGTAGTTTGGATATTCCCTTGTTTCCTAGTAACCTAGCATATGCGTTCATGCATATTCTAGTACTAGAGCACCCATTCAACCGAAGTAACTCAATTCATCCTCTGAACGAACTTAAAACCTTATCACTCAAACCATCATTTTATGTGACCTACCTTCTATAACTGAAACCCTAATTCTCTAAATCAAGTAAAACTAACACCGTCAACCTAGCAGTACCATCCTCTTGACCTGCATGTTATCAATTTTATTGGAGTTTCTGGATTTTCTCTTATTCGCCGATTTTTACCGACGCGTAGTTGACGGAGCAACGTACGTACGCCAGGAGGACCGGACATCACCCCCGCATTCAGAGCAAGAGCAAGAACTGCCAGGCAAGCATTCCCACTTTGATCATGTTGAATCCCATATGTGCGAAATCATAATTATATTGTTTGCGAACTTTGCATGCTATGTGGTTATTAACGATATTTTATGTAGGAATAGTTATCCCCATTAGTTGCACGATAGTTAGGTCTGATTATCCGACCCTTGTAAACCTAGGTATAATAGTCGGTCGTCCCGCGACCGACAAAAGTATTAAGGTTATAGGCCTTAGCCGCGCTTAGACCTGCTGTAGTCAAAAATAAGTTTTCCGAGACTTGTAATACCCCATTCGGGATATGGGAATAAAACCCTCGGATAACATGTGTTATACGGGGCGGTGTTTAAAAGAATGTTTGTCAAAACCTTGAATGAAAAATTGGAGATGATTTGGATTCGGGCGAGAGTGCTAAGGGCAGCCTGGGGCTGTAGAGGAATTGATGATGGCACGATCGTCCGGGACGATTGTGGGTTGAGGAATGGAGTCTCGCTCGAATCAGTTAAGGACCGAGCCTAAGTGCCGCTAAACCGGTTCCTCACCATACGTCCACATGTCCTTTATGGGAAGGACTTGGCTTAGTACCCCGGCAAGTATTAGGGTTTGGACCTGTCGGAGTATTATTCCGGCAATACTAATTATGGGGCGGTGTGAGCACAGCAAATCAGGATGGCTGCACACGGGAGACAAGATTTAGACAGGTTCGGGCCCTCTCGGAGAGGTAATACCCTACGTCCTGTGTTTGGAGGCTGGTATTGCTGTATCCCGAGTGCCGCAGGCCCTAGAGAATCGATCTCGAAGGGGCCTGAGCTATGAAACAGTGGAGATGATGCTGGATGTAAAGGCGATGCCGATCGGAGGTCCCCTACCGAGCCTTATATAACCGGCCGGAGTAGGGTTACAGAGTCCGGATCGGGTTAACAGATATGTTTCCTATTCGGTTACAACCAATTCCGGGTAGCCGGACTGGTACTAGTCCTTGTCTTGTACTCCACGTCGGTGAGTCGCCCCCGTGTTGTAGTCGGACTCCGAGTAGTCGGCCTGGCCCACCCTATGCCCGAGTGGCCAGTTTTGTCCTCCTTGACGATACCCGGGTGCTATGTCATCGTCAGTAGCCCCCGAGCCTTCGGCCGACTGGATTAGTCGGGCGGAGGCTCCTTGTCTTGTTATAGATTTCACTCTGGGGGCACGAACAGTGCACCCAGAGGGTGTAGCCCCCCGAGCCTCCACTCGGTCCGTGGAACCGAGTGGAGGGTTTTTATGATTCCCGAGTAGCTGATTTTTGTCTTGGTTACGCCGAGTGCTTTTGCCCTCTCCCCTAGGCAGGCTTCCCGAGTGGCATCCGCCTGAGCGGGCCTCGTCATCACTTGCAGGGAGAATGTGAGGGACTTTAAAACTTCATGAGTCCCGACTGAATTCCTGAGTGGTATCTGGTATCCCGAGCGGCTCAGGTCCAACTAGTGTCCCTCTGGGGGAATACCCTCGAAATTCACGTCAGAACTAGAATACAGGCTGCAGTGCTTCGATCCCGAGTTGTTCGGTGTCTGTCTAGAGCAGTCGGACAGAGGTTCTTTATTGTAGATTTCATTCTGGGGGCACGAACAGTGCACCCAGAGGGTGTAGCCCCCGAGCCTCCACTCGGTTCGTGGAACCGAGCGGAGGGTCTTGATGATTTTCTCGAGGCTGATGGAGGAGGAGGAGGTCTATGTTGCAGCGAAACGCCTTCGCCGACCGCGCTAACCTGTGGAAGTAGGAATAAATACATGAACCGTTCGCAAATGCATGTTAAGTACTCGGGAAGTCCGAGTGTGACTCTGCATGTTTTGGTGAACTTGTGTCATGTTTATTAATCTCTTCTTTCGTAAAGATTCGTTCATGTGTAAGTTAGCCCTTTATGTGTGCTCTTGCCGACCCATCGTAGCCCCCATTGCGTAGAGATTAGCCGTGGGCTGTTTCTCGTGTAGCGCAGGGTTGTGGCGTAGACCGGCGATCGAAGACGAAGAGTTAACGTCGGGCTGTTTACACAGTACTAAAATAATTGTTGAAAGAGAGGAGCCCGAGTGCGTTTAGGCGCACCCAGTGTGGTGTAGCCCCCGAGTGTCCGCTATGAGTAGCCGTGGGCGCGCATAGCGGGCCAGTCGGGAACCCCAAAAGTTACTCGGATGGAGCAAAGAAATATTTATTCACTTATTCATAATTAAAATATGGAAGTACAAAGCTTAAGCATAGAAACGACTTAGCTGTTCAATGTTCCAAGCGTTGGTGACGAGGTTGCCGTTTTTATCCTTCAGTCGGTAAGCCCCCGGGCGTAGTCGGGCGGCAACGTACGGCGCATCCGAGTCCACCATGAAGTCCTCCCGAGAAGGATTGTGGCTTCCCGAACCCTTGAAGCCGTCCGAGTCGTAGTCGAGGACGGGTAGAAGGGACTCGATCGTATCAACCAGTCGGGATCTCTATTCGACGGGTGAAGACCCGTTCCCGAGCAGTAGATTCGATTCGAGCGCGATCAGGTTGTTGGAGTTGATTGCCGAAGTAGTCAACTCGAATGAGGTTCCGAGCACTAAAGGCGATGAAGCCCCCGGCAACTGGCTGGAAGCCGAGTCGCTGAGGTGGAGCTTGCCGAGCAAGTCGACGATGCAGTCGGCGATGAGGCCCCTAACCACTGCCTGGAAGCCGAGTCGCCGAGGTAGAGCCTGCCGAGCAAGTCGACGATGAAGCTGGCGACAAAGCCCCCGGGCAACTGGCTAGAAACCGAGTCGCAGAGGTAGAGCCTGTTGAGCAAGTCGGCGTTGGAGTCGGCGATGAAACCCCCGGGCAACTGGCTGGAAGCCGAGTCGCCGAGGTAGAGCCTGCCGAGCAAGTCGGCGTTGGAGTCGGCGATGAAACCCCCGGTCAACTGGCTGGAAGCCGAGTCGCCGAGGTAGAGCCTGCCGAGCAAGTCGGCGTTGGAGTCGAGCTTTCCGAATCGGAGAGCTTATCCTGGAGTGGCGGCGGAGGTCCGGAGGTCGAAGCTCATGACCTGGCCCGGAACAAAGTCACCGTCGTTGTTGAAGAAACCCATCTGGATCTGTTCAGATGGATCTACGCGCACAGCCCCTACCTGGCGCGCCAACTGTCGGAGTATTATTCCGGCAATACTAATTATGGGGCGGTGTGAGCACAGCAAATCAGGATGGCTGCACACGGGAGACAAGATTTAGACAGGTTCGGGCCCTCTCGGAGAGGTAATACCCTACGTCCTGTGTTTGGAGGCTGGTATTGCTGTATCCCGAGTGCCGCAGGCCCTAGAGAATCGATCTCGAAGGGGCCTGAGCTATGAAACAGTGGAGATGATGCTGGATGTAAAGGCGATGCCGATCGGAGGTCCCCTACCGAGCCTTATATAACCGGCCGGAGTAGGGTTACAGAGTCCGGATCGGGTTAACAGATATGTTTCCTATTCGGTTACAACCAATTCCGGGTAGCCGGACTGGTACTAGTCCTTGTCTTGTACTCCACGTCGGTGAGTCGCCCCCGTGTTGTAGTCGGACTCCGAGTAGTCGGCCTGGCCCACCCTATGCCCGAGTGGCCAGTTTTGTCCTCCTTGACGATACCCGGGTGCTATGTCATCGTCAGGACCCGTGGGAAGTAGGGAGTTTGTGCTAGGTGTTTAAAGTCCTAGAGATCCACCTACGCCGGGCGGGAGGTGTTGATGCGACACAAAGGTGGGGAGTCCCATTTTTGGTCCGGGACGCAGAAGTGGGTCAACCACCTAGCGGGCCCAACCCTGGTATGGAAGCGGGTGAAGGTCTCGTTGTAACAACCATGTTAATATACGTCGCGAAGTATTCCCAGGGTGACTTACATCTTGTGGGTAAAGCCGTACAACCTCTGCAGAGTGTTAAAAACTATTCGAATAGCCGCGTCCTCGGTCATGGACATGAACTGGCAAGGCCACACCCTGGTTAGACTAAGTTTTGGTTGTGAAAGCCGGGAAAAGGGATTAAGGACGTGGGCATGATGTGTCCACAGAGGGCAATTTACGCTACGCGGTTGGTAGCAAGGAATTGCCGGAGAAGAAGGCTAGCCGTGCTATCCGGGATACCACGGGCTGAGCCAGGGGCACTCGCTGAACTATCCGGGATGGTGTCAGTTGAGCGTTAAGTCGGGAAGCTAGTCCTACTGCCCGGGGTGGTAGGGACTGAGCTGTCTCAGTGGCTGAGATGTTGAGGTAGCTGGGTCTACCTCGGGAGAAGTTTATGTTGCTGTTCTGATTTACCAGAATTTATAAACCGCTTTGGAATCTACTATTCTCGTATTTAAACTAAGAACTTACATTTCCATACAATCAGCAACTTAGGTTAGAGCTATTCCTTGATTAAACCCCTGCATGAAATATTGTCGTATAATCTCTCCTGTGGGAATAGCTTGCGAGTACATTCAATGTACTCACCTGGCTTGTTGATTTGGCCAGACGAAGAAGACATCAGCTCTGAAGAAGAAATCACGATCGCGAAAGCTAGGACGTAACCCCAGTCAGTTGCCTGTCGGAATTTGGCATATTGTTGGGCCACATCCTCGCTTGTTTTTCCGCTGCAAGTTCATAGCCGTTGGGCTTAAGGTATCAGATTATCGACCTTAACAGTCTATTTAATTGATTACGCATGTATGAAAATGATATACAGGTTAACTCGTGTGTATCGGCTACTGATCCAGGGACCGGTACAGTAATCACGAGGGAGTTCCCGGCCTTAAAACCGGGGGCACCACAGCATGGTATCAGAGCCATACTGACTGTAGGTTAACCCTAGCTAGCATGGCCGTTAGATAGGACTTAGGATATACAAACTATTTTCTAAAATAAGTTAAAATGATGACATAAGTGTGGGCTCTACTCTCATCATGATTCCTAGCATTTCTTCTCTTTACTTCGGAAATACTTCTGAACATGGTGTTAACAAAATTTTCCTAAACTCATCCTTTGTTCAAAATTGTAGATGAGTGAAGGCACGCTTCGCCGAGAACGTGGACACCCCTGGGGCGCTCTCCTGAGGAAACTGCTTCGTTTCCTTGGAGTTCGACGTCGACCGCTGTTCATTGTTCGGAAGGACCACGTCGTTGGGATGGATGCTGGATATCGCGCCACGGTGTACTTCCACTCTCTACGAGCAGTCCCGCATGTCTACACGGGATACAGCTTCAGCCCACGAGGAGCCATAATGATCGTGTCGCGAGAAGCCATACGTCGCCTCTGCCGCATGTACCATGTCCGAATGCAAAGTCAGGAGCCTCACTTTGTCCGTAGGACAAATTGATCGGATGATATGATCTTGGACAATAAGTTAGGTCATTAGGGTTTACTGTCACTTAGCGACATGGACCACATGACCCGTCGTAAAGTCTAGTAGAACGCTTTGGTGTGTAGTGTGTGTCGGACTACGGTCCTTAATAGGTTGTATTATACTTGTATATCGTATAAGGTACGCCATCGCCATGGGCATGGTATAGTACCCGCACTTGTTTGTATAATAATAGCCTTCACGGCCTAGGTAATAAAAATAACTCTGTTTCGTACCCCCGCCTTGTCACTTTTTATGTCCCACATGGTGTCGGTAGCCCGTCAAAGCTGACTGCCCATCTCCCCAAGTGCCGTCAACCATTAAAGACGACCAGTACCTGTCAAATCCTAGGGTAACTTCACCTTTCACCTCCCTCGAACCTGAGTTACCACTGGCTACCCTTCTGCCGTAAACCAGCTATAAAAGCCCCTCTGAGCTTTTGCACCTCACCACCGTCAGAAGCCTTTCGCTCTTGCGCATCCCTTCTTTATTCGTCATTCTTCCCCTCTCCTACAAACACGATGCTTTGTGGTACCTTATACCAGGACACCACCGCTGAAGAACACGCTGGATTCGTTCACGTCCTGTGGACCGTAGCTCGACAAACTCTCGGAGCAACTCAACGCCCTAAGTACAGCGTGTACTTAGGAGATACTCCTGGCACCCTGCACGAGTTTTGGGCGATAGTGCACGTTTATCCCAGCGACTCTAATCCAGGCATGCCATTTGGTTTCATCGGAAGAACTATGCCTACCTCTACCTTGGCCATTAAATCAGTTGCGTGGGAAGCTGTCTTCCACCTTCGCCAACTGGTCCCTAGCATGAATCAACCACCTTTCTCATTGTATCCTGGTGGTACTCCTGGAGAAGACCCCGAACACACAAGCTTGCACCCAGAAGAGAATGACACCGTGGAACACCTCGCCATGTACATTGCAGCTCAACACGATCTGCTTACCCAGCTGGCAAATTCCTAGCTTTTGGCACAAGGAACTGGTGTTCCCATGCTTTCCCAGCTTCTTTCTAGCACTCCCTCGGTGACAGCCGCTACCGCCCCTGATATCGAAGAGCAGCCGCTACCAAGAGCACCATCTGTGAAAGAAGGCAGTAGCCGCTCCAGGAAAACTACGGCTTCTCAAGGCACTCCAGCCCCTCGAAGAGCAAAAGCCCCGCGCCGTAGTAAATCTACTCAGGTCGCCGACCCAGAAGCAAGCTAGGTGTTCAAGAATGTTGGATCTGGTTTAGCCCTTTCGTGCCACTAGTTGTGCGTGTGTTTTTCTCGTGTTGATGTTTGCAGTTGGAACTTGCCCGTGCTGTCTGACATTAGGGCAAGGATACCCGATACGCCTTTAGGCGTATGAATAAGTGTCGTGTAGTTCCTTTTAGTGTATCATGAGTGTTTGCACCCTCCATCCTGGTAGTAACACCTTGTTTGCTGGCAACAATGTTATCCCTCTCAGTTACCTTCAATTATTGCCCGGTATTCGCTCCTTGTTGTCGGCCATACGCCACCTTTATCTACCTACCTTGGTTTTTCCACTCTCTGGAAGCTATCAACTGAACGTTGACGGTAGGACCCTCTCTAGAGCAACACGCCACGCGTCCACCACCGAGCCTTCAAATGGCTATATGGACTCTGCCCCAACCCACTCCAGACCCCATGCCATCCTATTATACTTGTATATCATGGCATGTTCAATAGTTTGCCTCTTAAGTTCATCAGATGAGGTAGACCACTTAAGAGGCAAACTATTGAACATGCCATGATACCAAACCAGGACCAATTTTATGAAGGTTCGTTCGAAGCTGATGCAGCTTGATTGAATACAAATCTTATTTAAAGTTTAGAAGAACAATTGTTATCGACCTCCGAGACGAGCCAGAGCATATATAACTGTGTCTCATTAAATTCCTTATTTCCATTTTGAGCCAATTTCAAGCATGGTCCAACCAGTTCAGAACCAAGCGTGTTAAGGCCCCTCACAATGCTTCAACTTGGACTGGTGCTAAGACATGCCACATAGGCAAGAAGATGATGTGGCGCGGTAATTTAGAAGGAGAGAGATAGTTTTGGTGTCTTCAGGAAGAATCGATGCTAAGCGCGCGGACCTATGCAAAACGCCTATGTGGCATCTATGTATTGGGGAGCTTAGTTACTAAATAATTAAATGAAGGAAGTTTAGCTACAAAAAGCTAAGCACCTATGCATTGGGGAGTTTAGTTGCTAAGCCCTTTCATGCACTTAGCACCTCATCTAAGCACCTATGCATTAGAAGAGGCCTAACAAGTTAGTTATTTTTTCTTTGTCAGCCTTAGCGTTACGCATCGGCCAATGAAGTAATTGCAGTAGTATATACAATTGCCAAATGATTATGTTTTCCGAACATAAAGGCAAAAAGAGAAGAAAAGAAAAGACAAAAAGAAGTAAACAAAGAGAGAAACAAAGGAAATTACAGACCGGGGAGGCGAGCAAAAAAAACGGAGGCCCGTTGGAGGCGATCGGCCGGCAATTTTGGACGCTCGCGGCGAGCTCGGAGGAAGGATTCAACGGCATCAGCGACGACCATTCTCGGAGTTCTCCAACGTCCTACGCACACTACGGTAACACGTCCATCTCTTTCTACTGATGCCGGTGCGTCTGCAGGCCCTGACGATGGCAAGGGCTGGTGCGAGGTTAAACGACGACGACAGTGCGGTGTTTTGGATGCAGCGCGTTGTCAGTCGGCACGGGCGCCTAATCGACCGTGGCAAGGCCCGCTTCCACCACGGCGTGTGTCGCCGACTATTACTCTCGGCGATGCTCTCGGCGCCTGTGGCGGCGACCACTCCAACTGTGCCTCAGCATGGTCATCGACGACCTTCACCGCCGTTGCCGACGTCGGTCCCGTCTTCGCTGTCAAGGAATGCATCGCCTGAGGGCATTTCAGCCGATCGCCGTTTGCCGACGGCGCCACCGCCTCCACATGGTGCGAACCAGGCGCGTCCGGTTGGTTTTCAAATTCGGACGTGCGCGGATTCTGCGCCATGCCACCGTCCTGAGATCGAAAACGAACAACCAATCCCGATATTGCTGCATTCTGTTCCTGCACGGGACCACCGCCCAGATCCGGTGCCATGCACGTCAGATATTACTGTAGACTGGTTGATGATACCCTAGGTCGCAAACCCTTCTCTCTACACCGCCTCTTGGCTAGCTTCGGGAGAGGAGATTGTTCTGGAAAAACGTCTGCATCCCTCGTCGACCACGGCAGCTTCGGAGAGGTTCTGCGCACGCCTGTGCCGATGAATGGATGAGGGAAAGGCGCTGCTGATCAGGGGAATTAGTGCAACACCGGGCAACGCAAACACTGGATCCGGCGACGGCGTCAGGGGGGCGGTACCGGGCGCACGCTGCTGTTCGACGGGTTAATGGCACGGGGCCTGCTCCCGCGCCGGCCGCGACGGGCGGTTCGGCGGTTGCGGCCTCTACTCCAGCTTTGACCGTAGCCGGGGCGATCGTGCCTCCCGCTGCTGGTTCGGCCGGGGATGCTTCCTGGTGTTCGGCCGCGCCGGTTGCTGCGGAAGGATTGGCTAGCCCGAGTCGCTCCAGGAAGGCCAAGCATTGCTCGCGCTGCAAGGATCGTTCACATGCCGCGGTTGATTGCACGAAAGTGGTACTTCTCTGTGATGTGTGCGAGTGCCCTGACCATCTTGCCCCTCGATGCGCACTTCTTCTACTCTGGATACCAACCGCCACATTTGTGGGATTCGGGGCCGAGTGCCTTGGTTTTTGCCAGTTCCATGCACCGAGCTCGCATAAGGGACGACACGATTCCATGTGTGTCGTGCGTGTCCATGTAGGTGAGCTGTCAGCGGATCTTGTGATCAAGGAGTTCCGTCGGGTAGTCCCAGTTGATTGAAATTGGGGGATAAAAGAACATGGTATGAACGCCTTCCTAGTGCCATTCCCTTCTAAAGTTGAATTAGACCATCTAGTTCGTATTCGTAAAATTAATGTATGCTCTCTTGGGGTGGTTTTACAGTTTGGACCTCCCAATCCGATGCCAAATTTCAATTGGCAAAGGTTTGTGTGCCTGTTTATGATGTATATACCTCATGAGATTCGTTATGTACGGTGGGTTCACTGCTTGGTGCCACAACCCGAGTTGCTATGGTGAGTACCCGCAAGGATGATGTGCGCCGCATTCAAGTTGTGGTCATTGATCCTAACTTGATGGTACACTTGATATAGGTTGGTTAGGGTGTTGCCAAATTTTATGGTAATTTTTATAGAATTTTATGGCACATAATATTTTTATAATTCTTGCTCAATTTAATAAAATGTGCATGTTGTTATAGATGGATCGACGGTGGATGTATGCTGAGAATCATGCTAGCAATGAGTACATCGAAGGCGGCGTCTCAGCGTTCTTATGAGTAGCCGAACAGTATAGTTTGAACACAGGGGAGACGTGGATCAGCTGTCCATGCTGTCATTGTGAAAATTTGAAGAGCTTCACAAACCTTGCACAGATCCAAGCACATTTGATCAGGACGGGATTCATGGAGGGGTATGCGTGCTGGACCAGACACGGTGAAGATCAGATTATAGAGGAAGGTCCGACAAATATGGATGAAGGCAACGACATGGCTGGTACTGTCAATAGCACACCTCTTGAGCATACGCGTGAGGACGTGTGTGCGCCACAAGAGGACGCGTCGCAAGACGACACATCGTCGCATGAAGACAACGACTTAGATCAGATGATCCGAGACGTTGAAGAAAACTGTGAGAACGATCGGGAGTACAGAAAATTTGTCTGCTTATTGGAAGACTTGGAGAAACTAATATACCCTGGTTGCAAGTTCATAAAGTTGTCGGGCGTTCTGGAACTGCTGAAACTGAAGGCTAGCAACGGATGGACCGATAAGAGCTTCTCGTCGCTGCTAACATTGTTAGGGGACATGCTTCCAAAGGGAAACCAGATGCCGAAGACTACATACAGAGCTAAGAAGGTTTTTTGCCCTTTGGGAATGCAGGTAGAGAAAATACATGCTTGTAGGAATGATTATATCGTGTACCGTAAAGAGTACGTGAATCTACGGGCATGTCCGGTGTGCAAAACTTCTCGATATAAGCGTAAGATCGATGGTGATGACATCGAGGAAAGCATAGAGGTTACGAAGGGGACTCCTGTTAAGGTTGCCTGGTACTTGCCCATAATTTCCCGTTTGAAGCGCATATTTGCGAACCCGAAGGAGGCCAAACTAATGCGTTGGCACGTAGACGAGCGTACAGACGATGGGATGTTGAGACACCCAACAGATTCTTTTAAGTGGCGAAATATTGACAGGAGGTATGCTATGTTCGGCGATGAGGCTAGGAACGTAAGGCTTGGGCTTAGCACCATGGAATGAACCCATTCGGCAACATGAGTAGCCGACACAGCACATGACCCGTGAATCTATGCATGTATAGCCTTCCACCTTAGATGTGCATGAAGAAGAAGTACATCATGCTGGTTATACTTATCCAAGGTCCAAAACAACCTGGTAACGACATTGATGTGTACTTTGCCCCATTAGTGGATGATCTCAAACTTCTTTGGGTTGAAGGCATAAGGGTATGGGACGCACACCTAAAGGAAAACTTCACGTTACGCTGCATGTTGTTCATTACCGTCAACGATTATCTAGCCAACGGTAACTGTTTGGGGCAAACTATTAAAGGGAGCAATGCATGTGTTCAGTGTCTTACTGATACAGCAAGCAGGTGGCTAAAACACTCTAAGAAAATGATCTAAATGCTTCATCGTAGGTTCCTTACAAGGGATCACCGTTACCGTAGGATGAGGCACGAATTCGATCGAACCACCAAGAAAGGCTCAGCTTCACATATTTTTAGCGGCACCAAGATCCACGATCAGGTTAAAGACCTAAAAGTCATGCTTGAAAAGCGGATGTTTAAAAGGCGAGGTAGAGTAAAGAAAAAGAAGCCCATTGAGAAGATCATCTGGAAGAAGAGGTCAATATTCTGAGACCTCCCTTACTGGAAGCATCTAGAAGTCCGTCACAGCATTGATGTGATGCACGTAGAGAAGAATGTGTGTGCTAGCATAATGGGTCTCTTATTGAACATGCTTGACAAAACAAAAGATGGTCTGAATGCACGGCCAGACATGGAAGATATTAGAATCCGACCAGAGTTATGCCCGCAGAAAACAGCAAATGGAAAGACGTTCCTTCCGCCTGCTTGTTTATACCCTTTTCAAGCCAGAGAAGACCGAGTTATGTGATTGCTTGCATGGTATCAAGGTTCCATCCAGCTACTCCGCCAACATCAAGAGACTTGTTTCCATGGAAGATCTAAAATTAATTGGCATGAAGTCACATGATTGCCATGTGTTTATGACACAGATGCTCCCGGTTGCAATTAGGAATATTCTTCCACCAAATGTGCGGCAGACTCTCACGAAGCTGTGTGGTTTTTTTAACACACTTTGGAAGAAGGTCATTAGCCTCGATGAACTACATGGTCTGCAAGATGGGGTTGTGAAGACTCTATGCGAACTCGAGATGTTTTTCCCTCCGTCGTTCTTTGATGTCATGGTTCATCTCATAGTCCACCTAGTGCACGAAGTAAGGATGTGTGGCCCTGTGTTTCTTCGCAGCATCTACCCATTTGAACGTTGCATGGGAATTCTGAAACACTATGTTCGGAATTGATCTCACCCTGAGGGCAGTATTATCGAATGCTACGCAACAGAAGAGGTCATTGAGTTCTGTGTTAATTACATCTCCCATCTTCAACTAGTAGGCGTGCCTCGATCTCGCCATGAGGGAAGGCTACTCGATGTAGGGACCATTGGAAGGAAAGTGATCGATCATGTTCAGATTGAGTATGCTCAAGCCCATTTCATTGTTTTGCAATACATGGCTATTGTTTCGCCATACGTTAATAAAATTTGACTCGTGCAGATGACTGGATCGTAAAACGTCACAATACAGAGTTCAATGAATGGTTCAAAGAGCGATTCCACGTACTCCCATCAAGTGGTGCATTGTCATATTTAGCTAGAGGCCCAACATGGTCGGTCATCACATGGAAAGGGTACCAAATCAATGGGTACACGTTTTACACAAAAGAACAAGATATGAAAAGCACGGTGCAGAATAGTGGTGTCTGTGTTGAAGCTCTCAAAACATATGGCAACAAGCAACTGTACTACGGGTACATAGATGAGATTTGGGAGCTTGACTACGGTGAAAATTTGAAAATCGCGTTATTCCGTTGCCAATGGGTCAATAAGAAACAAGTCATACATGACGACAAAGGCCATACCACCGTGAACCTTGAACGTGTCGCATACAAAAATGAACATTTCATCCTTAGTCAACTAGTTCATCAAGTCTTTTACATTACCGATCCGTCCAACAAGAAGCGGTACGTAGTAATGCCCTCAAAAAGGAGTATTGTCGGAGTTGAACATGTGGTGGATGAGGAAGATTATAACAACATTGATGAATTCCCAGAGACCGATGATGGAATAAGGGTCGAAGATGAATTGCAGCATGATCCTGCTCCGTATAAACGAAGTGATCATCAAGAAGGAATTATTTTGTAACATAACTTTCGATATTAATGATATATATGGTACTATTTCCTATGATTTAGAATGATCGTATATGTTCTACGAGCTAAATGTTTGTATAAGTGAGAAAAGGGTAGAAGAATTATAGACATTTTTTGAGATATTTTTTTTGCAAGAAATGCAAAAAAAAGAAAGGGGAACCTAATCTCACCTCCAGGTATCTCAGTCGGTTTCTCGTGGTTAACCGGCTTCGACTCCGGGTATCTCAGTCGGTTTCTCGTGGTTAACTGGCTGCGGTGACTCACATTACTACCATGCATTAGTGTCCTAATTGTCTAGAAAATTTTCGATACTGAATGTGTGAATATCTAAAGTATTTTATTATGTATATCCTCCAAAACCATGTTCTTAATGCTTGCTCTTTGATGCTCTATAGTCCCAAGATCGCCGGACAGTAGCGACTCTTGGTCGCCGGCGCCACCTAGGCTGTCCGGGGACTCAACCGGCACCTCCGGGCCTAAGAAAAAGGCCCGTCGAGGAGAAGGAAGGAAACGGTCGAAGAGACCCGAATCGAAGTACACCGTCACGCACTTGCATGACTTAGGGGCACCAAATGAGCCTGAGAACGCAAGGAGGAAGTTCAGCACGGTCTGCGGCATCGTAGCAAGAGAGCGGGTCCCAATCACTCTCGAAAGTTGGAAGAGAGTAGGGACAGAACAGCTCGCTGCGATTTCTGCCGAAATCTTGGGATATTTCATATTCCCCGAAGAATGGAAAGCTCGTATTGAATGAGCTGCTAAGATGACAGCCTGCAAGGCTTGGAAGAATTGGAAGACTGTGCTCGTCAACGAGTACGTCTATGCCGAGGTGGAGCCTTTCGGGAAGTGGCCGATGATTACTCCCGAGGTTTGGACTGAATACGTCAGGATGAAGACGACAGATGAATTCAAGAGTAAGAGTTTGCAAAACTGGGAGCTCTCTAAGAGGAACAACCACTCGCATTGTCTAGGGACCACAGGCTACGCGGGAATGAAGAAGAGATGGGAAAGGGAGGATGAGCAGGCATCGCAATCGGATGCCCCTCCCAGATTTGCGAACATCGCGGATGCGAGGACCAAAGGCTGGGTTAGAGCCAGGGCATCTGCATCGACATCGGCTTCGTGCGACCCAGCAATTGAGAACCCAGCTGATGCACAAGTGTAGAGACGTTTGGTGAGATATAATTCCCACCTTAATCGTACTAACAGCTTGTCAGTCATACCAATTGTAGTAACTATTAATTCTGGCTTTTGCAGCTGGAGAGAGATGCGTCATCCCAGGCTGGCACCTTCGTAGGAGATGTGCTCGAAGAGGACTTGGGAAATCGCGAGCACCCAGGTCGCACGAGGGGTGTAGGTTCCCTCGTTCCCCACAAGTACCGACTCTCCCAGACTCTAGAGGCGAAGCGCGAATGCAAAAGGGTGAGGAAAGCCGCTGAAGAACAACGCAAGCGCGAAAAGTTGAAGCAAGAGATACTTCGCGACATAAGAGCGGAGTTGATTCTAACTCCGTGACAAGAACAGCAAGCTGCTGCCTGCCCTGGGGCTCGACGCAGTAGCTGCGCGTCCATCGACCTCCCTACTCTCCAGGAAGATACAACTTCTACCTGGCCCTGTGATCAAATCTAGGTATACTTCATATACCTTGTCTCTTATTGAACATGCGAATGTTTGTGGCCTGTTGGCTAAAGCGTTCTCTCATGTAGGCTCCCACGAGATGCATGATTCAAGTGCAGTTGGTGGGCATGGATGATCTCTTGGATGCTGCTTGGAGGCTAGTGTTCCCAGCAACGGGAGAGCAGAGGATATATAACATCCCCATAGACCTTTTGTACACAAAGGTGAGCATCGATGGGGTTAACGACACTTTCAGCAAGCTGAAACTCCCGATTCCACCCAACGACGAGATCTTAACTCTAAATCAAGCCAAGGGGACGTTCATCCAGTGGCCCAAGAAGGACATCTCCCTCGATGTGTCGCGGCCGACTAAGAATGTTACGGCACGACCGTCACCTGAATCAGTGGAGCCTATGGCGATCTCACCGCTTGTGCTACCGGCGCTGTCACCGAGACAGCTTGAGCTGGCAACACAAGAATCACCGAAGAGGTCTCTCAAGGTGGCATCGCCACAGCATGGCCAGGGAAGGGAATTAATGAAGGTAGCCAAAGACCGAGAAATGACCATCCAACAAATACAAGCCATATATGATGCTGGAGGGAGTCTTGCTGAGGCTCCGACAGTCCCGACGTACAAGCCTGGGAAGCCGATGCTCAAGAATCATAAAAAGATAATGTCTGAACTTGGCTGGGCTTGCGTTGCGTTGCACAACCATTACTTGGCCAATTTTAAGAAACCCCAGGATCAGCGGGTCGGTAGCATCGTTGGCAGGTTCAGACGTGAGCACTTCCTCCATGATAAGAGTCGACTTATAAATGTGACTTGGGAGGACTTGTTCGTTATGTACAACCTAAGCGCCTTGGATGCGGGCCTCGTGAGGTGCTTCACACTATAAGTGCTTACAATCATGCTCCATTTAATTTACTATCATACGTACACATGTCACAAATACAGAACTCTTCCCTCTATGTATATGTAGGTTCGCTTATATCAAGGCGAGAGAAGCAAATAATCTGATAAGATTCGTCGACCCACACCTTGCCTCCGAGCAATCCATGGATGCTGCTGAAAGGATTGTCGAGGATTATCTCGTCGATATCATGGAGGACAGCCAGCATAAGAAATTCATCCTCTATCCCTTCAACAAAAGGTAAGCGCTATAAACTTGTTAATGTCTTGAACATGTTAATTTCGCACCTTCGGTGCATCATCAACTAACTTGGGATTAATGACCTTTTAGCACCCATTGGATCCTTATTGTTATCATACTCCCTATCAAGAAGGTGTATTATATGGATTCATACATCGACAAGATGACCGACTTCGAGAGGGTCAGCAAAGTGATCGATAGGTAAACAAATTACCTCATGAAATTCCATGGTAATAGGTCATTGGTATAAATACGGCTTTTCTTCTACGATTCAGAGCGTACCAAATATTTTGTAATCGCGTGGGGGAAAAGGATGATGCGGGGGCCCCTCCTAAGTTAGACCACCACTTCGCCTTTCCGGTATGTATCCTGTCGCATACTTTTAGACTCCGTGGTATCACTTCTATAGAACTACATACCGAGGAAATGTATATCTTTGCAGTGCCACCAGCAATCCACTTTTAGCAATTTGTGTGGCTTCTATGTTGGCCATCACATGAACCTTCTCATGTCTTGAGCTTCCGCTCACAAATTCTCGGTTACCGAGGTATGCTAATTATCATTTCGATTTTGTTTTAATCATCTTCTATGTAGCATCAGTATGATCTTCATATCGACAGGTTGATACTATTGCACGGACGAAATTGCCGAAGACGGATCTAACCAGGATTCGAGAAGACATGGCGCGTTTCCTTCTTGAGAGTGTCATTGATCCAAAAGGCAAGTTCTACTATGACAGATCCGAGGACTAAGATAATTGTTTTCAATGAAATGATCAATGTTTAGTTGTCAGAACATGTTGGAAATTCGTCAGGACATGTGATGGATGTTGTGGTGTAAATATTAAACTTCTATATACTTTCATTTATGTTTAGCAGTCAATTGAGATATGATGTCAATATGAATCTCTGTTATGAATTCAAGTTGGATGTGAAATGTGTTCTGGGGATTATGGGAATCTGGGTAGATAAATTGTGTTTTCTGTTTCAGGGCAGGCAGAAACTCAGATTATGTCCGCCCTGTACCAACGAATATTCTATCTCAGCCGGTTCCCGTGTAAAAAACGACTATAAAAGTTTACTCTTCAGTCGATTCGGCTGGAAAACGGACTGAGATATGATATTATCTCAATCGGTTATTCGTTGTGAACCGACTGGGATAGCATATTATCTCTGTCGGTTCCCGTGTGGAAATCAACTAACAAAGTTTACACTTTAGTCGGTTCTGCTAGAAAGCCGACTATCTCAGTCGGTGTTTATTTGGGAACGGACTAAGATATGATATTATCTCTGTCGGTTTTAAAAATGAACCGGCGGAGAATGTGTTATCTCAGTCGATTTTATAACCGCCTGAGAAAATTCGTATTATCTCTGCCCATTGTCTTTAGCCGGATGGGAAACCGGCTGAGAAAGCCATTTTGGGCTGGCTGTAATCGTGTTTTCTGTAGTAGTGATCTATTAATCTCATTGAACATTTAGAATTTGAGCGCCTTTTAACAGCAGGTAAAGCCAAAGCTAGCACTAGCAAGGACAAACAGGAGGAGGTTGGTCTTGAAATACCCTCAATTGATCATTTATGCTCCGACTTAGTTGAGGAACAGATAATCGAGTAGGGTCTTTACTTGTTCTGCCCAGAAAAAAAATCACTGGGCTCTTCCGGGAGAAAAAAACAAAAAATCAAATCTAAAAAAATGAAAGGTATTTTTTGGAATAGCAGAGGTCTTAGGGATTCGGCTAAATATTATCATGTTGTAGAAAATGTTAAGGAGGAACCTATATCACAAAGTATTAAGGAGGAACCCATATCACAAAGTATTACAAAGTTAAGGAGGAACCTATATCACAAAGTATTAAGGAGGAACCCATATCACAAAGTATTACAAAATCTTGTTTGGGCCGCCTGACCACAATCACTTTTCTATGTTTGAGTCTAGGCGTGATGATACTGCTCAAGTTTCCGACGAGAAAAATGCCTTTCTAACAGAGGTGTTCACGAAAAAAGAGGTTAGGGATGACATTTCTCAAATGGAGCATAACAAGGTCCCAGGCCCTAATGGCTTCCCGGTTGAGTTCTATCAGCATTTTTGGGGGGTTATCAAGGACAATCTATTGTCCCTCTTTGCTGATTTTCATAGCGACGGGTTACTCCTTCACGGCCTCATTTTCAGTATCATTCTATTCCTTCCCAAGAAAGCTGATGCGAAAAAAAATACAAGAATATCAACCTGAGTCTGTCTATTAAATGTAAGCTTTAAAATTTTTAGTAAAGTTGCCACTAATCGTATTTTGATTGTTGCTCAAAACATCATTCGACCCACTCAAACAACCTTTTTTCCCGGGCGTTATATCAGTGAAGGAGTTGTCATTTTACATGAGTCCATCCATCAGATCCATAGGAAGAAGTAGATGGGTTAATTTTTAAAATTGACTTTGAAATAAGCATATGATAAAGTGAAATGGCCGTTCCTTCATCAAATACTCCAAATGAAAGGTTTCTCGTCCAAATGGAGTAATTGTATATCTAAATTTGTCCAAGGAGCGAGTGTAGGTACCAAAGTCAATGACGAGATTGTTCCATTTTTCCAGACTTTGAAAGGCTGAAGGCAAGGTGATCCCACGTCCCAAGATTCTATTTAATATCATGGCCGACATATTGGCAATCATTATTGCGCGTGCTAAAGAAGATGGGCAAGTTAGCAGTGTGGTTCCACATTTAGTTGAGGATGAAATTTCAATCATCCAATATGCTAATGATATTGTTCTCTTCATGGAACATAATCTTGAACAAGCCATTGACATGAAACTATTCTTATGCATTTTCGAGCAACTGTCGGGCTTAAAGGTTAATTTTCACAAGAATGAGATTTATTGGTTTGGAAAAGTCAAGGATTTTTACGATCAGTATACATAGTTGTTTGGTTGTTGAGTGGATAATTTCCCATTTAAATACCTTAGAATTTTGATTCATTATCGGAAATTATGAAATAGAGACTGGAAGCAGGTTGAGGACCGTTTCGAGAAAAAGCTAAGTAGTTGGAAACGCCGGAACCTCTATTCCGAAGGCCAGCTTGTCCTCAATAAATTCTATCCTTAGCAATTTTCCCATGTTCATACTTTCCCTTTTGAGGTTCCAAAAGGAGTACGCAAGAGGTTAAATTATTATATATCCATATTTTTCTGACAAAGTGACAACCACAAGTGTAAATGCAGGTTTGCCAAATGGGGTATCCTCTGTAAACTGAAGGACCAAAGAGGACTTGATATCCAAGATTTGTAAAAAGTAAATGTTTGCTTAGAAAATGGCTTTTCAAACTCTTAAGTGAAGACGGAGTGTGGCAAGACTTGATTTGTAACAAGTACTTATGGGATAAACATTTATCTTGTGTTCAAAGCAAGTCATTTGATTCCCATTTTTGGAAAGGATTGTTGAAGGTTAAAAATGAATTCTTCCAGTTTGGTTCATTTTAGACCAATAACGGTAATGCCATTTGATTTTGGGAGGATATTTGGGTAGCATCCATTCCTCTTTGCATCAAGTACCCCAAACTCTATAATTTAGTTCGGAAAAACATGCCATGGTTGTGAAGGTCATGGGTTCGGTCCCGCTTGATGTGTCCTTCTGAAGAGCTTTAATAGGTGCTAATTTAGATACTTGAAATGAGTTAATCCTGCTGGTCCCTAATATCGTCCTCACAACCGAGCATGATTTGTATCAATGGAACTTTCGTGCTTCCAGGCTTTTTTCAGTCCATTCCATGTATTATGTGCTTATTAACTCTCAATTTTGCTTCCTGTCGACGATCGGTGAATCGACGATCTTACGGTATTCGTGGAATGAGGATTACTGGGGGGTAGGGACCTCTAGGGCCCAAGTGCCAGGAGATCTGACAACAGGGGACAGCCGTTTTTATACAGGTTCGGGCCTCCCTCAGGATAATAACCCTACGTCCTGTTGCTATATATTGATGGAGAACACGCTTTACAATGGGGGGTGTATGTTAGTGGCTACCCTGGACCTAATCGTAGACTAATCTAAGCTAACCGCCGGGCTCGACTTCTTCGAGGCAGCGGGTCTTCTAGAGCTTCGCCTCCTGAGATCCTATGCTTCTTGTGCGGCGACTAGATCGATCTGTTGGACCTGTGGGATTGCTGATCCTTATATAGGGGGTTCCCAGGGTCGTACTGGACGTGGACTTACGCCCGAGTACGACTCTGGCTTCCTTGTACGTCGGGATCGACTTCCTAATTTAAGGGGAGTCTTCCCTTCCTGGGAGGGGTTACCTTATCGTCCAGGGATCCTTACCGGGTACGCTGTACCTTCCTAAAGTCCCGGGATTCGGTATACGGATACCCCTAATACACGGGATACCGTACTATACATCATCAAGCCCCCCATCAATACGTGAAGCGAGGTCATGATGGTTCTGTTGGAAATCTGCCCTTGTCGGGGAGGGAACTCCGAGTAGGCGATCAGAGTAGGCCGTGACGACGACTTCTCCGAGAAGGCTCAATTCCTATCGAGTAGTCGTGAAAACCTTATCGGAATAATCCTTGGAAAAAACCCAGAATACTTTCTGATCCAATCTGATCCGTTGATCACAGACACGCGTCCGCCTGGCATATTTTTAGGAAACCGAACCATCGTGGCGGAAATTTCACGTGGTGATGAAGAATCTTTTCTCTCTCTGCGCTATTGTGCCGCGAGCTCGTTTGGGTCGTGGGTTGTCATACCCTCTTTTTCTCGCGACATGCCTTGTATGTGGAAAAAGCAACTGTCTGTATTAAATGCGATGGAACTAATCGTGCCGTAAACCGCGCCCGGCTCCGGCGGACGTTTAAATCTTTAGGAATCCAAGAATTGGGGTTTTGCCCACATTGCTCTCCTGCCTCCTAGCCTTCTTGCTCCCCTCATCTCCTTCCTCGCGCTCCTGCAAACCCTCGCCTCCATCCTCCTTCGATTGATCGGCGAGAATGGGCAAGAAAAGCGCCACGAAGAAGTCTCCCGAGCCCAAAAAGGAGTCGGGAGAAGTCTCGGGGGACACGGCCGTCGCCATTCCTGAATTCGAGGCTTCGGTGATGGACTCTTCCGCCCTGGAGAAGCTTGCGGCGGAGGAGGTGATTCTCCCAGAGGTATTCGTTCCTTTCTGGGAGGCCGTGAAGGAGACGGTCCCCACCCCTGATACGGACTGGATCGTCATCTTCACGGACTTCTTTAGGTGTGGATTCCAATTCCCACCTTCGTCTTTCTTCCTCCTCACGCTCCAGTTCTACGGGATCGAGTTGATTCATCTCAACCAGAACTCGGTCCTAATGCTGGCGGTCTTCGCGCATTTATGCGAAGCCTACCTCGGCATTAGACCGAGCCTGGAGCTGTGGAAGTACTTCTACAACCTCCGCCGGATGAAGAGCAGCGGGGCCGGAGTCGTCGGCGGCGCCGGATTCCGTCTTCGAGAAGGGAGGAAGGATGCCTACATTACTTCCTCCTGGAAATCTTCGTGGTCGGGCTGGCACTCTCGGTGGTTCTACTGCCAGCCCCCAGCGAACTCTGGGCTCTCCTACCGCGGACTCGCCCCTCTTCCGAAGAAGTGCTGGGGGGAGGCCCCGAAGGAGACAAAGCACCTCAAGACGCTCGTCCACGACATCGCCAATCTCGCCACCAAAGGCTTGTCGGCGTGGGTTGTCACGGAGGATTTCCTTCGACGCCGGATAAGCCCTCTCCGGTCGAGGGTTAAGCCAGCTTGGGAGACCCCGGAGGGCCAAGACCAGACAAGGGACTTCGACACGGGTAAGTGTCGTGACCATCTCCGTGCCTATTCGATTGATAATACCTCTTACGCACTTCTTTCTTGTCGTGCCGAGCAGAGTTGTCCCCGGGGGAGCTTCAGAGTAGGTTGAACAATCTATTCGAACAATCCCCCCAAGGCGGGCGTACAAACGCGCCCCTACCTCTTCTGAAGCAGAGCCCGGACAGCCGATAGGAAGTACTCTCGGTGAGTTGCCCACCTTACATCCTTGTCTAGCTTGGGTTCGTCCGAGTAGCCTTACAGAGGGTCATCGGGCTTCCTTTTTCGTAACGATTAGGCCGCGGGGGTCCTGACTCGGAGGCCAAACGAGCTGGCGTCCCCGTGGAGGACGATGAAGTTGAGATGTACGACACGGCCCCACCGCCCTCCGAGACGAGGGAGGAGGGTTCTTCCGCGGCCGAGGCGGGGGCGGAGGTCTTCTCAACGAGTTTTCCCGCCCGGGACCCTCAACCGCAGGTTTGAGTTCTCGCCCGACTACCCCTTATTTTTTTTGTATTCTTTCCCGAATGATAAACACAAGGATGGATGTGTCGGATAGCCCGGAGCGAGCAACCCCCTCCCCAAGGAGCCAACTCCCCCTCCCATGACCGTTCTCGAGGAGGAGACTGTGGCGGATAAGGGGAAGGCGCCGCTATCTTCCGGCAAGCGAGATTCGAGTACCTTGGCGAGGAAACCTCCTCCAGTGGGGAAGCGCACGAGGTTAGTTTTCCTTTGCCGCTTTTTTTTTCTTTTGACTTCGCCTTGCTGAAGACTTGATTTGATTGCTTTTGGCGACTAGGGTGTCGATCCGCCCTGCCGGGAACCCGACTAGGGCGGCTTCCGAGCAGCAGCCCCCGGTGCCGGACTTGGCACCGGCTCCTGCGCCGGAGTTGTCGCCGGCCCCTACCGAGCAGCCGAAGCCCCCGGCGCTGAAGTCGGAGTTGCCCCTGGTCGAGCAAGTCGTGCCTTCGGGTCCTTCGGCGCCGGAAGGTCTTTGCCTCTCCTCCTTGCTGCAGGTAACGTAAGGAAAATTAGCGATAAGGTAATTTTACTTTGCTTGTACTGACCTGCTCTTTTTTAGCTCGCTATCTCCCAGGCTGCTCCGCTCGAGAAGGCCCAAGCAGAACTGGACTTGGCGAACGAGGAGCTGGAGAAGCGCCTCGACGAGTCCAGGAGATGGCGGGCGGAGAACGAGGATCTGCGGAAGCGTCTCGAGGACTCCGAGAAGCGGCGGGCGGAGGACGAGGAGCTGCGGAAACGCCTTGAGGACTCCGAGAGGCGGCGGGTGGCGGTTGAAGCTGATCTTTCGACCTCGAAGAAACGCCTCTCGGAAGTGGAGCCTTCCCTGCAAAGGAGTCAGTCCTACGCGACGAAACTGGAGGAAGATCTCGAGCGGGCCTTGGGCACGCTCGAGAAGGCACTGGGTGAAGTCGGCGTCGTTGTCCCTCCGGGCCTTGCTCCGGCCAGCCGCCTAGCAGACCTGACGGCGTCCGTCTCCCGATTGAAGCCTACCGTCGAGAAGCTTCTCGAGGACGAGCTTCGGCAAGGTGTACGCGACGCCCTGGCCTTTGCCTTGGCTCTCCTAAAGCGCAGGCACTCGGACTTGTCTCTGGAGGCGCTCGCTGCCGACTTGCCCGAGGACGAGGAAGAGGAGCTTCTCGGTGCGGTGCAGAAAGCGGCGGACGCCTTTGGTGATCGAGTCCAGGCGCCTGGCCTAGAGTAGGACTCTATAATGTCATACTTTATATAAAGACAGTGATTAGTAACTGTGCAATAACTTGTGTGATTTTTTTCGAAACCTTGTCTAATCTGCTTTTGTGAAACCTTGTCGGGTGCAAGTGTAGACTTTAATCGGAACCAATGCCCCTTGCCCCCCTTCGATGTAGGAACACGAATAGCACCTTAGGTCGTTCTCGCTGTGATTGACCAGTCCTTAGGTTTAGCCGGATGGAGGGCTCCGTGGCTCCTTGTCATCAGTAAATGCGATAAGGGGTCTCTCGTACAGCTTGTCGTGGCCATGGCAGCACCTCCGTATTCCTCTTGTTGAGGGGAGACTCTGGTGCTTAGCTGGTAAATTCTACACTTGCCCGATTGACAAAGTTTTACTCTACCCGAGGTATCTTCTGCTCCGAGTAGTCGAAGGCGAGGATAAGCGCACAGGTTCCATTGATCTAGTCGTACTCGTACTTCCTTCCCTTCCTTTACTCGGGATCAGGGGACATTGCTGCGGAACTGGAGAGCTTAGTCAACCAGGCCTTAGGTCTGGTCAGGTGAGGGGCTCAGTGGCTCCCCTGTCACCTGCAAACGCGTTAAGGGGTTTCCCTCGCATCCCTGGCAGTTGCAGCGCAGAACCCTTTTTCATTTGTGTGGGTCGAAGAAATCGGTACTCGTACTCGTATATCGTCTTTACCGTACTCTTATCCAGCCCCCGACTGCCTGTTCAAGAGATATCTCGGATAGGCAGTCTGAATTAATAAAAAACATTGAACTAGAGACCTGGTATTATTTAAAGAAAACTGTATCTTTTACAGATTACTGTAAGAAAACTAACTCTGAGGAAACTAAGAAAAACTAGGCCGTCCCCTCCTCATTTAGCTTGTCGCCGGTTGCCCCAGAGACTCTCGACCTCTTGTCGTGACCCGCTGACTGAACTTTGTTGAGTGCGCGTGCTGGGCGGCAGCGCCCGGAGCATCTTATTATCGACTTGTTCATAGCTTGACGATCTTCAAGACTGGAGCTGGTGCAACTTTGGAATCTACCGATGAGGAGGCGACGGTCGTACGATCTTACCGAAGGTGGTTGCAATGGACTCTCTAATGGATGCGACCTTTCTACCGTTGACACGAACGACCTGGATCGGGCGGCTTCTCCCAAGGGGCCGTTGTCCTGTCTGGGGGAAGGCCCTGTTTGCTCCCTGTTCCGACTTAGTCGTGGAACTCTCTCTCCGACTTGGAGGGGGTACTTTCCGAAGTTGTCGCTTGTAGCCGTGGAGGTGGTCTCAGCAACGTGGTGGCGGGAGCCGCCACGCTGGCGTCCTGGTTAGAGGATAGGTGCTGCTCTGCGAGGTCGAGGCTGCGCTTGTCGCAAAGGAGTGCTTCTCTGGGGGAGCTCCTTATCGTGAGGACACCTTTTGGGCCGGGCATCTTTATGCACTGGTAGACGTAGTGCGTAGCTGCCATGAACTTGGCCAGAGTAGGGCGTCCCAAGATAGCATTGTAGGCTGTCTCGAAATCGACTACATCGAACAGGATTTTCTCTATTCGGAAGTTCTCCGGTGTACCGAAGGTGACCGGGAGCGTGACTTGCCCTATCGGCGTGGCCGATGAGCCCGGGACGATACCGTGAAAAGCGTGCGTCACCGTCTGAACAGACGATCGTGGCACTTGCATTGCGTCGAGGGCGTTGGCGAATAGGATACTGAGGGAGCTCCCTCCATCTATTAATACGCGGCCCACTTGGCAGTTGTTGATCGTCGGCTCGACCACAATAGGGTATCGTCCCGGTTGAGCGCAATTTTTGGGGCAATCGGTCTGGTCGAAAGAGATCGTGACCTCGGACCACTTGATCGCTCGAGGAACTCACGGTACACTCGCGAGAACTTCTCGGGCGATTGCCTTGTATTACCTCTTGGACTCGTAAGAGGTTGAGCCCCCGAATATGTGCTCGATTGCTCTGTCATTCCTCAGGAGTGGAGTCATCGTCGTCGGAAGTTGTTTCCCGACTGTTATTGGCGACCTGAGGGTTCTCCTCGCGGAACTTCTCTCTTTCTTCCCGAAGATACTTCTTGAAGATGCGACACTGTCGCAGATCATGGGAGTCGGTCTGGTGAAAATCGCACCAGGGTTTGGACGACTTGTCGGAGGACGTGGTAGGTTTGTCCTTGGGGCGTGATCGCTAGGTGCGCTTCTCGGAGATCTCGGCCATTACTTCGTCGGCTTTGATCCTTTTCTCCTTGCTCCCTCTGGAGGGCTTCTTCTTGCGCTTAGACTTGCGCGAATCGCTCCTCGACCGGAGGGGAGAACTGGTCGACTCACCCCACTGTTGTTTGATATAGCGCAGGGTTTCCTCCGCACAAGCGGCCTTCTCGGCCAGATCCATGAGTTGCCTGGTGGTTTTCGGTGGCCGCATGATCAGATCGTGCGTGCACATCTCGTTTCTGCTGCCTCGAGTGAAGGCGCGGATGACATCCGAGTCCGTTATCTCCGGGATAGTGTTGCGGATAGCACTAAACCTTTTGGTAAACTCTCGGAAGGTCTCGTCTGGTCGTTGGACGACAAGGAAAAGATCGTCGACCCGACCAGGTCTTGGGAAGGTACCTTGGAAGTTCCCGAGCAGCATGTCGCATAGCTGTCCCCATGAACGGATCGTTCCTGGGGGTAGATTCGTCAACCACGTCCTAGCGGCTCCTCTAAGAGCGGTAGGAAGATAGTTGGCCATAACCTTCTCGTCCCCGCCGGCTGCTTCGATCGCGGTGGTGTAGATCTGAAGGAATTCCACGGGATTCGTGGTTCCGTCGTACGATTCTAGCGAGCCGGGCTTGAAACGAGAAGGCCAACGTACCTGTCGGAGTTCCTAGGATAGCGCCTGGCATCCGCTGAAGGACCCCCCGATAAGGTGCAGTCTCGCCGCTATTCGAGGTCGAGGATCGGCCGCGAGTGTTAGCGTGTTGAGCGTGATCTCTCCGAGAAGGCTGTTGCTCTTGCTGGTGTCTCTGGCGGCGGCGCTTGTCAAGCTGTTCTCGGAGGTCGACAAGTGGCTCCTCCTGAGGAGGCATGTTCCTGGGGTGTCGTCCCTCCCGATCGCGTTCTTCTAGCGGAGGAGGGGTGTCCACCCGAGTAGAGCTACGGGCCACCGATTGGGCTCGAGAAGACTCGGCCTGGTTCTGAGCCTCTTGGAGGTCAGCCCCCCAGCCGTTGCAGCCACTGCACGCCCGCGGGTGTCGATAAATCCGCCACGGGAGGCTGTGACAGCAGATTGCGCACTTCCGCCAGCCTTCGAGCCGTTCGGGACACGTATTCCCTTGTTCCCGGGGGGGATCTCTCCACAGCGGCGGGCAAATCTTCGTTCCGGCGGGGAGTTCTTTCCCCGGCGGTGGGTAAGCCCCCGTTCATGTGGGAGGCAGCCATGTGCGAGCCCCCGGGCAGATTGTGATCATCGAGGTCTTCTCGACCATCGTCGATCGCGAGTACCATCCGAGGTCCTTGGCTGGACGATGTGTACTCGTATTCCATCACGTTATCCTCCTCGGACGCGACGTGGGTACGCTCTTGATCGTTCTCACGATCAGAGTTTGCAAGAGAAATTCCAACCATGGGGCTGGTCGTTCCTACCGGGGAGTCGTCGTTCAAGACCAACTTCCCGCTGAAGGCCCTGGCGCACTCGGTCCTGAAGTGATCTGCTTCGCCATCCGAGTCTTCTCCAGGGGCGTACTCTCCGAAATCCACTCGGTCCGTGACCGGGGTACGGGTCCATAGGGCCAAAGTTGTCGTAGAAACCCTGGTCCGAGTACCCAGAACGGGGCGAGATTGCGATCGGTTTTCCTGCCGGGTTTGTTACTTCCTCCTCGGTCGAAACCGGTGAGGGCTGTGCAACCGGCGCTGGGATCTGATCGCGCTTAGTTGCGCGTCCTGCCGACTCTGATCTTTCCTGGACGGCTTGGTCCGGAGAGGTCCCCACGGTCGGCGCCATCTGTCGACGATCGGTGAATCGGCGATCTTACGGTATTCGTGGAATGAGGATTACTGGGGGGTAGGGACCTCTAGGGCCCAAGTGCCAGGAGATCTGACAACAGGGGACAGCCGTTTTTATACAGGTTCGGGCCTCCCTCAGGATAATAACCCTACGTCCTGTTGCTATATATTGATGGAGAACACGCTTTACAATGGGGGGTGTATGTTAGTGGCTACCCTGGACCTAATCGTAGACTAATCTAAGCTAACCGCCGGGCTCGACTTCTTCGAGGCAGCGGGTCTTCTAGAGCTTCGCCTCCTGAGATCCTATGCTTCTTGTGCGGCGACTAGATCGATCTGTTGGACCTGTGGGATTGCTGATCCTTATATAGGGGGTTCCCAGGGTCGTACTGGACGTGGACTTACGCCCGAGTACGACTCTGGCTTCCTTGTACGTCGGGATCGACTTCCTAATTTAAGGGGAGTCTTCCCTTCCTGGGAGGGGTTACCTTATCGTCCAGGGATCCTTACCGGGTACGCTGTACCTTCCTAAAGTCCCGGGATTCGGTATACGGATACCCCTAATACGCGGGATACCGTACTATACATCATCACTTCCGATGCAAATACTTATGGAAGCTCAAAATTCCTCTAATGATAAGAAAATTTCTTTGGTACCTGAGTAGAGGGGTTATCTTAACAAAAAACAGCTTAGCTAGGTGCCACCGGCAAGGGAGCAAGTAGTGTTCTTTTTGCACTAGGGACGGATCAATTCAACACCTTTTCTTTGATTTCCGTTTGCTCGTTTTACATGGCATTCGGTACGTCGCGTTCAATATTCCTCGACCGCGTAGTATTCTTCATATTTTTGGGGATTGACTACATGAGATTGGGAGGCCTTTACCCTCTCTTATTTGGTCGACGCGGTAGCACTATGTTGATCGAGTTGGCTACGTATAAATGATATAGTTTTTGATATATAAAAATCATCTAATCCTTTGCAGGTTATCTTTTTATGTACCGATTGTTTGTGGTCTTGGTCTTCACTACAGTGGTTGCACGATAAAAAGGTGATGGTAGCTGGCGCAATGAGATTGGACTTGGTTATCAGGAGATTTATATCCCGGCTTGGATGGAGACCTCAATTTAGACTATGTAATATTTGAGCTTTGTGTGACCTGTCTCATCTTTTAAGTCGTTTGACTCCCTTATTTTTTCATTTAATAATAAATAATGGCTGTATACATCTTCTTCTGATGCAATGCCGGAAGGGTACTCTCCTCCGTTGTAAAAAGAAAAAGAAAAAAGTTATCGAACACTTCGGTTCGCTACATAAGTCTCTCGGGTCTCATACGTGCTCGTCTTAGTATTGTGACTTGTGTCACGAGTTACGACACGATGTTCGCGTAGAGAAGCTGGTTCCAGACGTCGGGCACGCCGGGGAGGCACCAGTGGATGCAGTCGGCGTAGCTGCTGGGGTCGCGCTTCTGCGCTTCGGTGAGCGGGTCCCACTGCCGCCGGTGCACCGACGGGTGCGCATCCTTTCGGCGCTCCGACAGCCCCGTCACGTTCACCAGCCGAACCGCTACGCCGCGCGCGCCCAGGCGCCGCACCTGCTCCTCCACCGCACGCGCGAACGCCGGGTCGGTGCTGCCGCCGCGGTAGTACTCCTCCGCCGCGATCGGTTCCGTCTCGTTGTAGCACTTGTGGTTGTCTGCGGAGGCGCCGGCGCCGGCGCCGGAGGTGGAGGCCCACTCGTCGGAGCGGAGGTGGGTCGGCGACATGGTCATGAAGAAAAGCCGGGTGCGGGCGCGGTCGACGTGGAACTCGAGCCAGTCGGCCCACGTCCTGATCGCCATCTCGTACGCGCGAAGGCTATCGATCACCTTACACACCCTATACGCGCCCTCCACCGCTGCCGCCGCCGCCGCGTCGAACGACCCCCACCTGCAACAAGAACGCACGCATGAGCAAAGGTCAAACTAAGTCAGCGTTAAGTGAATGGTCAGTGTGATTGCTCACAAGACATTGATGGTGGGCCGTCGCCACCAGAGGTAGGAGTTGAAGACGAGCACATCGGCGGCGGTCCAGTGCCTGGCGTGCTTGGTGATGGAGGCGGCACGCACGGTCCTGTCGACGACCCGGTGGTGCACCGGGTGGTCCGAGTTGGACTCCACCAGCAGCGGCGACCAGTAGAAATCCACCGACGCGTTGTACTCCTGAATGAAACAAATGCTCAGTCGATTTCAGCATTTATGTAACTTGAATTAATCGGAATTGTAATGTATTGTGCTGTGCATGGGAGATTGATTTGATCATAGAAGTACGTGGATCTTGAAGGAGATGAGGGATCCGGTGGAGTTGACGGTCTTGTGGAGGCCCGGGGTGGCGGTGTCGATGAGGCAGACCATGGACACCCACTGGTTCCGGTTCAGCGAGTCGCCGACGAAGGCCAGCCGCTTGCCGCGCAGCTTCCTCAGCAGCCTTGCCGCGTCGAACCTGATCAATTTGTTCGTTCCACACAAGGCTTAGTACGACGTAGTCGTCAGTTGCTTATACGTATACAGCAACAAGCTTAGGATGACAGACAGAGACTAATTAGTACCGCAATTAGTGCTTGTACCTGTTTTTGACTCCAACCAAATGAGCACCTCATCATTCTTAAACTTTGGTTATTAGGAAAAACTATGTATGCTTCTAGGCTTCTAGCCGGCTGCTACATGCATGCATGAGCAGTTGAACAACCGGCAGACTCCTGCCACTACTGCCCCGACTACTACTACACACAGAGTGACAGAGAGCGGGAAGCATATTGTACACCTACTTAATTCAAAAAACGTAAAATAATTCCAAACATTTTCGTTGCGTGCGCCCATCAACAAAACGACGTACGATGTAACACTTTTTACCTTTCGCTGTGCCATAATTAACGTAGCAATTAATTTTAAAATCATCATCGTTATGGGTTAATGCACGGCGCGCATGTATGGTGGTACGTACCTAGGAAGGTCGCACCCGTGCGGCTGCCACCGCCAGTGCTGGTACCTGAAGTTCGTCCTCCCATACTTCCCGCATGCCAAATTCTCCGACATGAACCTGCACGCGCTCTCCTTGTACAGAGGATACGCCTCCTCGTCGTACACCCACCGGCCGTTGGACATGTCGCACGGGTCCTCGCCCCGGCCGCTGTCGTCGTCGCCGCCGCCGGCGGAGGGAGGCGGCGGCACGGTCGGCGGCTCGGCCGCGGCGCCGTTGCTCTTGGTCGTAACCGAGACGGCGGCGACGACGAGCAGCACGAACACCAGCAGCACGAACGAGTTGAAGCAGTGGCTCCGGAGGCTCACGCTGACCGTGACGCCCCACACCCTCGTCTTCTTGGTCGCTGCCTGCCACGCGTCCTCGTGGTCACCGGCGCCGGGGCCGGCGGTGCTCCGTCCCTTGTGCGGCGGAGTGCCCCCGGCCATCTTGACGGTGAAATGCCTCCGACCTATCGTGTTGATTGTGCTGCGATCTGACGACGAGGAGGCCGGCCGGTTGTTCGCTAGCATGCAGCACGATCAAATAGCTTGCATGCATGGGGGCAGGATAGTTGGTGCAGCTCAGTACAATATCCTGCAGGTGCAATCGCTTGTAGTAAAAGGATCTCTTTTAGGTGAGAGTTGTTGCCACTTGACCTCGTTTTTGGTGCACCTAAACTTGGTCTAGGAGCTGTCTCAACGTATTAATCCTGCTCCAAATCATAGTGTGATAGACACTATCATATATATATATGTGTGTGTGTGCGCGCGCACGCGCGCGCGCACATACATGTACGTACTTCGAGATGGAGAATTGAGCAAATGATTTTGACCAACAAAGAATTGGTGATCAAAGAGAGACCTTTGCTTGCTCTCTGAAGACAAATTGTTTGATTGGTAGAGTATTGTGCTTGTAAAGCCGGAACTAATTAATTCTTCTCGCAGAAAGACAGAGTCAGAACTACTAATTCCCCCATTGGCTTGTAAGCTAAGTCATATGAAAAATTGGAGAAGTATCTATATGTGGAGCAGATGACCAATGACCAAAATCAATTGGTGAGAATCCAACAAAGCCCAACGCCACTACTAAGTAACTAGTACTACTAACCGCATGCACTGATTAGAAGATTCGGCTAGTTAAAGGATCGGTTGCACATGCCTTTTGTCAAGCATACACCAAAGATGTGTCTTTCTCATCATGTTTTTTTAATCAACAGTAGCCTCCGTAGTCGGACTGGCGTCTATTTCATAAAATTCCTTCGTAATTATGCTCAACTTGGCATTGCCGATTGTTAGAAATAATAATTGTAGTAATGCAAAGCTTGATTATCTCATGATCGGTACAGGGTTTAAATAGAAATACAGAGGGAGAGAGAGTACACGAGAAATAATCCTAATACAAACTGAAGATCCTAACAAACGTGATGTTCACGTTGCATGGCGTGCATGGCGTGTACGTGGGCTGACGTGTCCTGTGGACGCGATCTTCGTTTGTTACGCTAACACCGATGGATAAATTTGTTCGAACCGTACTCCTGATGATTTTATTGGTTCTGAACCTGAAGAATGGCCTCCTTTGTAGTGATATTTTTGGTTCTGAACCTGCAGAACCGAAACTATATGTCATGTTATTCTTGGAACCGTATACCTCAGAATGGTCGAATGACCTCCTTTTACTGATCTGTAACCAATGGGATTTAAACCGGGCCTTACATAACATACCACTCTGAAGTAGGAGTAAAGTTTTCCATGATTGCACTATGACAGCCCAAATCGTCTATCCATCAACAGTCCAAATCCTCTATCAATAAACACATAAATATATTTTGACAGCAGAGCGCAAACCAAATCAAATCAAATGATTTGATATCTTCCTTCCCTTCTAAGACTTAGGTAAAACTGGCTGATCACAAAAGAGAGAATGGACGAAGGCATTTCGTTGTTCATATCATATCTGTACAACTCTTAACTGTTGTACATCATGACAAGTGATGTTGACCATCGACCTACTGCGAGATGTAACCACCATTGCATGCGAACCGCGCAATTATTCTTCGGCTAGAACATGTTGGTGACGACGGTGTCCGCGAAGGAGCACAGCAGGTGGCCGGCCGCGAAGCTCAGTGCGCCGTCAATGGCGAGATGGGCGTTGTCGCCGCATCGAGCCGCCGCTCAACGCCGATACGAGCCGCAGCTCGCCCTCCTGCTTCGCCATGGCGTCTCACTGTAAACGATAGGAAGGGACAGAGAAATGATTGAGTGGATAAGAAAGATGCACGAGTTGATGAGAACGATTCAGGAATGAGGACAGCGGTTTTGATATCTTATTTCACCAACGTTTCAGGGGCCATCTTTCGGTGACTTAGCAATTGAATAGTACCCGTAACATCTTTAGTTGGTCTCTTGAAAAAAGATATAATTGATTGACTATAGTAAACGTTCACTAGGAGAAAACCTAGCAAAAACAACCTAAGACTGGCAGTAGTATTTTATTTATCTTTTCTCGGCTTTTTATCACCCGTTTTTTCCGTCATTTTTCAAGTTGGTTTGTTTGTCGGGATTTTCCGTAGTTTTCCCATCGATTTTTCCAATGCTTTCAGAAGCATTTTTTGCGCTGTTATTGCACTGTTTATTCATCCGTTTTTTCTACTGTTTTTCTACAATTTTTCACTTTTAATTTTTTTTCGTTGTCACATGTTTTTCTCAATTTCTGCCGGGGCTTTCATTGTTCTTCCCAGTTTATCATAAGTTTTCCACTGGTTTTACCCACCACTATATGCATGAGTAATGGGGAAAACGTGTAGAAATCTTGGATGAAGAAAATGCAGTAGACGATGAACAAAAGTATGCAATAGACAAATGCAAAGAAATAAAATAGACAAATATCGATAAGTGCATTAGACAAATGACCAAAAAAACCAGTAGAGAACAACAGAAAAAATATAGAGAACAATTAAAATGTTGTTGGGTTTAAGTCCCACATTAGTTGTGGACAGAGGCAGAACATAACTTATAAAGATGAGGGTAACTCACCTATCAGGCTAGTCTTTTAGGGGGAGAGGACCCAAGACCTCTTATAAGCCTGTGTTGCTCTATGTTTGGGACTGTGTTGCAATGGGGGCTGAAACGCTGGTTTAGCAGGCCAGAGATTGTGCAACAAGTGGTATCAGAGCCCACGTACCCGGATACAAATCTCGGTGACCTCACGGTTGCCGATCATGGTTGGCAAGCTGGAATGCTGGTGTTAGCGGGCTCGGGAATGACCGATGTGTGAGGAGGAGATTTGTTTGGTTTAGTCCCTCATCAGTTATGGACAGAGGCAGAACACAACCTATAAGGTGAGGGTAGCCTCTCCTATCAGGCTAGTCTTTTAGGGGGAGAAGGTCCAAGACCTCTTATAAGCCTGTGTTGCTCTGTGGTTGGGCTTGGGGCGCAATGGGGGCTAGAACGCTGGTTTAGTGGGCCCGAGATTATGCAACAAATGCAGTAGACAACTAAACTATGCAACAAAGCCATAATATAACATAGAATTCGAGGAAAAAAGCAGCACCAAGTAATGTAGTAGATAGCAACATAACATGCATCTGACGAAAAAAATGTCAAAACATGGCCAAATGGTATCTAGTTTTGAAGCTCTTGTTGTAACGAACACAAGGTAAGAACGGATCATGATTCGGATGCACGGTTTGCGAGCAACTGAGTTCTGAAGTTAGGAAAGTGGTTTTAAAATACTGATGTTATCTATTCCAGATGGAAATGGTCCTCTACATTAAAGGTATTATTGTACAGGTGCTATAATGACATAATCTACTGGCCAATTTCGATCCAACGACAATATCTGTCCTCCCTCAATGTCTTCTCCTTCCTCCCGCTACGGATGTGTGGATTGATAGTTTGCAACTTTTTGTTCCCCGAAATGTATTGCCGCCCTCCTATTGTACCCCGAATATTTAGGCAGTCATGACGAGATGGCAGCTATCTTCACCTCCTCCTCCTCCCTCCACTCGGGGTTCTCCGTCTCTGCTTCCCTCACTGACGGGTTCTTGTCTGTCCTTGGATGGAAAATGGACAGTAGATGGTGAGCATTACAGCATCGGGACAACATCTTTATTGTAGAGGAGTTGTTTCCATTTCGGATGTTAGCTGTCCAAATCAACAAAAGCATGCAGGAGAAGGTTTCGACCAAAATCTATCTTGTCTTATCCCTGAAAGGTAAGTGTTTACTAAATCGCTATATTTATATTCCTGTATTTTTCACTATTCTTGCGTTTTGCTTTTCTACGATTTCAAACAGAGCCTAGTTTGATATTTGCCTCTACGAGGGATAGAAAATTTGAAGCATTAAATGACAATGATTTTTTTCTTTGTAGAATTGTTGTGACTTCTTCCTTACTTATAGCTTTGTCCGAAGTATATAAATATTCCAAATCTTCCCACCTACTAAAGATGATCTTTCCACTTACTGAAGATGGTAGAGAAGGTTCACTAGGTTCTGTACAATCTTGTAGGAGATATTGTTGGAGAATTAGGATAATATCTATCCAGAGGTCAATTTTTTTTGGAGCAAGGTCCAAGAAATGTTTAAATGGCAGTTTACCTTTTTGAAGTTTCTGATATTGGATCAATTTTGGGCTAGTTACACCCAAAAAAAGTAAAGACAGAAAGAGTACTACTCTTTTTCGATGGAAACGAGTAAGAGCGACATGCTGAGGCATGACTCTGAGAAAGCCCTAGCAGCGTCAATGGCGATGGGGCAAGAGCAAGCTCTGCTACGGTGGCAACGACAAGAGTGAGCCCGGGCCTAATAAAGGATCAAGATGTCGGCCTAGAGGGGAGGGGAGGGGTGAATAGGTGACTAAACAAATTTAATCCAAAGTTAATCAAATCTTTCACTTTTACGGAATTAAGCTTGATTGATTAGCAAAGATGGCAATATTTAATATGAGTACTCAAATATACTAAGCAAGATAAATATGAGCAATATAAAAATACTTGCAAAGTAAATGCGGAATTGAATAAGCAAGAGATTGACAAAGATTTGTTGCCGGAGTTCGGATCCTTGGGGGAATCATACGTCTCCATTTGGGAAGCTTGATCACACGTGATCAAGAGCCGGCTCCCTCTCAAGCCTTTATCCCTCGAGGACGCTCTTGCGTCTCCTCAACTTCTTCTTGGTGATTCTTTCCTCTCGGAGGCGAATCCTGGCCTTCACAAACTTCTTGAGACTCACCACAAGGATGGGAGCTCTCAAGGACTCCTAGCCGTCTAGGAGACCCCAATCTCTAAGAGTAACAAGCGCGTCGATTTGCTTGGAGATGAACTGAAAGTGCATTCAGTCCCAATGAGTGTGGGAGGATGATTATCTAGCCCCAAGGTTTAGTTTTGATGGTTAATGGCAACCCTCACCTATATCTAACGTTTACAATGAGTGTGAACAGGAGTTTAGATGAACAGGTGATCGATCAAGACAACATCTGATTGATGATAAGGCCTAAAAAGACATGAAGCTAGGATTTCAAGAGAAGAACACTAGTGGTGGCTTCATGTGATCAAGTGAAAGTTCTGTATTGCATTATATGAACTAACCATATGTGCTATCTGCGATGTGTATGTTGAGGGTTAGGTACCACTCATAAGCAAGCATCGAGAGGTTGATCGTATGTGCCCATGAGAGGATGACATCATAAGTTGATGGTCATCACGGTAAACTCAAGATTGGCATCATGCGAAGACATATGCTTGAGGCTTGCGGGTCCATCAAGTTGAAGATGATTTCAAGAAAAAGCTTCCCAATAAAGATTATGGGGGAGCTATATGAAGAAGACTTCATAAGGTAATGATGATCAAGGCGATTCCGCTTGGAGCAAGGAAGATGGACATCATCGAACTCAAGTGGAATACACAAGGCAAAAGTATGACTAGACTATCTTTTCCTAGTTTGACCGGTCTCAAGGAGTTTGGAGAGAGACCGGATTATATGTTAGATAGTCATACGGGGCTATCGGATGATTAGCTTGTTCACGTCATGTGTCGAGTGCTCAAGTCTTTGCATGTGTTGCATATCGTCGTGTTTCCTTTGTGGTGGATGTGCTAGAACTTGGTGTTCTAGTGTGTCAGGAGGTTCCGAGCTGCATGTGCTCCGAGGCTTCGGGTATAGTTTGGTGTAGCGTGCGTTGTTCCTAGACTTGGTGTCTAGGCGTGTGTGATCCTACCAACCTAAGTGGTTTGGTTGATCGGCTAGGTTCATGGACTCCGGGAGGTCCATTTCAGGAGTATATGACGTAAGGCAAGCCCCCATAGTGTTCCGGGTTGAACCAAGGTGTTCCGGGTTTGTTCGGAAGTGATCCGGGTTCATCGAGTGCTCCGTGGGAGTTGCTGTCCTGGAAAATCTGGACCCTCCGGGCTAGGGTCCGGGTTGAATCCAGAGGGTCCGAGTTGAACCCGGAGGGTCCGGGCCAGGGTCCGGATGAGGATCCGGGTTGTACAGAAGGTTTCCAGAGTATCACCTAGAGGGTCCGGGTGAGGGTCCGGATCTGTACTGGACAACCCGGACCTCAACCCGGAGGGTCCGGGTCAAGGATCTGGATTTTTCAACGGTCACTTTTCTGACCATTGGTGTGTACCCGAAGGGTCCGGGTCAAATCCAGACAGTCCAGATTTGCCCAGATTCCTTTTCAATGGCTAGTTTTTCAAGATTGTCTACTTGTTGCCTCCATACTTTATTTGTGAGCATCTCTAGTGCTCTCCTCCCTCTCCAAAGCCTCTCGTGCATGAGTTGCCATTTGTGAAGTGTGAGGAAAACCTTTGTGCATAGTTGTACAAGGTGTGTGCATAAGTTGCATAGTTGAGCACTCGGCATCGATTACGTTCGAGCGAGAGTCCGGAGAGTCTATTACTCTTGGAGCCACTGACTCCTAGACGGCTTGGTGGTGGTGACTCAGTGATCTCCTCAAGAAGCTTGTGAGGAGGCCCGAGACATTGTGAAGTGGTTGTGGAGCTTGCCATCTCCAGGAGTAGAGGAAAGAGCTAACTGTAGTGATCGGGGAGACTCCGGAGAGTCCTCGAGAGGAAGCAGCTTAAGAGAGAGCCCACCTTTGATCAAGCGTGATCGGGTCCTCAAACGGAGACGTAGGATATCGGTGGATATCTGAACTCCGGGTCATACATTGTTTGTCTCTTATCTCCTTTACTTAGTGTATTTCATACTTGCAATACATTACTTATATATCTCTTATAGAAGTTGAATTGTTTGCTTGTCACTCTAGGATTGTAAACCTTAACATATTAACATAGGTTGGTTACGCTCATATGAAAGACTAGCATATAAGGATTTGAGGTTGTGAAAATCCAATTAGTATAATTCCGCATTAGGATTAAGCTAAATCCGTAAGTGAATTTAAAAAGCCTATTCACTCCCCCCTCTAGGCGACATCTTAGTCATTAAGGTCTTTTGAATTTCAAGTCATTTTTCCTCACGTGACACTTGACTTGATCATAGACTTCACGAGTGTGTAGGCTCATAGATGCAACCTCACGGAGTGGTACCTAAATCACACACTTTCTAAACTCAAGAAAATAGTTAGTCCACAAAAGTGATTGTCATTCATCACCAAAACCACTAGACACACATCTAAGGGTGTAGATGTACTTTCAATTGAGAAGAGTCTTCAGGCAGAACAGTTGAGTAGCACAGGCCTCCATTATTATTAAAGTGTCATCAACATATGGAACCTCTCGGAAATCAGGAGATGTAGGGATTTGGAGTGGTGCTTGAATCAAATTTTGCTGCATAGCTTTGTTAAGCATTGACTAAAGAAGGTCTACCACTAGTACAAAAAGGAGAGGGAAGAGGGGGGGGTCACCCTGCCTCACGCCTCTAAGACAATTAATCACATTGCCTCGAACCCCATTAAGTAAGATTACTAATGACCCTATGCTCAAAATATCAGTGATCCAGTGAATCCACTTCATGCCAAAACCTTTGGTTTTCATGATATCAATGATATAACAGTGTGCACTGTTGTGAAATTAGCCTCCATAGCGTGAAGTCATTGCTATCTTCTATGACTAATACCATGGCCGCTTGGTTTCACTATTCACAACATCGAGGTCGCGCAGCATAGGATCTTCCGAGGTTGCATGCAAGAACAAGATGACACCGATGTTTGTTAACAAGGTTCAGCCGAAGCCTACATCCCCGGGAGCAGACTGCAAGCTCTCCTCCCGTAATATTTTAGACATATATGTACATCACCGCCTGCCAGGCGCGATCCACCGAGTATCCACGACGATTCTGAGGTTTCTGCCTGTTTTCCTATTCAGGCCGGTCAGACCAGCCTTCAGACCGATCCTCCGCCGAAACTCGGATTTTGGCTTAGTTAGAATGTGTGATTCCCCCTCCTTATGTAGGAAACCTAGGACACATGAGTCTGAGTTGGACTCTACCCATATCCTACTGAGACTCCCCGTAGTACCCTATTACAACTACGCATTCTCTAAGTCCAACTTTTAACCTACTTGTACACATATTCGACACAATCTCAACACTCACTTAAAAAAACAATAATTTCTCTTATCAAATGCTTTCTCGAAGTCTAGTTTCTCTTATCAATAATTTCTCTTATCAATCCTGGATAGTTCTCTTATCAAAAGCACCGGAGCAATCCTGGATAGTTCTCATTTTCACGAAACCATATTGATTGAGGTGGATGAGCTGTAGGATGATCTGCAGAAGCTAGTTGGCAAGGAGTTTAGTAAGCAACTTTAAGGAAGTATTGAGCAAAGAAATTGGTCTAAAATCACTTGGATAATTCAAACTCTCCTTCTTTGGAATGAGGGTGATAAAAGCTGAGTTGCTACTTAGAAGAGTAATTCTTCTATGATATAAGTCACTAATGAGTTTATAAAAATCCGGAGCAATTATTTCCCAACAACGCATAATGAAAACTCCCCATTGAAGCCATCAGGTCCAGGAGATCGATCAGTGCGCAGAGAAGCTACAACAACATCTATTTCTTCTTTGCTAAAAGGAAGCTCAAGCTGGCTAAGATCCACTGGACCATGGAAAAGAGATTGAGATCAAAGTGCATTTGAGGCTTATCTGTGCAACCCATTCTCTCCTTGTTTGATCTCCAAAGGAGTGCTACTTGCCCCTCATGATTAATAAACTCCATATCATCCTCATCTTTGAGCATAGAGATGTCATTTCGTATGTACTTAACAGTTGCTCGAGCATGAAAGAACTTTGTATTTTCATCACCTAGTTGCACCCACTTAGTAGCACCTCTCTGTTTTCAATAAGTTTTTCATTGCTGCAAAAGATCATGGAGATGCTGCTTTAAAATGATCATGCAATTCCATTCTTGCAATTGAGGCTGGGCATTTCCTCCATGCCATCTGAAAAGGAGATGGTATGATTCGTGTTCTGGATGGTGGTAGAAAGGCATGGCAAAGACTTAGCCCAATGCTTCAGGGATCTTCCGAGATTTTTAAATTTCATTGTGATCCATTTTGCACTGCCAGAGGTCCTGACTGGTGTGTCCCATGCTGCCTTGGCCACCTGCTTAAAACTAGAGTGCAACAGCCAATATTTTTCAAAACAAAAAAGGGAGGCTCTGGGAATATTTGTGCCAATCTGATAACACAAGAAACATGGTCAAAGGTTGTTTCGCCAAGGGAAAAACCATGGTGGATGGATAGGAAATAGTCCAAGCATTTGATGTAAAGAACCAAATGTTATGTTTCTTGTCTTACTCAGTCTCTATCTTTGCTTAGTCTTTCTAAGTATTTGTCTTTCTTAGTTCGTGTATATGTCTTGTCTTTCTTAGTCTTGTCTATGTCTATTTTCTCTAAGTATTTAACTTTTCTCAAATTATATGTTTTCTGCGCATTACCCATGTGAACTGTGAAGAAACTGTTATTTGTCATTTCTTAAAGAAAAATCTAAAGTTGTGAGAACCTTGAATAGTTAGTAGACATGAATATAGCCCCCGTCAATCATTGCTCAAACTTTAGATTTATTTTCTTGTGTCTCATCAAGGCTTATTATTTTTTTAGTGGAATGCAAGTATCAGTCAGTAGCGAGTGGCTTGTGGTGACTTTCGTCAATCTACTTCAAATTCACCGAGTTCATCTTGCGTTATGTGAGTGCGTGCCTTATGATGATGCATGCATCTGTGAGTTGTACCGGGTTTTTCTAAAAAACAATATGCTGCTATAACTGATGTGCATTTGAACTATAATTTTTGATTGCTTACCATAACTCGTTTCTGTTATTCTTCGTTTGTTTTCCGTGATGCGGCATTGTTCGATTCATTTTGACAATGTGGCTGCCTTTGAGATGTTCCATTTTTTTATATATATATTCTTACGCTGCAAACCGTTCTTTGCTACCTTTGGGCTTAGGTCAAGCGAGAAAAGGAACCTCAAACAATGCAAATATATATCAATCAATCAGCTTGATTCATGGGAAATTTCAGAATTAAAAAAAAGGCTTGATGCAAGGCTGCCGCTCCCGTGTTTCTAGCGGGCCGGATGTGGGGTGTTTGCATAGTTTGGGCCGGCTTGCAACGGATGCCGCGCTATATATTGGTGGGCCGCATCCAGTGGTGTTGGGGTGTGCGGCCTGTTGCTATAAGCGGTACATGGGAGCTTCTGTAAAAACGGGATGATTGCGAATCGGACTGTGGCGGATTGATTTATAAAAACCGAGCCCTCCTTCTCTCACCACCGACCGGGTAGAACTGCTGCGCTAAGGATTCCTGACCCCGCCGCCCTGGTCTGCACCGCCGCTTCACCGGATCTACACCACCGGTCCCGGTCCCTTCATCAGAATTAGGTGAGAACTTCAACAAATCCCAACCACGTTCACGTTATGTACTATGTATCCGGTTCAGTTTCTTCTCTAGTATGCACATGCTTGGTGGATTATTTCTTGTTGATGTAAGTTGATTGGAACATATCTCTCGGACGGCCTTTCGTACTATATAACTTTGTATGGCTAGTTATTGACAAAATCGACTTGCCCTATGCACGGCCCTGGACACTTTTTGATAATGACATTCATAAATTACAACAATGCTGACAAATTGGACCCACTCAGCTGCCACACATATGTGACAACTGTTAGTATTGTTGCGACCCTTGGAAATGTAGAAATATTGGCTTGTCATTATATTGTAAGCCCATATTTTTGGCTGAAACGGGGATTGAAAAAACAACATCGACATGAAGTAAGGCATCTTAGGTATGCAGTCAGAGAAACGCTATGTAAAGCTATGTATTAGTTATCAGTTTCATAGCAATATTATAACAAGAAGAGCATACAACACCACAACACAAATACTGGTCAGGCCACACGAACAGATATAAACGCTAGTGATTTAGTCTGATTCCGTGATTCTGCAGCTTTAGGTAAGGGGAAATACATATGGAATTTATTCTGCTACTTATACAATTTACACCGACCTGGGATGTTGTTAACACTGGAATAGCCACTTACAACAGCAGTTGAATGTTAACGAGGCTTCTTCCTGACTTCATGTGGTGATCAATCTAACTACATCCTCGCTTCAACTTATGCATCAGTTCTATAATTACATAACTACTACAGTTTGCATACTGTAAGGAGGAACAAGACCACCTCCATAGACTGATCTAGAGACACACTAATCCAATAATAAGCTTACAGTCTTTACACAAACGACACGAGAGGTTAGATTCATTCACCCGTTGAAATTTCACGCGGCCATCTCGATATACTGATCTAGGGTACCAGATCCCAACCAGCACATCAAACCAAACTGAATCCAGACTTGGCCTTAAAGCCGCTAGATCTCGCGCGGATCGAGAGACACCTTGCCCGTCGACGCCTCCTGGCCCGTCGCCCTTGCGTGTCGCCTGTGCGCTCTCTGTCGCCGATCCCGTCACCGTCGTCCCGCGCTGCCCAGCGATCTTGTCACGCTCGCATTCTCGATTTAGAAGCCAGCGTACGGCCTCCCGCAACCCCAGCGACAGGGGCGAGGGAGGAAAGCGCTTCGTCGCGCTCCACCGTTGGGTCCCTCTGACTTCCTCGATCGGGAGCATGAGGCGATGCGTGCAGCGTGCCGGCGCGACGTGTGGTTGTGGAGAATCTGACAAGCGCGTCTGGCACTCTGGTGAACAGGTGCCTAGCTACGCGGAGCGCCAGGGCGATGTGATCCTGGATTTGGGAAGGTGATCGAGCACGAGAAAGTGCAGCCGCGGTGACATCTCAGATATCTGATGTGTGAGCTTGGTGTAATTTACACGAGAAAGTGTCACCATTTGTTTTCCTTAAAATCCTATTAAAACCTGTTTTACCAAAAGGTTCATCTGTAATCACCTAATCCAATTCCAAACAACCACTAAGAATCGATCTATTGAGCGTTGAAGCCATCAAAGAAGTTCATGAAAGATCTAGACACAATCAGACTGCGATCCATATGGGCAGTCGACGACGACGAAGTTCCAAGTTTCACGATGGAAATGCAAGGTTCACTGGCGACGAGTGTGCTCCCCGACTGAGCACGGTGGCCTAGGAATGCTGGACCTTGACAAGCTGGCGCAAGCTCTGCGCGTGCGCTGGCTGCGGTTCAAATGGCAAGCAGCGAAGACCGGCGACAGTGAGCATGCATCCTTCTGGAAATTTTGCTGGCTCATGCCTTTGCTGCTGCGCTCGTTCGTCCCTGATCTCTATCAGCATTCCAGACGGAAGCACCACTCGGTCGAGGCGGTGCTGGCCGGGCACAAATGGGTGCAGGACATTGGTCATGGCCTGACAACCTCCATAATCCATGACTTCCTGAAACCTCACCGGCTCTGGCCAATACACGGCCCGCTTCGCATACAGAATGCAGTTCAATGGAACCCTATGCACGGATTTCCAAACATTGATCTGGAAGGTGTCGGGTTTGGCAAATTCTGCGCGTGACTAATGCACGTTGATCGTCTCTGGTGCACCGATAGGCTGATGCGCCGGGGATGGCCGAACTGCAACTTCTGCCCCATGTGCTTTCGTGAACTTGAAACCTCCAGGCACCTATTTATACACTGCATAGTGGTGCGGCAAATATGGGCAGCGGTCGCGGCATGGCCGCAGTGCCAAGGGATTGCTCCGACATGGTGGCCACACGGCGGGAACACGGGAGATGTCTGGGGCATCGTTCTCTCTCGCACAACTGAGGTGCACCCAAAGAAATCAAATCCCTGCTTATTCTCCTCTGGTAAGAGAGACACTGGTAAAGGACAATAAAGCACCTGAATAGATAAAATTGAAAGCATATGGTAGACATTTCTTTTAAAAGAAATATTTTAGGACTCGATAATAAATTTCTAATTTCCTAATAACTACTACACTGGGTGAAAGTAATATGGAAACTTAAATAAAGTTTCCACAAGATATATTTCAGCTACAATTTTGTTGCCAAATAGCAATATATACATATTTGTCATAGAAGATGCTAGAAAATGTTCTTCGAGGCTAAGTACGAAGTATCCATAATTAGTCAGAGGAAATTCTAGAGAATAGATATTCATACTTATATGCTTTGGAAAGTTGCCCACTTGGCACCAAACCAATATAATTTGATGCGGTTATGTTTCTTCAATATATATTTTGGGTCGAACACCATTTTTTATGTATATCTTAAAACATAAAAAAATTAGTACAAAATCTCGTCTAGAGTTGTACTAAAAACATATATTCGTCTTTTCATAAATGCACGGTGTTTTAGAAAATCTAAGCTAATAATCAATAAGCTCAGATAAGGACGTACCGACACAATACAAGGACAAGTATACATGAAATTTATCATACTCCACTTCTACTTAATAGTTGGGACCAAGCACCGTCGACACAAATTCAGAAACATGCATCAGAACACTTGCACAACCATATATAGGGAACTCACCTATTAATTCCATACCATATAGACATACACTGAGTGGTGAAATCGGGATATCTAGTGTCATGTTATAAATTTGCGAATATTGAGTTATTGGTTAAACTTAAACACCCCTTACAATATAATAACCAAGACATATCTTAAACCAAACCCAGGTGAATGATTACTTACATATCTCAATCCACTGTCCTCAGCAGCTCGATCATACCAAGCCTTAGGTACTCTGCATCAACTAGTTTTGTACATCAACCAAAAAATAGAATCATGAACAATTAGCCCAATTGACATCATAATAGTAGAGCTTAGAATCAAAACCAACATATATTTAGACTCATGCATCACAAATATAACCAAGAAATATATCTAATTTCTTTCATCAAAACTTATTACTGAACTGCCTCATTGTAGGGACATGCATTTGACAAACAAAAATAGCACAAGGCCCACCGGCCAATTCATAGCAGAAACTACAAATTCATCAAGCAAAGCTTGATTCAAGTCCAATGTAGAAAATGTCAGTTGCAAATCAAACCAAAATAGGAGCCACGATGCTCAACCCAAACCCCCAATTCAAATGGCAACGAGAGGAGCGCAAATCGCAGCATGACACAAATCCAACCCAACACCAACACCATCCATTTCTAACATGCAAACCCAAGCCATACACAAATAGTCGTGCCCAAGGTTCCCTGTGTTTGCAGGAAACACGTTGTTGAAGAAGCGACGGTCCTCTATCGTAATCTTGAAGAGCACCTCCAGGCCTTGAGGACGTCCTCCCAAACCCGTCACCTTGTTTGGCGCATCTACCTCCAAGGTCACGACACTTGCACGAGCAGTGAATTGATAAGCCAAAATTACATAATAATTAAGTTTGATGGATATTTATTAAAATATTTTATAGTATTCTCTATTGTTTATATTAATTATTTACTAATATCTAATAATGGCCTGAAAGTGCAAACTATCTTAAAAACACGAAGGCTCTAGGAGATAAGCTAGGAGGAGGTAGGCCGGCCCCAACCGACCCCCTGGTGGGCCATGGCGATCTTTGATCAATTGTGGAACCGTCGTGCCCTCTAGTGTTGGCTCCAGGCGGTGGCTTTCGTCCTATTATTCCCCGTGTCACATACTTCATTGCGAAGTTGATCAGATTTTTCTAGGGTTTCCAAAGCACCATCATCTCCACTTCTCAATCTAGATTAGATTAGTTCTTTGACAAATTAATTATCTCTTGATCGTATCATTGTTTGGGCTATTGTAATCTTCATCTTCTCCCCTAGAACACCCTCTATATTTGGTTTGTATTGGTTCCAATCTATCAATATGAGTTTCTCTTCTTCTATGTTCTTTTTGATCTCTACGATGTGTGAGTGTCCCATCGAGGCTACAAATTTTTAGTATTAGCTATGTAGCATTATTAGCTTTAATTCTAGTATTGCGCTGGCAGTCAAATTACCATGTTATTTATGTGCATTAGACGCATATAGTTCTTGTATATCTTGTACTCGCTCTATGAGATCGACAGGTACCCGGTGCTTAGACGAACGGAACAAAGGCAAGGTGTGCAATTGTAAGACAAGGACGGGATGACTCTAGGAATCCAATGACAGAAAGGATTAAGTGGTCATCATCATGCCGGCGTCATCGAATCCACGCTACAAGGGAAGTATAGGTATAGTCAAGAAACTCTAATGCATCAATTCATAATTTCTTTCTTAATAATTCTATTATGCAATGGTTGTTGGTAATAAGTTGCATCAATGTTTAGGTGTGCAATGGTTTATGGTCAAATCTCCGATCCAAACGCATCTGTATTACACATAATATTATTACTTGTTGTTTGTGTTTCTTTATTTATCTCATGATCCTGCACTTTACAAAAAATTGCTAATAGTGAACCTATTAACCCGTTGTCTTAATTTATCTTATTGAATGCCCATTATTCTTAGCATTAGTATTTTATCTACTGTTATTTAATTAAACTAGCATAGTGTCCCACGCAATTGCGCGAGAAATATTTTTAATTATCTTTATATTTTTTACCTGTACGTGTGATATTATATTAGTACGGGAAATAAAAGTTCAAATCGTGAGCCGGCCAGTTAGACATTGTACTGAGCCGTCTATTTAGGTACAGTTATGATGATCTATCGGATGTGATTTGTTTAATTATCTTTATTGTTTTACTCCTACGACGCTCATCCAACACATCCGACGTGGACAGGGGATAGAAACAGAATAGAGCAGGGAACACGCATTTTGATTACAATTGACAAAAATAGGAACGGATTACAGCCACAGCGTCCACATGATGCACATACCACTTGTAACACCGTACGATGTTAGATCGACGACGCACATATATACGGCTATATATCAGAGGGCCTGGTCGTTGGCGGGGAAGAAGAGCTTCCAGTACAGCAGCTCGTTCCAGGCGTCGGGCACGCCGGGGAGGCACCAGTTGGTGCAGTCGGCGTAGCTCCTGGGGTCGGCGAGCTGCTCCGGCGTCGGCCGCGCCCAGTGCTCCTTGTACACCTGCGTGTGCGCATCCCTGCGGTACTCGGACAGCTGCGTGACGTTCACCACGCCGACCGGCACCCTCGACGCGCCCAGCACCTCGCCGGTGACCCGCAGCATCGCCCTGCTCGTGCTCCCCCAGTACGATGCGTCCGCGATCGGCGACGTCTGCCCGTAGCAGTTGCCATCCTCCTCCTTTTCGCCCCACTCCCTGCTACTGGTAGTTGACAACACAGTTGTTGCAGCGTGAGCTAGTCTGCAGAAGTTGCTAAGGAGTTCTAGCTAAGAGATCAGACGAAGCATTGCACGCTGGTCAAGAGCTCACTTGGTGTGTGTCGGCGACGCGGTGACGAAGAAGACCCTCGAGTTCTTGGGATCCACGTTGTTCTCCAGCCACCTCACCACCTGGTGCAGCACCAGCCTGTAGGCCTCCTCAGCCTCCATCTCCACGATGTCCTTGCTCATGTCGTCGTCAGAGCCTCTCCTGGAATCAATCATGCGTACGTTCCCTTTGGTTCAGATCAAGTTTACGCAGCGTGATTAAGATCGATCACGTGCTACTTCGGAGGTGCTTGCTTACAGGATCTGGATCTTCTCCCCGATCATCCACCAGAGGTAGGAGTTGAAGACGAGGACGTCGGCGCCCTTCCAGAACCGCGAGTGCTTGTTCATGGGCGCGCCGCGGATGACACGGTCGTTGAGGTGGGGCATGACGGCGTCGTCGGAGTTGGATTCGGCTAGCAGGGGAGCCCAGTAGAACTCGATGGTGGCGTCGTAGTCCTATCACGCAGGATACACGCAGCCAAGATCAGCAAGCGACGATTCTTCACCAACCATGCAAGAATCAAGGGAGAAGAAACGTCATAACTTCAGTACCTTTGCTCTGAAGATGCTGAAGGAGTCGACGGTTTCGAACGATTTGGAGCCCTCGGGGATGGCGCGGTGCAGGAGGCAGAGCAGGGAGACGTACTGCCCGCGGTTCAAAGAGTCACCGACGAACAGCATGCGCTTGCCCCGCAGCATCTCCAGCATCAGAGTCGCGTTGAAGCTGCAACATAACAATCTCTTTAGAACGGCATTGCACGTACTCCTACTTTGAACTGAGATGAATGGACAACAAATCAACAAACAAAATGTTGCTCCGAATCTCTGAAATGTCAATTTTTCCAAAGTAGTTTTCATGTGAATTTCAAGGAAAGAATGTTTGTGCATTTCTCAGCGCTCTGCTCTCACATGGCACCTGCACCATTATTTGCCTAGAGAATGCAACAACTGCAGCCCACTATAGATGGTTGACCTCCACATCCAACCAAACTCTGCCACTTGAACCAAACTTTTGGAGAGTAAAAATCACCAATGAATCTTTCCCCAAAAGTGCTGTACAATGAGAGCTCAAGGTTAGCCAGCACCCTTGCTAGTGCTATCCGGTCAGAACAGGCAGATGCAGAATTTTGCATCACCAGAAGAGGTTGTGGGCACACACGGGTCCATCTGCCTAAACTGCCAACGTCAATGGACCTCATTTTGGCTGTAGGGCATCTTTGGACTTTGGACCAAAGCCACACATTACCAAAATGTGGCTTGTCACAGTTTTTGGAAGAAACTTGACAAGGGAGGTCGTGCATGATAGGTGGGATCAACAAAGAAAAAAGTGTGGCATCTACAAGTATGGCAGCTAATCAAACAGTAAAAAATATCAAACCTACATAAACCTCTAGTTTGGCAAAGTGCGGCTACAAAAAAGGCACGCCCATACACTTCTACCGGGAGCTTGGAGTGCTCCTACATCATGTGACCACCTAAACACAAAGGATAAAAAATCTCTTGATGATAAGCACCGAGAAGTGCCTTGTTGCCATGCATTACTACGGCTATGAAATTGAAGTTTGAAGTGCTCAAAACCTAAAGCTAGTATGTACTACTCTCCTACTGGTAGTACTACGAGTAACTTCAATTTTACCCTGAAGAAGATGCCTCACCTACCCTGCTGCTGTAGTGCTGTCCTTCCAATATGCAAGGCTCCTACCCTACCACGCATTATTGGCGTCCTAGAAATCACAAATTACCACATCATTCGCGACGTTCCCGCTCATCTACCTACTAGTAACAGTAACTTCTTGTGTTTTTTTCTCGAACTAGCACGTTGTTAATTATCTTTATATTTTTTACCTGTACGTGTGATATTATATCAGTACGGGAAATAAAATTTCAAATCGCAAGCTGGCCTGTTAGACATTGTACTGAGCCGTCTATTTAGGTACAGTTATGATGATCTATCGGATGTGATTTGTTTAATTATCTTTATTGTTTTACTTGTACGCGTGATATTAGAACAGTACTGATTGCGTGGGAAATGTTTTGGTTATCTTTATTTTTTTACCTGCATGTGTGATATTATATCAGTACTAATTGCGCAGCAAATATTTTTAATTATCTTTAATTTTTACCCGTACGCGTGATATTAGATCAGTACGGAAATAAAAGTTCAAATTACGAGTCGACCTGTACTGAACCGTCTATTTATGTACATTTATGAGCCGGCCTGCTAGTCGTTATATCGAGCCGTCTATTTAGGTACAGTTATGATGATCTATCGGATGTGATTTGTTTAGGTGCAGTTATGAAGATCTATCGGCTGTGATCTGTTTAGATGCAGTTATGAAGATCTATCGGCTATGATCTGTTTAGGTACAGTTATGAAGATCTATCTGTTGTGATCCGTTTAGGTACAGTTATGAAGATTTATCGGTTATGGTCTACTAATAATAAAAGGGTCTACTAAATTAATGATCGAATGTTTTGCTTTTTTGTGAGAATTTCTAGTCTTTCTCTATTTTTTTCTATTGTATTTTACTTTTAGTATATAATAGATTAATAGTAACTTCTTGTTGCCACCCCATCCTTATTTTTAACCTCTGTACGAAGCAGGACCATCTTTCCTTCGCGGTTCGTTGCGTGAAAGGGCGTTCATTGGATTCTACCGTGCTAGCGACGCATCTACTGCTAGGTGCTAGCTCGTCGCAATGGCAAGATAAGACGGTCATGGAGCTAGCAAACGAGGAATGGATGGCCGGCGCGCCGGAGTACGCACCTGGGGAGCGAGCAGCCGCGGGGCTGCCACCGCCAGTGCTGGTACGCCTTGTCGGGGCGGCCGTGCGCCTGGCACGTCAGCTGCGGCTGGATGTAGGGGCACGCCTCCTCCTCGTAGAGCGGCCGCGCCGCCTCGTCGTACACCCATTCCCCCTGCCCGACGTCGCACCCCTCCGGCGCCGCACCCACCGCGAACGGCAGCAGCTCCGACTCCGACGCACCCCCGCCCGCGTCACCCTGAATTACACTCATACACACCACGAGAGAGCAAGATTAGGCATGTTCAACTTCAACTTCAAGCTCTGGAACTCGCGCGTGCTGCAAGATTACGCCACACGTACCTGGCCGGCGACGCAGAGGAGTGACGGCGCCGCGCAGGCGACGAGGGCCAAGACGGCGATGAGGAGCTTCATGGCTGCCGGCGCCGGCGCGCGGTTCTCGCTGGTTCGGAGTCGATCGATCTCGGGGTCTGGTAGTTCACGAGGACGCCAAGGGGCGCGGGCGCATTGGGATCTGTCCCCTGGGTCGTGCGATTTAAGCTGCTACGTACAGGTACAGCACAGCTCGCTCTCGCACTGGGATCGACACTGACGGAATCGGGCTCTTCCTCCAACAGAGATATAAACAGGGGTGCGGACTCTAACAACCGCACCGCAGTAGGCACGACGAAACAGGAGAGCTCGTGTCGTACGAACCAGCAACTTGTTCAATTTTTTTTGCCTCCGTAAAAATTGTTTATTTGGTCGACAAATCGCTGCCTGGTTCGATGGTTTAACTGCGCGTTACTGTAGCGTGTGATCGTACGGTACGGCCGAGTGGGCGATGTGTTTTTCTTTTGCAAGGCAAGACTTTGCTTCGAGTGCCAGGTTAGGTAGGCTCGGACAGGGCGTTACTTAATCCTTCTGTTGGAATTTTGGTTTGAAAAAATTCAGGTGAAATTGGTGCACAGGGCTAGCTACTTCGGCTTCAATTTATGCCTCTAATATGGTTAGGATAGACATGTCTTTAGGTTCCTCTTATTCAAATGTCACGAGTTCCTATCGAGTTACTTAAAAAATTGGAAGTTGACCGCTTAACCTCATGTTTTGATAAGGCTGCGGTTGAACGTCTAATTATTACTTTTCCACTGAGCATGATGAAAAAGAATATTTGGATATTTCCTTCATCGACTATTTTTCTTTAGATCTGGATTTTAATTGAGAGGTATATTTTGGAATAGCAGATGTTTCACTGCCCTAGCTAAACGTCGTCGCATTCCAGAGATGATTAAGGAAAAACACCTCGATTTTGTGGCCATTTTTGAAACTCGCAAAGATGACTATGCTGAAGAATCTTTGCAGGGCTGCAATTTCTTATGGAGTTGGATCCCACCCGAAGGCCAATCTGGGGCATTTTGATGGGCATCAATTTAGCGATTTTTTACATTGCTTTGTTAATCCTGAGAAATATTATCTAAGGTTCCACTTGAAAAACAAGGATGATCGTTTTTAGTGAGCCCTTATTGCTATTTATGGAGCAACTCAGCCGGAATATAAAGAAGAATTCCTCATGAAACTGGCCAATGTTTGCAGTAGGGTGTCACTCCCCCTTTGGGTTGGTGGTGACTTTAACACTACCCGTAGGCAGGATGAGAAAAATAATGATAAGTTTGATGTGCGCTGGCCCTTCTTGTTCAATGATGTTATCGACAGTTTAAACTTGAGGGAAATTATCATGTTTGGCAGAAAATTTACATGGGCCAATTCCCTACACAATCCAACATTTGAGAAGTTAGATTATTTCCTTATGCCACGGACTGAGAGGAGAAGCTCGGTCACGGTTTAGGCTCTTGAGTGATCTTTATCAGATCACACCCCCTCTTCTCCTTGATACTAGAGCAGCCTCGCATTTGGGGAACCAACTGTTGTTCAAGATTGAACTTGGTTGGCTCTCCCATGATGGCTTTGTTGATATTGTCACGAGGGTGTGGAAAAACGAGTCAAGGAGAGTCTTCTATAAACCGGTGGCAAAATAAGATCCGCTCACTCTGGCAATTTCTTGGGGGTTGGGGTAAGCATACCAGTGGACGTTACAAGCAAGAGAAAAAATGGTTGCTCCAGCTAATCGATGAGCTAGATAAGCAAGCTATACATGGTAGGTTGTCAGATGAGGATTTTGAGCTCAGACGACAATCTATTGACATTTTAGCTAAGCTTCTGCGGGAGGAAGAAATAAAATGGTACCAACAGGCCAAGGTGAAGCACCTCTTGGAGGGGGATAACAACACAAAATATTTTCACCTAGTGGCTCGTGGTAAACATCATAAGTAGGATGAAGATGTCATCCGGGAAGAGCATCATATTCGTGGTTACATTATGCAATATTACAAAGGTCTCTTTGGTCCACATGGGCAAAACCAAATTTCCATGGTAGAGCATATGACTTCGGGTATACCTCAAGTTTCAGAGATCGAGAATGACCTTCTTACTACACGTATCACAAAGAAGGAAGTTCAAGATGTAGTATTTTCTATGGAACATAACAATGCACCTAGTCCGAATAGTTTTCCTGCTGAATTCGACCAAGTGTTCTAGGAGGTTATAAAGGCAGAACTTATGGCACTCTTTGTTGACTTTCACAGTGGGGTGTTGCCTTTGTAACGCCTAAACTTTGGTTTAATCACTCTTGTTCCTAAGAAGTTCGATGCACGATAAAATCAGCAATATAGGCTCATTTGTCTGCCGGATGTCAGTTTTAAGATTTTAACTGAAGTCGGCAAAAATAGGATTTCTAGTGTGGCACATAATATTATTAGACCAACCTAATTGGCCTTTATGCCAGGCAAGTACATTATGGAAGGTGTAGTGGTGTGGTGTTACATGAAACCATCTATGAGGTGCACCGCAAGAAACTTGATGGTATGGTCTTTAAGATTAACTTTGATAAGGCTTATAATAAAGTTAATTGGTCATTTCTCCAACAAACTCTACGCATGAAAGTTCTCGCCCAAGTGGCGATCCTGGATTGAGAATATTGTGCAAAAAGGAAGCATGACCAAAACACACAAAGGCTTACGCCAAGGTGACTCTATGTCTCCTATCTTGTGTTCAACATGGTGGCTGATATGCTAGCATTTTGCATTGAGCGAGCCAAGGCCGATGGGCAAATCAGTGAAGTAGTTCCTCACCTTGTTGATGAGAGGCTCTCCATTTTACAATATGCTTATGATATCATCCTTTCATGGATCATGACATTACAAAAGGCTACTAATATGAAGCTAATATTGTGCGTGTTTGGAAAATTGTTTGGGCTTAAGATTAACTTCCACAAGAATGAGATTTACTGTTGAGTATGAGGCGCACTACACTCAAATTTTTGGGTGTGGGGTGGAGCCATTCCCATTTCGATACTTAGGTATTCCTATCCATTTTAGGAAATTACTAAACAGACATTGGAAAGAAGTGGAAGATAGATTTGAGAAAATACTAAATCATTGGAAAGGGCAAAATCTAACTAGCGGTGGCTGCTTTGTTCTGACTAAATCTGTGTTGAGTAGGCTGCCTATGTTCATGCTCTCATTCTTTGAGGTACCTAAGGGGTGCAGAAGCGATTGGACTTTTATAGATCCAGGTTCTTTGGCCAGAGCGACAAGCACAAACATAAATACAGGTGGTCTTGGGATTCAAGACCTTGTGCTTAAGAATACATGTGTATTGAGCAGGTGGCTCTCCAAACTACTTAACGATGGAGGATGGCATGAGATTTTGAGAAATAAGTAACTAAAAGTAGGCATCTGTTCATCCATAACAAGCAAAGTCGGTGACTCCCATTTTTTAAGTTGGTCCCAATTTGGATGGCGGTTTAATAGTAGGCTATGTAATGTTTGAGTTTTGTCTCTTGCGTCATGTTAGATTGTCGCTACCTTGTTTGCTCTTTTTTAGTGCAGATTTTGTAAGAATTTTTTAATAATTTAGGCTATATACACTCTTGGGTGCAGAGGCTGGAAGAGAGTTATCTTCCATTATCCAAAAACTAATCTATACCTCTAAACTTGTTTTTGCGTGGTGATGGAATTCCTAGAGCTTTTCCTTATGAGCACTTATTGTACTTCTTCAAAAAAATTGAATTCCTTGAGCTTTGGATGGATCAACTCTGCCTCTGGTCTTCTGGTACGGAGACGCATGGCGAAAACACAAATCTCGTTTACGGTGGCCGTTACTGACATGGTGACACACAAATCTAGTTAGGTTCTCCAGGAAACGTGTAAGAACTCTTTGTACCAATGTTGAAAAAGAAAAGTTAATGACGAACAGCATTGACCAAATAAAGTGTTGTAGCCTGTAGGTAAAGGTAGACGGCCATATTGCTTCTGTTAAAAGGAACCTGTTGGGTGATGGTCGTTCACTCTCGTTCTCTCCATGGTTCATACTACGACAATTTGGTGTACCTAAATTTGATGTGACAAATGCTCATCGACACGATGGAGCGATACAAAGTGTTGTTTGTATGTTGGATAATTCTTTTTCCCAAATTTGAGGATGGTTTATTGAAAGCAATACCGATCTAAAGCAAAAAAAAACCTTGCACCAACAAGCGAAATTTCTGTGTGTGAATTGTAAGCAAAGATGCAAAGTGGAATTCAAAGGTACGAGCAGGTGGCCAGTGAACAGGGATGTTTGCCATTTTGGTGAGGTTTATGCAACAAGCAAAGCATCGGCCCTACTGAAACCGGCGAGAAATAAGAAAGGAAGAAACGTTTCATTGATTTCAGCGCTTTAAATTTGGTGTCCAGCCATAGCAGAAAACAATTAGGGACAAATGGAAAACTCTATCAATAGCTGTGCTCATCTTAAGACTCATAAGTCACTGCTTAAAATTGCCTAAAATCATTGAAAATTCCACCCAAATATAGAACTCTGGTCATTATCTAAAAAAATTATACAGAACTATGATGATCAGAAGGAGAGAAGGTGTCATGCCACGTAGTCAGACAGTCAGACTACCTGCACTTGGCAAAGCAACCTAATATTTCATTCGATAATTTCCCACACTATTGAATTCATGTGATATCCATCCACAAAGCTGCCCAAAATTCCGAATTATCTGCACATTCACTCTTGCAGATCGACGAACAGCCACTCACTACGACACGTTACGGACAGCTTCAGGTTATTCTGAAAATTTTGAACTGAATGGGAGCTGCATCTCGCCATCATAAGCCCCGTCTCGGTGAAGGTGTACCTGCAGTTCCCTCCCTGCTATGCATGGTAGCCTGAAACGCATTCCCGTTCCAGCTCCATCGAAGCGTGCAGAATTAGCAACGTTGATGCGAGCAGTAATCGACAGTACCGCTGCTTAACCGATCCCCTAGTCTGTTCAGGTCAAGGCATTACGCGACTGATCTGTCAGATAATTAATTTAACAGCACGGCCGGGCGGCCCGGGCTGCATGGTGAGTGCGTACGCGGCGTTACTGTGTCGCCGTCGACGGCAGGAGCGACCTGCGAAGCGCCTTTTAGTAATTATCACCAAACGAGCTGATGTACGTGCCAGGCCGGCCAACTCCTGCTCGTGCGATGGGGACGGCTCCCCCGTGGAGAACACCGGCGTCCGGCTAGGTTCCACGCTTATCTGAGCCCTCGAACATCTCACCAACCACCCTTCTCTGCTACTGGTCCGTCTGCCATGGTCTCGCCGGAGAGTTCCTTTCCTCCGGCGCCATCTTCTCGATCGCACCGGAGATCACAAAGTCGGAGGCGCACGAGTCATCAAGCAAATCCAGAGATTCAACGTCCAACTAAAATCTAAGAAAAAATTGCACTTGAGGTAGAGACAGCGAGGTCCCCGTTGCATGTTCAGATTTCCTCATGTACGTACGTAAGGACGTGCATCGACACTCTAACGGTCGGTCCCGGCGAGGCAGAAGAGGTCGGTGTTGAAGGCCATTACGTGGCCAGCCCTTCAACTTGGCTCGACTCGATCCGTGCCTTTCGTTGGGTCCTGCTTGCGACCATGACATGTCGTTGGGCTCGTGCCACGGTGCTAAGATCAAGCTACCTGGATAACCAGTAGAACTCAACACGACTGTAGCGTTTGTACTCCAAACCGCCACCACCTCTCCACGGACGGACTGTCAAACCATCGCATTCTCCTCTTCTCGTGCAAGCTGAGGATATCAGATCCTTCAAACAAGCAATGATCGTATATTGTGGCTTCCGCCACCAGATGACTAATGTATAGTATCATGCGCTACGAATCAGCTAGCTTTGCTCTTTCTTTTTTCTCTGTGCATAAAGGAGCACTTTGCAGAATCAATAAACAAAATCTACCTGCAGCTAGCTAGCACCAACCACCTCCTCTTCCTTCGAGTTGGTGACATCAAATCGGTGGTTTGGATTGGACGCGATGAGAGCAGACGCTGCACCAACAAAAGGCGCCTATGTTTCTTGTGCAATCAATCAGCATTAGATATATAGGGGCCCAAACTAGGTACTTAGCTGGTGTGTTCGAATAAATAATCGAACGATAATTCGTTAATGATGTGAAGCCATTGATGCTGTAAGTAATCACTGTCAGTCTTCGTACTATAGCGTATAGCGTTGGTGCATCAGAGAACGAATTTTTGACTGTTTTAGCCCTCCGTCTCGTTGAAATAGTAGAAATAGCTCCCCTTTAAACTAAATACTATCTCTGTTCAGAAATATAAGACATATTTTTGATTTAAAATAAGATTTTGACCAATAATTACTCTATAAATATACGGTTTATTAGATATAAAATTATAATCATAGTAAATACTTTAAATAAGAATATAATAATATTAATTTTATATCATGTAAATCATATATTAATAAAATAGTTATTAATCAAGGTCTTATCTTACTCAACTAAAATATGTCTTTAAAAATATTATTTTTACAGGTCTCAAGTGCCCGTCGCGTCTGGGCTGCGCGCGATAAGACCTGCCGTCTCAGATCGTCGTGGCCCGTCGCGTCCGAAGCGTCGCCGCAGCAGGCCCGTTACTCCTGTCGCGTTTCAGGTCCACCATAGGTCCTGGCGTCGCACAGGTAGCGCGCAGACCATCCATTCAGCATACATGTGTACAACAGCTAGTGCGCCAGCCCAGACCATCCAATCAGCATGCACGCATGCACGGCTCGCAGAATTAATGTATTGCATCAAATCGAATCCCTCCTCCAAATATTGCTTTTCGCATGGACATCCATCACCGTTAACTTAATTACCTACTCAAGCAGCTACTCCCTCCGTTCCACGATACTTGTCATCTTGACTTTTAAAGCAACAATACCGTGGAGCTTCTTCATTCAATAGAGTTTAATCGGGCCTACTATCGTACACCTGAAACATGACAGGAGAACTGCAGCTCGACAGCCTACAACGCAGCCCAGTTAGAACGGGCACCTGTCGCGGCTTAGCACGTGGTCTATTGCCGTGTGATAGAACCTGTTATGGATTCACAGCATAACAGATGACACGTGTCATCTATTAAAATTGTCGTGAAGATAAAAGTTAAAGTTACTTTTTAAAAAAGCTATTTTTATCATTGAAATTCCTAGCGTTGTGCATGCGGCAGCAAGCACACGGTGTCCAAGGCTACGTGCAGATAGCATCTCCAACAGCAGGTGAGGCTGGAACAATATAAATTTCGAATCGAGCGCCATTCACGCATTGTCTTCATCTTCCCAAAGCGCGTGCGTGAGAGACCCCATACTTGGCTGTTTCGTACTGATGTGCCTGGCCAGTTGCTGTGCTGCACATAGTTGGCTGTGCTATTGCTAGCAATTGAGAGCAACAAGATTGGTTCATTTCTCGGTGAAATGATAAAGATAAGTGAGTGGATACACATTTTATGTGTCAACCGTGGCACCGTTAAACCTCTGGAGAGTCCTCAATCAGTTCATTGTTTTCTTTTTTCTGACAGGTCCGAGGCACACCGTCAGAAAAGCAAAACTATTCCCGTCAGTAGTCCGAGATGAAGTTTCTCTCGGTCGACTTAGTAGCCATTGATTTTTTACTTCCATCCAAGAACAGATATACATCCCACGGCCTCCTTTCCTAATTCATATAAATCACGGATAACTCAAATTAGTCTCCACAGATCTCTCAGAAACAAATTAACCTCACAACAAATCAACATGCATCTCTTCCCAGCAATGACTTCTATTCTCCATCCATGGCAATGCCCTTCGACAACGTTCACATGTTCTCTATGAAATGTCGGTGCAACATCACCTCCTCCGTCCCTCCCAGAGGTGACTCCCGATCTCCACCCGTGGCAGCGTCCACATGTTCTTCATGGTGCCCCTGGCATCCACACATCCTCCATGGAACATCGCCTTCCTCCCTCAATCAACACCATGTGGATGACAACAATGACTAGCTTCTAGGTGGGAGGCTAAGGTCGACCTACCAACCAACATCACCGTCGCCGTGGCGCTCGCTCCGGGTGTTGCACTCAACGTGATGCGCGCCACTGCGGAATGAGACCTAATCCTCCGTAGCCGTCGTGAAGCTTCCTCTTGTCTATGAGAACGTGTGCCACATCCTCTAGAGATGAAGATTGTTGTAGGTAGAAGCGGATGATGTTGCATATACACAACATTTAGTTTTCTAGATTCTTGATGCAATAATATTTAGTTTTTGTTGTGATTTGAGTTGTATAATGTTGTAATCATACAAAACATTTGTTTTCATGATTGTTTAAAATATTGGTTGCACAAGTACAACTATGGTGTTGTAACCACTCTATAAGTTTGTTCGATACTACAATGGTTTTTGTTGCAACATTTTTGCCAATCTTGTTGCATACATTGACCTAATTTGTTTTCATGAAATTGTGTTGATTGGATTTATTTTTATTTTACAATGAGTTTATTGTAACTCCTTATTGATGCAACAACTAAATTATAAATTTATTTTCTAAAAACCCGTTATTTGTTTCCTTAAAATTGGATCCACGTTAAGTTTGCATACATGACGCTGTAGTATTGGATTAAGAAATTTATTATATATATTTTAATAAAATATTTTTATCTTATATAATACAAATGTTTTCATAGACGATTTGATCTTATGCAAAGATCGGACGTATTGGACGTCCGATCCCTGGTCCCGTACGGCCGTACCCTCGGGAAAATGCATTGCCGTGACTGCCATAACGCGGCCAGATCGCGGATGATGATACGAAACATTTTTCGCCACGGTCAGCCCGTTGAAAACTCACTTTTGTATACTCGCCCTCGGGCAGGCCAGCCCTCCCACTTTCAGCCCATGAAGCGAGTATGATATCGCGTAAACTCTGCCGTCTGATCAGAATCCACTCAAACAAACAAAAATGCCGTCTGATCAGAATCATGCGCTCTACGCTCCTTACCATGCGTGTACCATCGTAGAAAGAAGAATCGAGTGGTTCTATGCGAAAAATGTACTGAAAACTCGGGTGACCACAAAAAATTCTCCATACAACCACAAGCATATATAGTCGTCACCTCGAGCAATTTGGCATTCATGTTCCACACCATACTTCTGACATCATGCCACTTCGACGGGGAGGACAGTAGTACAGTATTAGCAGCAAGTGGCCTTTCAATTAACGACCACAACACTTCATCTCGTGCACCGTGCGTGTGCCGTGTATATCCCTTCAGAATGTTTGGACCTGTATGATGTTAGCTAGACGAGCCTTTCTCCAGCAGACCAGAGCTTTCTCAGATGATATACTATACTCCCAACTTGGCGTGATGTTCATGGACTTCTTTCAGTCAAAGGGATGATCATTGATCAGCGTGTGGTGTGTGTCAATCCTCCGAATTGAAGTTCTTCCTTCGCTCAAGGAAAGAAGAGCTTTGAGTAGAGCAGCTCGTTCCAGGTGTCCTGGAGTCCTGGGAGGCACCAATGAGTGCAATCCGCGTAGCTCTTAGGGTTGGCAATCTGCTCCGGGGTTAGCGGGTTCCACTGCTTCTTGTATATCTGAGTGTGCGCATCTTTGCGGTACTCGGAGAGCTGGGTGATGTTGACGATCCCAACAGGGACCTTAGATGTGCTGAACACTTCACCAATGACCCGCATCAAGCTCTTGCTGGTGCCTGGTCCCCAGTAAGACAAATTTTTGATTGGAGTAGTTTGGTTATAGCAATTTCCATCAGAATCATCACCCCAGTCTTTGCTCCTAATGACAAGAATAGAAAAACAACCCAAACTTTCAGATATCTATCAGCCATGTGCAATTAACATAGGCTGAACCAATTCTTTTTGTTGTCTATATGAGAGCTTACCTGGTATGAGTAGGCGACATGGTGACGAAAAACACCCTCGATTCTCTAGGGTTCATGTTGTTCTCCACCCATTTCACCACGGCATTCAGTATCATCCCATAGGCTTCCTCTGTTTCCATTTCTATAATGTCCTTGCTTTTATCTTCGAAAGAACCTTGCCTGGAAGAAACAAATTCAGAACTTTTTTTTTGTCAAACTTACTAAACTACTCACTGTAAAATCCTCTACCCTATAATTGATCATCGCCATCATGCGCCTGTGATTCTTTTCCAGATTTAGGCTTCCCATGTTAATTATGCATCTCATATGTACTTGATTATATTATCTGTTTTCGTTTGTTTTTTAACAGGATGCAATGTTTAACAAAACACGATCTTTTCTTGTTAAATTGTTTCCACACCCTCTCAACATTTATTCACTCAAAGTCAGAATAATTCATAAATGTAAAAGAACAAAAATATGATCTAAGATGCAACATATATAACAATAATATATATTGATACGCCCTTCAAATCTTTAAGCTAGCTTCAAGCAGCAACTTATAATCATGTGGAAGATACTTACAAAATTTTCATCTTTTGTCCGGTCATCCACCAAAGGTAGGTGTTGAATACCATAATGTCAGCTCCTTTCCAAAACTTGGCGTGCTTTTCAATGGCCGTCCCCCTTACTATTCTATCCGCAACACGGTGCACAACGGCATCGTCAGAATTTGATTCAGCTAGAAAGGGAGCCCAGTAAAACTCAATGGTTGCATTGTAGTCCTAGCAAATGCAACATTAAGTATACTCAGTATGGATGAGACTAGAAAAAAGGGTAGCCAGCAAGCTCGAAAAGAAACACTACTTTAAGAAAAAAAATATTGAGATGTAAACAACTTGGGAGGATGTTGCTTTCTATGACGACAGGTTTTGCAATACGTTCAGTGACCACTGGACTGCTTATATTGAGTTATATCCTGTGCTGTTTATAAGCTTTCGTCTGCCATATTAGAAGAATCCAAACAAGGGGATACCTTTGCTCTGAAAACTGTGAGTGACTCGAAAGTTTCCATGGATTTTGAGCTCTCAGGTATGGCCCGATGTAGGAGGCAGACCAATGATACGTATTGCCCACGGTTAAGAGAATCTCCAACAAACAGCATGCGCTTGCCCCGAAGCATCTCCAGCATTAGAGTGGCATTAAAGCTGCAACGCAAGGCAATATCCAGCGTGAGAATGGGCTAGACAGCATAAAGATCAATATAAGCCATAACAACCCCACAACTTGGTTAACAAACTAACATTCAGATTGTGGCTCAACTGGAGCACTCGTATAGTTCACACTACCCTGTGATACTGCTACATTCAAATGTAAGATTTTCTGAGATCCATCCACAATCTTTTACTCATCCAATATTACTGAGTAGCGAGTACTGACTAGTGACTTCAATGACACACTTCTTAAATGGTGAGCAATGTGATGTATAACTGTGTTTAAAACTCTAGGGCACTGTCTACAAACATCCAGACAAAGCTTTGCGGCACTGTCTACAAACATCTAGACAAAGCTTTGCAACAAAAGGAAAAAATCCCAAACTCTGGCAGATGGTCTCTTAAAGTCCATACCATACCACACATCGCCTATCACGTCATTATCATACAGATAATCAAGGACATCCTTTTAATTCCTCACTGCTACATCAAAATCAAGCTGAGAATATTTGAAGAAGCTCCGACAGCAACAGAGCAACAACCCCCCTAGGTAGAAAAAGAAGCATAATTAAGGAGGGAACCCAACCCGTGCAAATGGAGGTTCCATGGCATCAGCACACATACAAAAAGAAATGGTGTACGGCCGCATTTCCATGCCGGTGGCCAACTGGCCACGGCCGGCCTCCCCCTTTCCCTTCCTCACGCCTCGTGCCTCCACGTGACGCCTGCACCTTTGCTTGCACGGAAGCAGGCAGCACGAGAGGGCGGCCAAGGACCAAACCACACAGGCCGGCAGCAGCAAAAGCGAGCAGCTGGAGCCCCCATGTGAGGCTGAGACGACTACGAATCATCATGGCACCATGCCCTGCCCTCCACACACTCAGAGATCAGACGACATCTTTTATGGAGGAGTTTTCCGGAGAAAAAGCACATTTGACGCCTGCCGTCCTTCAATGCCAAAAACAACCCCTGACTTGACGCAAAGGCAAAGAAGTCCTGACGGACCGCTCAGCTGGTGACACGTGGCACATCCAGCAGATCTGGCCCGCGGCCCGCGCCCACCTCCTACCGCACACCCGACCCACGCCTAGCTCCTGCCGCGGGTGCGACAGGGTGGCTACCCGCCCGCCTGCCCGGCCGCACCCGCCGCGCGTCCCACCCGTGAGATCAGCGTTTTTTTTTCTTTGTAAAAATCAGTACACCTAAAAAATCGTGACAAGTCAATTCTTGCAGCAGTGTTTATCTTTTAATCACTATTCTCCTCAAAATACACGATGTTTTCCTCAGATTTCGTGCCCCTGCCTGCGTTTTATAGGATTGGAGACTGCATACGGGTGAGATTTTGACATTATATGTCCAGTCTAATTGCAACAGTAAAAGCTTAATCCAAACCGACCGTGTGACCGCGTGATTTTCGAGCACGAAATCTGAGAAAAACATCGTGTATTTTGAGGAGAATAGTGATTAAAAGATAAACACTGCTGCAAGAATTAACCTAGCACGATTTTTTAGGTGCACTGACTTTTACGAAGAAAAAAAACGCAGACGCAGCTCATGCAGCGCGAACCCGCACGCGCTACGTCGGATCCCGTGGGTGGGACACGGGTACGGCCGGGCAGGCGGGCGGGCAGCCACCCCGTCGCCGCGGGTCTGACCTGCGCGAGGTGGGCTATCGCAAGCCCCACCTGCGGTAGGAGCTAGGCGTGGGTCGGGTGTGCGACAGGAGGTGGACGCGGGCCCCGTGCACGGTCTGCGGGCCAGACCTGCTGGAGGAACATGCCATGGGCTAGACCTGCTGGATGTGCCACGTGTCACCAGCCGAGCGATCCGTCGAGCCTTTTTTGCCTTTGCGTCGAGTCAGGGTTTTTGGCATTAAAGGACGACAGGGGTCAAATGTGCTTTTTCTCCGAGTTTTCCTGGGGTATTGTTTTCCTCGCGAGTTTGAAGCATGAACAGCCCCACCGACATTGCAACAACTACGTGTCTATCGACGTTGCACAAGTAGTAGTGTACTGAATTGGGCGGTCGTTCTCGGCACCCAGAAAAAGAAGTCGGGGTTCGTTAACAAGCCCCGCCTAACAAATCCTAACTACATCTGGTTGCCGTCCAGACTCGGCACGTGAAGTCCTCGCCGGTCGCCGCGTGGACCCGTGTCGCTCGCCGCTCGCCGCTCGCCGCGCCGACCGTGTCGCTCGCCTGCAGCCACGGCCCCCTCGGAGCCGCCTACCTACCCGGCTACCCCCCTCCCCCCACCCACCGGGGAATCGCCTACCTCGGAGCGCCTGCGTCCGGCCGCTCTCCGTCCAACGAGCGTGCAGCCCAATCCCCCCGAATTAGCCTCGAGATCTCGCTGTTTTTCACCGCTTCTGCGTGATTCTAACCGCAGCGTCAACACCACCGCATGTCCCGGGTCGGCTACTCCGTAGATTTGTTTCATTTACTCCATCTTCTTTTTGCGGGGAATTTGTTTCCTTTACTTGACAAGTCGGCATCGTAGCTTAGATCGATTGGGCCATTTTTGTTCCCTCTCAAATTCCATTTGTATAAAAAAAAATTCTCAACAAACGCAAAGATTCAAATCACCATCACCGTTGTTCGCTTGCAGCGAGAGAGAGAGAGAGAGAGAGAGAGAGAGAGAGAGAGATGCGAGCGGATGGGTAGGCTTTACCTTGGGAGCGAGCAGCCGCGCGGCTGCCAGCGCCAGTGCCGGTACGCCGTGTCGGGGCGGCCGTGCGCCTGGCACGTCAGCTGCGGCTGGATGTAGGGGCACTCCTCCTCCTCGTAGAACGGCCGCGCCGCCTCGTCGTACACCCACTCCCCTCGCCCTACGTCGCACCCCGCCGGCGCCCGCCCCACCGCGAACGGGAGCAGCACCGCCGCGCGCTCGCCCTCGGCGGCCTTCTCTAATCCAAAAGACCAACACCAAGAAGTTATCAGCACGCGTTTTTCGCATACATATCTACGCTGATGTACTTGGGGCTACCGGCGCTTACGTTGCTGGCACCATGGGAGCGGTGGCGGTGGCGGTGACGGTGCGGAGGGAGAGGCCGGTTGATCTGGCGGCGGTGGGGCGGGGGCCGGTGGAGGAAGGGCTGGTGGAGTGTGGAGGAGAAGTCCTTGAAATAGAGGACGGAGACGAAGGTGATGAAGGCGAGCGTGAGCGCGTAGGAGGTCAGGAAGGGGGTCCTCCTGCCGTGCCCGGAGATGCCGTGCTGCGGCTTCATCATCTTCGATCGATGCTAGATTGCTGCCGGTTGCATGGCAACGAAGTAATGGAGAATGGAGATCGGTTGGAGGGGAGGAGAGGGGGTGATCTGATCTGGTTGTGTCGGTGAGGGGATCTGGAGGTCTAGCTACGGGTTTGAGGAGGGGAGGAAGCTGAGAACTGAGAAGCAGCTCGCTTTCTGCTAGCTCTGGGGCACTTCAACTTTGGTGGAGAAGTGGAGTAGGATTGAATGGTGTCCGGGGAAGGTGGAGGAGAGGAGAAACAGTGGGGGACCGAGGGGAGTGGCTCCAGCTGAAAGCCTGAAAGTAGCCGAGAAACTGGAGCGTTTATTGGCAAATCCTAGAGTAAAATGCACCAACTACTGCATTTTTTTCCATATCGAGAATACACCTATTACGGCACTAGTTGTTCTGTATTACTCCCAATATCGAGAGTACTAGTGCTAATGGGAAACAACAAGCATTTAGTACTGTATTACTAGCTGTTCATTTAGTACTGTATGGAATAAGCTGTATCAGATTCAGTGTCTCGCTTTATCTGCTTTTTTTCTTCCATCCGATCTACCTGCTGCTTACACGTCACCTGATAAGCGCTGTCACTAGTGCTAACTTGCGTAAGCTAGCAACCACGGTCAAGAGAGATCCTCCTTCCACGTGACCTACGCCCTTGCTCAGCCGATCGATGCAACAGTCCAGATCGAACATTAGTTGAGGTCTGGTGCTTTCGTTGTTGGACCATGCCGGGGCCATGCGTAGGCCCATAGCAGTTATGAAATCTCGGATGGACGCTTGCAATGCAAGAAGATGCCCCGTGATTAATGAAGTACTATATTCGAACCACCTTAATTTCAGCCTATGGCTATGTGCCGTGAGAAGGATTCCTGCTCCATCTTGAGTCGAAGCATACCCAGTTAACATCCCGTACCTATTCTGTTAAATATTTAATACCTCCCCCGTTATAGTGTTGATTAACATGACAAGATGTAAATCACCATGGCGAATCACGCAGCAATGCCAAGCATCATATATAAGGCTTAGGCTGTTTTTCACAACAAGGAGTTGCACTGCTAAGAAGACTTGTAGTGTAATGGCAGATCGCGCTTGGTATACAAGGGAGAATAAAGGAGGAGAGTGATAGTGACGGCGGTTTGGTGGCGCGGTCACCAGTGCACGGTGGAGGCTATGCGGTGGCGCTGCTCTCCTTTCTCCTCTTCTTTCTTTGATCTCTCCTTTGACATAGTGGACGAGTTCTTGAGTGGATGATGGGTGTGGAGAGGTAAAAATTCCGTGGCTTTTGATGTTTGCTGGATTCGATTTATGATGACTACAGTTTCTCTCATTAAATAGCCTCCAAAGCTTCCCCTAAACCATCCGATCAAAGCTCCTTTGATTCAACGGCTCTTTGACGTCTGTAGAGCCTTTCAAAGCCTTCATTATCCCATCATGAATCTAATGTAAAAAAAACACATTCTGGCTTGGGTCCCATGGCTCCCTTCGGCCTACCATTGCGCGCACCTATATTGGGCCAAATGCTAGGTTTGATACGATTTTGTAATTTTTGTAATTTCTTCATCTGAACTCTGGCTTGCATCATTCTTATGCTTGGTTTGAGGTAGCTCGATAAGACAAACAACTTTCGTGTTGTAACTTTTCTGATTTGAGGTCATCTTGATGGTGCAAATTCCTAGAAAATATATTTTGTCTCCCGAAACATCATCTGTATCATCCTGGAATTAGCTCAAAATTTTATGACAACTCCATTAGGGTTACAAGACATCATCCATCTACAAGAAATTAAATATAAAAGTATGTAAAAATAAAAAACATTACGAGACTATGCAATATAGGCGATAAAGAGATAATTATCCAAAAATAAATAAACAACTATTAAAAATAATGGGCATTTTATATTAATAGTGTTAAATGAATGAGCAAATAAAATAGATATATTTTAAACTTGTCGTACCCTTCTAACGACGAAGTTGCTGAGCGGGAACGGATCCCGCAGCACCGCGCCGCAACACATCACTCCGCCCACACCTCCTACAGCCTTCAATACCAACCCATTGTGGTTCGCGGTAGCCCGCATGACCCCGCCGCTAGTGCTCCAAGCTCTATGTCACAAATCGCTCACAAGAGGATCCACCTCGCTGCCATCAACTTGCCCGTGCGACCATACCCCACCGCACCTCACCGCAGTACGCCACCTTGCTCTCGAGGCCGAGCCCACGCACCACTTCACCCACGGGGGCCGATCCCAGGCCATCCCGCACGTGCCGCACACCTTCACCTCTCTCGACTGCGGTGAGGGGAGCCACCCTACTAGACCTCACCCTTTGCACGAAGGCCATCGCTTCGAACCCTGCGCACCTCACTGCCAGGACCTCGTCGTGCCTCATCCGCATGTCGAGGAACCTCACCAGTTGTGCCTCCCACTCCTTCGCTCAGCCATCCCTCTCGCAGAGGGCCCTAGACACCTTACTGATCGCCTCGCTTTAGTAGTGCTGCACCCCACGCCGCACCCTGCAGCACCTCGATCGGCACGAGCGCACACTATTGTTCGCACTAGAGTCTTCTTTGTTTCAGCTACATATGAGAGCAACCCCATCCATCAAAACGAGGACAGGTGATCCACATTTGTATTTAGCCCTCGATGTTATGGATGATCATTTCAAGTTGTACGTTGCTTGAACACATGATGAGAAATTGACATCATTCCCCGATATGCGATAATCCAGATGACATTTTAACCCTATCAGGATTAATACCTTGATCTTGACAAGCATTTCTCAACCGTCCGAAGTGGCAAGGGGCTACTCCCACCTCGAGTCGACACATACCCGGGTAACATCACAGCCTCATGTCTATTCTGTTAAGTATTTGATACCTATGCTATGGTGTTAGGTAACAGGACAAGACGCCAATTGCGATGGCGGATCGTGTAGCGATGTCAAGCATCACATACAAGGCTTAAGAGTTGTCATACAAGGCTTAAGAGTTGTCAACAACGTCAAGTGCCGTTGATGAGATCCTGGGTTGACAAGACACGCATCGTAACAACGAGTCGCACTGCTAAGAAGACTCACATCGCGATAATGGGTCGTGCTGCAAAGAAGACTTGAGCCATATGCTTAGGAATATTCTATAGGGGTAAGGTGGAAATGACTGTAATGCCTCTGGTGAAATTATAAGCCTGGACGAAAAACCAAAAGCTGTTTAGGAACAGAGATGTAAATAAATATCACTACCTCTTCTCTCTTATAAATGGGTGGTACCCCTCTCATTTGAGAGTTGGATTTTTTAGAGAGAAATCAATACAAGTTTCTCCGCTGTCCCTCGTTTTGTTACGCTGTGGCATTGTTGTTTCGTCCGCCGCTCAACACATTGACTTGTTTCGTTTCCTGAGCATGAGCATTTCGTTTGGCTGCGTAACCAAACCATCGTGTCACAAGTACACCATCTATTATTGTAAGTACGAACACTATGCAGAGAGAAACACTGCTCTTAGCTCATCACTGCAGTACTGCTGTGCTACTGTAGCAAAATTGCGCGAGCATTCGAACAGGAGCCCGCGTATGCATGTCCAAGAATGGCTGCATTTCCAGAACACACGTACTCCTCCCCACATGTGAAAGTGCGGGTGATCTTTCCCCGGTTACTTTTTCTCGAACAGATGGCAGAAGCCTAATTTTGTTTGAATCATGCATGCATGGCGAGTTGGCGACCTAACTTTGTTTGAATCATGGCCGATGAAGCTGACCTGCTACGGCGCTACCGTTCTCACAACCAAAACGTTGCCTATCTTTCTTCCCGCCAGGCTGCCACACGCTTCACTCGATCAGTCAGGCAAAACATCACTGCCTAGCTAGTGCATTTGGACCATGCATGTGGTGGTTTACAACCCGGTCGACTGCCAGATAATTTTGGCCCGAACTGTTGCTTCAACGACCCCAAGTCGGCAAACATTTGGAGCGTTGGAGTCTTGGAGAGACTTTCACACCGGGACACGTAGTGCCTACCGCACGGCTGGGCCGGCCACCTTGAAGCCACGTCTACCGAAACATTCAAAGCCACAGAGACTTTGGAGTGGAAACGAGCGATGTCAACGCGCAAGCCACGACTAACTACTAACTATGACAACAATGCCGCTTCAACTGAGGCACAAAAATTCAGGAACTGGGATTTAAGAAGGCCGTCGACACTGTGTATACCGTCCGCGCATTGGTTACTACATGTCGCGCAAGACTACGGACCACGGCTGGCCGGAGCGACAACATCATCGTTAGGATTTGTTTGGACCAGGGACGCGTTCACGTGACCATAGAAATGTGTAGGGAGGCCAGAGAGACAGAGGCTGCCTACGCCATGGACGGCATTAGAAATGTTTGGTTAATATTTTAGGTACAGTCGAGGGCAGCGGGGGAGGAGAAGAGACGGAAGGGTGTCAAGATCGTCGTCACTGAGAGAAAACCTAGATCAGTGGATTGGCTTTATCATGTGCCTGTTGGGATTAAATATCATATTTGGCTCTCTGTATCTTATTGAAAGAGAATTTTCCTTCAGCAATAGCTAACATACCCGTCGATAGCGAATTGCCCGTGGCAACTCTAATCTGCTGGCATCATGAGTCTGGTATCCGGTAGATGTCTATATTTGTGCACGACTGAGCGTACGTCTCCATGTGTTAGACGTGTTTGGTTGCCAGGATCAAATGGAATGGAATGGAACTGTTCCTTGTCCACGTGTTTGGTTGAGGGAATGGAACCATTTTTCAAGAATCAACTCGTTCTTCTGACGTTCTAAATTGAGGAATATTCCCTCAATATTCAGAACCAACCCATTCCTCTAAATCGGCCGGACCAACTGGTTTCATTCTATTCCACTAGGTTCTGGCAATCAAATACATCCTAAAGGTCCTAGAAGGAATCCTAAGAGGGTAAGAGGGCCGTGGCGCGTAGGGCGTTTGACAATGCAATGCTTGGTGATAAGGCTGGGCATATATGGGCCATACATGGGAAGGAGTTCAAGGCTTTGGAGGCCCATCTGATGATTGTGACCAGTCCAGCCCAAAAAAGCCCAAGAAGTAGGCTCGTGTCTACGGCTCCAGCCCGTCTTACCATTCCCCTCTGCGTTGCCCTCATCGACGCCAACGGCCGATCAGTCGACCCACCCCACGCGGCGACGCCACCCGCCACCGCCGCCGCCGCCGCTCCATGGCCGCCCGCCGTGGCCCCCACGTCATCAGCCTGCACGACTCCGCCCCCCCGCTCCTCGGCCGCGCGCCGCAGCAGCCGCCTGCCGCCGCCCGCGACGAGCCCTGCCTGGTCTCCTCTCCCACCACCCGCGGGGGGTCGCTCGCCCCGCACCCCGCCGTCGCGGCCCTCGAGGACCGCATCGCCGCCCGCGACCGCGACATCCAGGAGCTCCTCGTCGACAACCAGCGCTTCGCCGCCACCCACGTCGCGCTCCAGCAGCAGCTCATCGCCGCGCAGCACGAGCTACGGGCGGTCTCTCTCGCCGGCACAAAGGCCCGCGCCGAGCGCGAGGCCGAGGTCTGCGCCGTCGCCGACCAGGCCGCGCGCATCGAGGCGGAGGCGCGGACCGTCGCCGGGGCGCGCGCAGAGGTCGAGCAGGTCCACGCCGACGTGCGGGTGCTCGCTGGCGCGCGCAGCGAACTCATGGACCGACTCCATGTCCTCCGGGAGCAGCTAGGGCGTGCGCAGGCCGAGTCGAGCAAGGCCGATAACGTCCGCACGCAGATTGAAACCATGCGCCGGGAGATCCAGAAGGGCAGGTATTGTCCAAGAGAGCTTTTACATTGTTAGCATGCCAATTACTTAGGGTTTGGTTGGAGTAGATTGGTGACACCTCGCAAATAAGCTGGTTTTCTAGAACCTTTTGATACACTGGTTGCATGTTTGCATGAGTAGAAATATGGCCGCATATGTCATGATCACATTCAGAGTTTATGTGTTTAGCAAGTTACTAGATTTGTTTGAGCAATTGTCACTGTAACTTGTAAGGCCTTGTAAGGTACGGCTGCTCAGGTGAACTGCCGAAGATGTTATGTTCCTTGTTATCCTGGAGCTTAGAGATCAACTTCTAGTACCATGACCTATGGTGGAGCTTCTTGGGCGCCAAGTTAGGCCTTGTCCCCCCCTCGCAACACACACAGATTCCTTAAGTTAGTTTATTTCCTAAAGATAAGTTCGCTAAACTTGGTTACTTGAGACATGATTAGATTTGGTTTCTTAGGGCCCTCCCTTTATATAAGGGATTCGGCACATTGTTTTGACTCGACAAGAAGTACAGAAAACTGCCTCCAACCTATGTGTTCAGAGCCTTGCGTGCCACGGCCAGGGATGAGCCCCTCGGTGCGCACGAGGGCAAGCCTTGTTATCCCTGCACTCAGACCCTAATTTCCGTCGCCATCTCCCTCCACCTCTCCCCTACACCTGAACTCATAACATGTATAGAACGATTTTGATTGGGTTGCTACATTGGCATAACCCTGATTCAAATTCAAATATGTACATAAAGAGGTTAAGCCAGCATCTAGCCTAGAATGAGTTAGTTAAGCCCAAGTTTAGTTTGGTCTGAATACGAAGTTTTGGTTTGAGCTCATGGCAATCAGCTTAATCCACCTGAAAACGAAGTTTTGGGTGGTGGCATGTTGTGTTCTAAAAGAACTAAATTGTACATCCATGGATTTGCCACTGCATCTACCCCACCCATCTCATTCACTGTGTCATATAACTCTTTCAGGTTTAGTAGAACGAGCTTTCCTCATCGTAAGGCATAGAATGGATACTGGCAAATGAATATTGGATTATTGGACTGGTAAATGTACTGCGCATGAAAGATGAAAATGTTAGGAACTATATATCAGTTTCAAGCACTCCCAGCTGAGATCAATTGTTCTGGTATAGTAACAGCTAGCTAGGGTTATGAGAGCATTTATGATTTGCCTTGAGCAATGATACTGATAATGGTCTTTTTGCCCATCCATGGTCAGCAAGCTTTTCTGCAACGCTGATACTAATCTAATGGCTGTTGCTGTGTACCATGAGAGTGGATGCACTGTCTTTCTCTAACGAACTTCCCTATATCATTGATAGGGCTGCGGTTGAATTCGAAAAGAAGGCACATGCCGATAACCTTGAACAAAGTAAAGCAATGGAGAAAAATATGATTTCTGTGGCTAGTGAGATTGAGAAGCTCCGAGGCGAGCTTGTAAATGCTGAAAAGCGAGCCAGTGCTGTCACCACAGCAGCAGCTGTAGCTAACCCTGGTACACTACTGAATCTCCTATGGTTCTATCCTCCTTTTCCTTCTCTGTATAAACCAATAGCTTTCAAAGTATTCTGGTAAAAAATTTTAATCGGTGTGTTATGTTATTTTATTTTGTACCCTCAAAATTTGCACAATCAAATCCATCATATAATGGACCATAATTTTTCTTTCTTTTGCTCATATCGACTGAGATACAACGGAAGTTGTGAAAGTGACTTTGTTAAATAAAAGTTTAAAGTAGTTAGGGAGGAGATGCTTAGCATATCAGCTTTCATAGGATTGCAGCTGTTAGACTGAAAACTTGCTCTTAGCAGTCATAGGGTCAGTTTGCTGTTCTTGTGCTTTGTTGCGGAATCTAGTTAGCTATGGGAGTATTTGCTGATTCCAATAAGATTTTCCTATTATCGCCAAAAAATTGCTTTTGACTAATTGTTATACACTTATATGCAAAAGTAGAAAAATATAAGTCCTTTTGAAAAGCCACCGCGATGCCAAGCAATGTCATAGACATCTTGACTCTTGAATTTTTACTAGCTTGGGGCCATTCAACCCGACTTAACTTGTCTAAATGCCTAGCTGTGCGGGCTTATGGTAGAGTAGTCAACAAAACTAGCTTCCGATAGAACTGATGGAGCCAGCTGTTTGGCCCACGTTCAGCCTTTAGCTCGGAGAAGCTGAAGCTGAAGTTAGGCCAAACAGGCTATTAATCAGGATACTTCTCGCTTCAAATTACATTTGATTTTTCTTGCGCCATTGTTTTGAATTAATCCTGTACAATCCCATTTCAGGGTATGCTGCACCGTATGGCACTTCTGAGGCAAGATATGCTGCAACATATGGCAATCCTGAGGCAACATATGCTGCAATGTATGGCAATGCTGAGGCAACATATGCTGCAACATATGGCAATTCTGATGCTTATAGCACTAATCAGGTTGGTTATACTAGCTATATCATTGCACTCTTATTTGCTTTTGGTATTAACTACAGTATATTTTTCTGCCTAGATTGTTATAGATGTAAAAGCTGTATAATCTATTGAGTTTTAGTATCTATGATTGAATATTTGTCTCTCTTTTGTGTTTCTTGAAAACAGCTGTTATTTTTGGTTATTTAGGTTCTACTCTTTTTCTTTTTTCTTTTGTTGTTTTCATCTATAGTATGTTTGACTCATTTTTACCCTTAACATGGGGATTGCATATCTTCCAGATACATTCAAAAATGTTGTTTCCACTCCTTTGTGTATTGCACTGGGTGTCTCAAAATGAGTTGATGTCTGCAGTATTTCTGAAGTTTCATTTTCCCCTGTAATCCGGAGTAGAATAACATGGTTAACTAGCAATGTCGGTAACTTGTTACATTATTTCCTAGTGATGGGTCCCCCTCTTTTACGCCTTGCCCATTCAATGGCATTAGGTATTTACATAATGCATGTGGTGGTCTACGCTTTAGGTTGATAAGTATGGGTGCCACTTGTCATGAAAATACAGATTGTTTGGATCTCAAGTTCTTTTTTATTTATGAAAATTCGATTTAGTCAAGATAGATTTGAGTGCCTAACAATCTGAGACACTGTTAGGCTATTCGAGGATAAAACCAGAATAGCAAAAGTTGTTTTTGACAAGACAAAGATTATGAGTTTTGTTACTCTCACCTATTTTTCACGGAACTCAGCAACAGGAAAGTTAAATAGCTGAAAGTCAGTTTTAGCTAACCAACACTTTTACAAAAAAATGCAATCCTGACCAAATAACTTAGTATCTGTATTGCTAAAACTCACCCATAAACATGTTTACACAAAAATGAATAAACGATTAACAACATTTGTGATCCAAACAGACACATAGGTCATATCCTGTCAGAGATTAGTTTACACAGAGGGAAGGCCCCTATAGCTCCTCTCACTAAAGTGATGAATCTACTTTGCATTTGAGATCTCTTCCAAGTTCTAAAATACCTAATGATATTCCTAGTAACCGGTGTATATTACTGATCTTTGTACCGTCTTTTCACAGGCTCAAACACGCACTGATGGCAATCCTCATTACATGGCTCCTCTGGTTCACTATGCGCAGTATGAGGGCCAGCAGCACACCAATGTGCAAAGATGAATGCTGACTCAAGGTATCTTAGACCTTGCGTGTGTAGTATGAGGGCCAGCGGCACACCAATATTCAAAGATGAATGCTGACTCATGGTATCTTTGACCTTGCGTGCTATCTTAGTCTTTGGCAGTGTAAACGGATAGATGCAGGATGCACCAAATTAAGGTTGCTAGAGGAATTCATTGCATGGAAGTGTTGGAGATCCTGTTATTCATGTCATTTTGTTAATCCATTGTGGAATGTACTAGTCGATAGTTTGAAGTTCAAGTTGAAGTTTTCTGCGGATTCTCGATGTGCCATCCTGCTAACACATCAGTTAGTTGGCTTGAAATCCAATTCAGTGTCCCTTGTCAGGGAAGCTGATGGTTCGCAAATGTAGTGGTGCAGTCATTTGTACGTATAATGGATAACCACAGCGAGTTGCAATTTCTGTAGCCACACTCTAGCGTGGTCCATATTGATTGCTAGTGAAGGTTTGCAAAGCTTCATAATCTTCTTCTTTTTGTGAAATGCAAAGCTTACTATTTAACTCTGCCGTGGCCGGTCCCGAACCCGGGTAAAGGAGGAGGGTTGTGTTAGACTTGACGAGCCAATGTAAAAGCCTAGTCATTCTTATGGATATGAAACCCAATAGAAATTTATTGGGACGTCACCCTCTTAGCGACGTGCCATTCGGAACCCGGGTGTGGTGTTAAATGAGCAAGGGTCGGGTCGTCACTCCCTTAGTGGCGTGCTACATCAGCGTCCGGATGTAGTGACAAGTGTACAAGGGTCTTCGTATTTTGCTCAACGAATGCAAAGGGTAAGGAAGCTAGTCGATGCAAATAGGGTTTGAGGATAGTTGGAATGTAGGGTCCTTAACTGGAAAGCTACGAGAGTTAGTTGATGTTGCGATTAGGAGACGTGTAAATCGATTAGGATACGTGTAAATATCCTTTGTATCCAGGAGACTAAATGGACGGGCCAAAAGGCGAGGGAGGTAGAGAATACTGGTTTCAAGCTATGATACTCAGGGTTAGTTGGGAATATGAATGGTGTAGGCATTCTGATTGATAAGAACCTCAAGAATGGAGTAGTGGACGTTCGGAGACAGGGAGATAGGATTATCCTAATCAAGCTAGTCATTGGGGATTTGGTCCTGAATATTATTAGTGCTTGTGCCCCACAAGGAGGTCTTGATATGAGAGGCAATTCTGAGAAGACTTAGAGGACATGGTTAGAAGTATACCTACTAATGAGAAACTCTTCATAGGATAAGATCTCAATGGTTATATGGGTACATCAAATGTGAGGTTTGATGGGGTGCATGGGGGCTTTGGGTATGGCGATAGAAACCAAGAGGGCAAGGATATCTTAGATTTTGCTCTAGCTTTCGACCCGATGGTAGCTAACACCTTTTTTAGAAAAAGGTAATCCCATTTAGTGACCTTTAGTACTGCTCAACACTCTAGCCAAATTGATTTTGTCCTTACTAGGAGAGTGGATAGACGTGCTTATGTAGATTGCAACATGATACCTGAAGAGTGTGTTGTCCCACAACATAAGCTGGTGGTGGCTGATTTTCACTTTCTTTTACGGGTTCCTCGGGACAAAGGTGACAAAATTATGAGAACAAAGTGGTGGAAACTCAAAGGGGAAGCGCAATAGATCTTTAAGAATATGATGATTGTAGGAGAACCATGGAATGAAGAGGAAGACGCGAATAGCATGTGGATGAAGATGACAACTTGCATTCGAAGGGTGGCTAGGGAGGTGTTTGGAGTGACCAAATGAAAGAAATGCGAACCTAAAGACACCTGGTGGTGGAATGAGGATGTCCAAAAGGCTATTAAGGAAAAGAAAGAATGCTATAAGTGCTGGCATCATGACAAAAGCACAAACAATATGGAGAAGTACAAAGATGCCAAGAAGAAAGCAAGGCGAGCTGTGAGTGAAGCAAGGGGGCGGGCTTATGATGAGCTATACCAGCGATTAGGCACAAAGGAAGGTGAAAATGATGTCTACAAGATGGCTAAAATTCGCAAGAGGAAGACAAGAGATTTCAACCAAGTTAAATGCATTAAGGATGAGGCAAATCGACTTCTAGTGAAAGACGAGGAGATCAAGAACAAATGGAGAGATTACTTTGATGAATTGTTCAACGGTGGGAATGAGAGCATTATTTTTGAGTTAGACGACTCCTTTGATGACACCAACAAGCGTTTTGTGCGGAGGATCCAGGAGTCCGAGGTTAAGGAGGCCTTAAAAAGGATGAAAGGAGGCAAGGCGTTGGGCTCTGATGGAAACATGGCAGTAGTATGGCTAACTAAGCTATTCAACCGCATCTTTCGGTCAAACAAGATGCCCGAAGAGTGGAGGAAAATTATATTAGTACCTATCTTCAAAAATAAGGGAGATATTCAAAACTGTACTAAACATTAACGAACGTCACAAAAAATCAATTTGGTTTTATGCCCGGGAGATCGACCATAGAGGCGATTTTCTTGCTACGTCAACTTATGAAGAGATATAGGGAGCAGAAGAAGGATTTACATATAGTATTCATTGACTTGGAGAAGGCGTATGACAAAATACCAAGGGCAGTCATGTGGTGGGCCCTAGAAAAATATAAAGTCCCAACAAAGTATGTTACCGTCATCAAGGATATGTACGATAACGTTGTGACAAGTGTTCGAAATTGTGACAGTGAGACCGATGTCTTCCCAATTAAGATAGGACTACATCAAGGGTCAGCCTTGAGCCCATACCTTTTGCCTTAGTGATGGATGAGGTCACGAGGGATATACAAGAAGATATTCCTTGGTGTATGCTCTTTGCTGACGATGTGGTGCTAGTAGACGAGAGTAGGATGGGCGTCAATAAAAAATTAGAGTTGTAGAGACAAAGTTTAGAACCGAAAGGGTTTAGACTTAGTAGAACCAAAACCGAGTATATGAGGTGCGATTTCAGTGGTGTTAGGTGTGAGGAGGGAGAGATTAGTCTAGAAGGACAAATAGTGTCTAAGAAAGACACTTTTCGATATTTGGGATCAATGCTACAGAGCAATGGTGGTATCGATGAGGATGTTAGCCACAGAATCAAAACAGGGTGGATGAAATGGTAACAAGCATCTGGCATCCTTTGTGACAAAAAAGTCCCACAGAAGCTAAAAGGTAAGTTTTATAGGACGGTGATTAGACTTGCGATGTTGTATGGAGCAGAATGTTGGCCCACTAAAAGACAACACATCCAGCAAATAAGTGTCACAGAGATGCGTATACTACGGTGGATCTGTGGGCATACAAGAAGGGATCGAATTCGGAATGAGGATATACGTGATAGGGTAAGGGCGGCACCGATTGAAGAGAAGTTTGTCCAACATCAACTAAGATGGTTTGGACATATCCAACGGAGGCCTCCAGAAGCACCGGTGCATAGTGGTATTCTAAGATCTATCGACAATAGTAGGAGGGGCAAGGGGCGACCAAAGTTGACATGGGAGGAGGCAGTAAAAAGAGACTTAAAAGATTGGAATGTATCTAAGGATTTGTCTCTAAATAGGACCACGTGGAAATTAGCGATCCACGTGTCCGAACCATAATTTTCTTTTTAAGTCATTTTCTTTCATCTTTTGACTTATGAATTTTTTATTGGGTTTCATCTCTAGCCTACCCTAACTTGTTTAGGACAAAAGGCTTAGTTGTTGTTGTTGTTGTTGCAGAGCTTACTATTTGTTTGTCCAGTGGATTAGGCTGGCCTACGGCCATCGATTCATGCTCTGCATTAGAACAGGAAATAAACTCGGACCCTGTTTAGTCAATGCTGCTGGGCAAATTAGTGCCTCCTCTTGATGCTAAAAGGACTGGAGTGCCATTACATCTAAAGTTTGCCTTACTATTTTCTTACAGAAACTCATCTAGGGTACTGGGTTAAACTATTTTCTTACTTAATGCATGTATTATAATTTTTTTATAACATGCAGAAAATTTGATTAATTAATGTTATTAACCTGTGGAGAGTACAGGAAAATTAGGCCCAAGTTTCTGAAAATGTCTTTTCGTGAGAAGGGCAACTGATTGTCTCACGAAAACAAGTTTATGTGCACATTCTATTCTTTTCAACGGGCCCCGAACAAGCCATGCCCAAAACCCCACGTACATGTCCTCGTTTCCGCAGCCCACAGTGACATGGGCGGCAGAGCCGCAGAGCGCAGAGCGGAGAGAACCCCTTTGAGTTTTTTAGTCCCACATCGGCGGCCGAAGCTAGTTGCCTCGCGAGGTCCCGCTATAAGAGCACGGCCAGGTGCGAAGTAGGTCGTAGGTCCATACTTACCTGGACGGGGTGGAGGGGCGATCAAGAAGGCCCGTGGCCTAGGTGAGTGGCCCACATTGCACTTGGTGGGTGCGCTTGTGATGAAACGAGGGCCCGATCTTTCGATGAGACGAAGGTAACTATCGATTTGGTGGAGTTTGACCTTGACGATCCGACTATACCGTACGCGACGATACGCCTTAGCAATCGCTAAACCAACCTCCGATGGTTATTGACCTTGCCGTAGGCGCGATCAACCTGAACAACGAAGTTCGAGTTCCTGCAAGCAACCGAAGAACCAGCAAGAACTAAGATTGCAATCTGAAATTGCGAGTATAAATTGGCACAAGAGCTAAAAGAACAAAGTGTGGAATTCCACTGGAGATCTAAACAAGGCGGTAGTCCTACACGACTTGTAGATGCAATATTGTAGCAGTAGCTAAACAACTCAATGAAACCCCCATTAACCCTAGGGGTGGCAGCTACTACTTAAAGAGAGAAGAAAGGGAAAGGGGTACTGTTCACGCGCGTGAACAGTACACATGAACAGTACCAAACCCTAAAGGGGTTGGCATGGGGCCCCACTATGGCTTACAAGGCCCTTGGGTCCAAGAAAAAGGTGACGCAGCACCATCTATTATGTATATGTCGTCCCTCACGGTGACTCCAGCCTTGTAGCGCCACCATCCTTCTCCTCACTTGAACCCATGTTCCTGAGTAACATAACATCATCTCCTTTAGACAGCATCATGGAGTTCATAGCAAATGACGGAGCTCCAAGAAACGAATTTACCTGACAATTAAGTTGGCGTGCTCGAGCTCGTGTTACAGGACCCTTTACTAAGGTTATATCGATGTTAGGGATGTCCTCATCATCTTGCTTACCATCTCCCCGCGTGGGAGAGTAGGGGGTACGCGTTCGAGCGGCCCTGCCAATTCTTCAAAAGCAATCTTTGGTCCCTAGCTCTGTACTAGAATGAAATTTGTTTGAGTAGCTCATTTTCTTTTTAGTCCTCGTTTCTCCATTTTTAGTCAACATGCTTTTGGTACTTATGTATTCCAAGACCTCAGTTGGGACCTGTTCATTTCGGTCTGCTGTGATACGAGTGGCAAATCTTGACCAGGTCTGTATTGCAGCTTTACGTCCCTCGAAAGAAAAATAACCATTCCATGTTTGCGTGAATTCTCGAGGATCAGTTTAGTTTTGCGATTGAAGAATCATCGCTCTTCGTTTCAGTATGTGGATGAAACAAGGCCTAGTCCTCCTATGCGAAATCATCGCAATGTCGGGTCTTTACCACACAACCTAATCAGAGTAACAAATATGCTTGTCGTCCAGTAGTATAAGGTTCTGTAAGAAATGATCGTTAGCACATGAAAGGAATGATATAAACTTTTGTTTTGGAGTAGAACGACATAAACTTGTTCAAATAAACACAACAAAATTTTGAATCAAGACTAAATAAAACAAATTAGCAGTGGCATTTCCGAGTATGCCAAATTGCCATCCTTGACAACAATCGATGCCAAATTGCCATCCTTAACAACAACCGATACCAAGAATATGCTCCATTGTCCAATACTACTAGTATTTACTGATCTTCCTTTTGGAACTCATGTAACCTTTGTTACTCATATAACAAGTCACGTCATCAACCAAAGTAGGAAGCAAGAAATCTGGGGGTTCGTCATGCCAAACATGGCCAGCACGGTACATTACAACCGATTTAGCTAATTCATGGGCCGCGTAGTTTGCTTCCCGTGGACAATACTGACAGGATATAGAGTTGAACGTATTCATCAGCTTTCGACATTCCTGAATAAGCACCGTCCAGGCAGTTCTGAATTCTCCTGGATCCTTGACTGCCTCCACGATTTAAGGACATCCGACTCCACATAAATCTTGTTGCAACCAATCTGAATTGCCAGCAGTAGACCATCTCGCAAGGCTCTCCGCTCACCGTGCATCCATTGGGTTGGCGATATCCCGAATCCAGGCTACAAGGAAATGCCCCTGTTCATCACGGATTATACTGCCAGGTGCACCTGTTCCATCTTCCGCGTTAAACGCGGCATCAGTGTTTATCTTCACATAACCTGATGGTGATTTTTGCCAGCCCTGCTTCTGCATCTTCCCCTTGCCCGAATTGCTACGTCCATAATTAGCAGCAATAGCTCGGATAGCCAGCGCCGTCCTCGACGACAGAGAGATAGATTCCTTCTTTTTTGCTTGCCGGCGCTGCCACCATAAATACCATACCGCAACTGCAATGATCTCTCGTACTTGTGCATGCTCCGAACTCACCGCACTGCGCATAAGATGTCTGCAGGATGACTCATGGGCATTGCATTTTGAGAAGACTGGCGTTTTCTCAGTGCGTTCGGCGTATCGTATGTCAGTGGAAACAAAGAAGCGTCGAGAAGATGGGTTAGCAGGGCGCCCGGATAGCAATCCCTAACCGCATTTGAGGCGGACGAGAAGAAGCAAAAATGGCCTAAGTTGTGGAAGGTTAAAGTCCCGTCGAAGATTCGGGTTCTCGCATGGAGGCTGGCCAAACAATCACTGCCAACCGCGGACGTTCTCAATCACCGGCAGATGGCGCAGGTTAAAGCGTGCCAAATCTGCAACTCGGCTGATGACTCGTGGCTCGTGGCGGCACTCACTTCTTGACTGCACCATATCGCGGTGCATCTAGGCTTTGGTGGATGATGACTTAACTGAGCATATGTGCGTCCATACACTTCCGGATGCTAGGTTGTGGCTGCTTTTGATGGTGGAAACGCTGGAACACGAAGATTTTGTACGAATGCTGGTGACTCTTTGGGCCATCTGGTCTTCCAGGCGGAAGGCGACACGAGTAACTTGAACATTGTGGCGACAAAGACTGACAGCAAGCTACTGGGGGCGGCCCCGAAGACGAAGGCTCGGTGGCTCCCTCCACTAAGCGGCTATGTGAAGATCAAGGTAGATGGAGCTGTGTCTCGTGCCGAGGATCATGGCGCTGTCATTGCTATCTGCCGGGACAAGGGAGCTTCGGTCTGTGTTGTTGGAGGGCATGACCCGGCTGCGCTAGAAGCGATGACGTGTGCTGAAGCTATGGCACTCGCATGTGATCTTGGAGTGCAGAGGGTTCAGATCGCGCGTCTGATTGTCCGGAGGTTGTCAAGCACATCAAGGAGCCGAACCTGTGCAGCTACAGCATGATCATCGACGATATACGCGAAAGGGGCCAAGCAGTTCCAGGCTATGGAGTTCACACACGAAGGTCGTGAATACAACACGGAGGCACCCAACTGAGCTAAGAGGTCGTTATCAGATAGCTATGGGCGTACTGTTTGGCCTGTTGCACCCGCCTGAGCTTGTACATTTATCTATACATGAATAAAGCTCTGTGATTCCCTGGACAAAAGAAGTTTTGTTATGCCTTCCTCTTATTTTAACGATTACAAAGATGATTTAGCCTTCGGAATTGAAGGTAACACACGCATCACACATACCCACAGGAGCACCCCCTCCCCTAAGCACACATCTAGAATTGACAAAAACCTGACATAAACCACGAAAGTCACAAAGTCCGACTGAGACACATCAGCATGTAGGTAAACATGAGCACTAGTACATATTTGTACTCTTGTGGGTGAAGTCACGCGCAACAACACTACCTAAGGTGGTTCTCTTTTGTTTATGCTTTTCTGGGAGGTACAAAGTTGGAACAATGTTTTGCCCCAGTCTATTGTACATTTACAAGAATAAAAGAAAAAGAGCTAGAGATATATACACCCTTCTGATTTTTTTGTTATGCCTTTCCGGCTGAGGAGCAAGAGCCCGCGCGCCCATGGGGCCGGCAGGCCGGGCACCATTTTTGCTTGCGATGCAGCCACCGTATGATTCACAGCCTTCTGAGCCAGTTTTCTTCAGATCAAAATGTCTGAAACTTGCATGTTCATGAACATCGTTATGTGACCGGTCCAGTTGCATGTTCATTTCTTCACTTCGAAACACTCAAGCTTAACCACACAGCTAGCTAGCTTACGCTGCATTTGCAAGTATGATGAATTGTACCATATCGGAATCGGATTGGATCATGGAGTGGGATTACCACGCATAACTAACTGCATCGATCCCAACCATGCATCAACTCAGCGGTTAGTTACTGATCGAAGCCCGAATTGTTTGTGCGTGTCTTGTGTTAGCACGCAGTTGGAACCGCGTGGGCGTGGCATTCGGTCCCCTCCGCCTTGAATCCGCGCGAAATGATGATTCCTTACCTCACAAAAGAACGGTTCTCCTGCTTCGCTGTTGACTGTTTCTCTAAAACACTGTTAATTTTCTAGACTTCAACGGTTAGTCCTTTTCCTTTTACCTCCAGCTGCTACCGCGATTTCCCAATCAAGCTCGTCTCCGTCGACACCGTTGTCGAATCAAGCATTTTTTTCAAACCCTCTCCCTTCTCCCCATGTGTTCTTTCCCAAACCACTCACTTTAATCATCCTGAATCTTAACCCCTAACCAGTCTGGCATGGGCTGCTCCCGTATGGTTGCAGCTTCGCTTCATGACTCTAACCGCTCCAGTGAACTTGCGAAGTTGAAAAAACGGATTGACTATGATGAGTAAAAAAAATCAGCCACTTGACGAATAACAAATGTGATAAAAGAACGGGGAGGCTATGGCCATTCCATTTCCACCATAACGCAAGAAGAAGGCGCTGATCGAGGGCAGCGCCGTCAGCGAGTACGTGCAGGACTTCTCGTACACGGTGAAGACCGCGTCGGGCTAGGGCCTCGAGAGGCTCGGATGGATCATGGAGTACGGCGTCTCGCCGCAGCATGGAGGCGGCAACCTCATGCTCTGCAAGATCTATTCGTCTCATCGCACGGGTTTGAGGGCATCATCATGCAAGGATACGGGTAGGCTACACTAGCGCAAAACAAAATTTTCTACCGTGTAAACCGGGAATTGCTGTAGCTGTAGATCACGAGATTACCCCTGGTTGCGCAGAACCGTAGAGGAAGTAGAGTCGATGCAGCGAAAGCAGCTGTAGTCGTACTACCTTCTCCTCCTCGCGGTTCCCTCGAACAGATCGTCTCCTCCTCGCGGTTCCCTCGGGCGGATCGTCCAAGCGTCACAGCTGCAACGCCTCCAAGGTATCCACACGTTCGGGGAGGAACGTCGCTCGTCCGGATTGCTAGATCCGAATGGGCAACCTCATGCGTGGAAGGGATGATGGCTAGGGCTTCGGGAACTCTCAGTTGGCCACCCTAACATGTCCGCCCTCCTCCTTATATAGACGTCCCCATAATGGGCTTCTACATTAGAGGCCCATTAGGACTCTATGCCTAGTCTAATTCGAACTCTAATCCAAATTTAAGCTCCTGCTCCTTAATTGTGCGACCCTATAGGTTCACGCACATTTAGACATGAACCAAGTACTACTACTCGATCACTAATTGGTAGCGGCCCCTAGCAGGACGTGCCAACTCCCAAACATACGTAAAGATCGTATCGGACGAACCATCACAATGTTATGTATGCAACTCCCTTTGCCTCACGATATTTGTCAAGCTCACACTCGAGCTTGACAGCTCTTTCTCGATCGTGTGTCTCGGATTCCTTCACTAGGTTAACTCTTTAACCTTAAGTAGCACGGCCATGTATTTCTGGATCCGATCACTCGAGGGGCCCTGAGATATCTCTCTCATCACAGAGAGGGGCAAATCCCATCTCGATTGACTATGACTCGCATCATGCTTCATGACAAACAAGAAGGTAGCCTTTATGACTACCCAGTTACGAAGCAGCGTTGGACAACCCCTAAGTAAGTCATTTACACATATGAAGTACATACGACAATCTCAGGTCAAAGGACATAGCACACACATTGTGTCTTAAGTTGGGTCAGTCCAATACATATGCTCATATAATTGGTTCGACATCTCTATGTCCATGACCCGTGAAACATGATCATCGACCAATACATATGCTAGTCTATTATTCATATGTGTCCTCACATGAGTTCCGACTAGGGATCAATTTAGAATAATCATTCAAGATTAATATGAGTTCCACAAACAATTCACATACTTGCCAATCAATATAAATGATATTATTCAAGGAACATTTAATAAATCATAGATACAATGAAATATGATCATCTCTATGATTGCCACTAGGGCATATTTCTAACACATCAACCACATCATCGGCCGCGTCGACGACGGCTGCCGTGTCCGATTCCAGCGGGTCGAAGACCACCCCGCGGCCCCTACACCCAGCGCGCGGCCGCGGCAAACGGGCGAGGACGACTTCGCGGAGAGCCTCGAGCACGCCCTGATCGAAGGGTCCGACAAACTGAGGACATGCCGGAGGCGAGACGGAGTTGCCGAGGCGAGCTGGAGTTGGCGCAATGGGCAGAAGGCCTTCTCGACCTGGAGTTGCCGCCACTCGCAGAAGGGTTCGAGCCATCGGAGGAAGATATGATTCTCCACACCTGACTACTTGTTTTCATGTATTCTAGAGTCTAGTGTAGACATCTAACTAATTTAAGGTTTTGATGCATTACGGTAACCAGACACAAAGCTGCCCCAAAGCAAAGAGACTCTCCCCATCCGCAATAAACTTCATCTAACTGAAGATTTTGAAGTTCTGCACCAATACGAATGTGGATGACAGAGTTGCAATGTGTGCACGGCTTAACATCTTATACGAGGCATTGTCTGATACTTATCTGGGGCTCCCATCGTTGGTGGGTGTTGACCAGATGGATTGTTTCTAGCACTTGGTTGATCGAGTGTACAAGAGAATCAACTGGTGGAATGCAAAAAAAAACTATTTCGGCCGGAGGAAAGGAGGTGATGCTTAAGGCGGTGGCACAATCGATTATGACATATGCAATATCGGTTTTTAAGCTACCGAAGGGGATTTATAAGGGCATTATAACAGCGGTATCTAAATATTGATAGGGTGATAAGGCGGGGAAGAAGAAAATGCATTGACATACTTGGTAGAAAATGTGTATTCGTAAAATACAAGGGTATGGGTTTCCATGATCCACATCGCTTCAATCTCGCTATGGTAGCAAAGCAAGTGTTGGCATCTCTTGACTAATCCGGAGTCCCTATGCACCCAAGTTTTGAGGGCAAAGTATTACCTACCCATCTAGACATCTGCTAAATGGTAGACACAATAAAAAAGGCCTCATTCACTTGGCAGAGTATTGTTGTATGTGTCCAAACTTCCAACTAGGGATGATTTTAGCGTCTTGATAATGGACACAAAATTGATATACGGTGTGACCCGCGGATCCCAACAAGTCTAACACAAAAGATAATACCTAAAAAGTGGGCTATTATTGTGAATAAGGTGGAAGATCTGATTGATATGTGCACAGGAGGTTGGGATGAGAACTTGTTAGAACATGTATAATAAGATGATGTTAGCTTTCTTTTAGCGAAGTCCCATAGGATAATTGCTGATTTCTAAGAGATAGAAAGAAGAGAGAGAAACATGTCTTGCTTAGCTAATGAATGTTTCCTTTACTTGTAAATGAAGACTATTTTCTCAATTTTATGAGAGGTCATCCCTTCTTACTTGATCTTTTGTATTTTTTGATACATACATGCAATCATTAAATGCTAAAGATGATATTAAGATATAACTCATTATCAAATATATAATATAATTTTTGTCATCTTGGGAAAGGAAAAAGAGAAAGAAAAAAATATATTTTCTATCACTGTACGACACCCTTAGCTGATATCTTACGACCGGTGGATGTTCGCCGCATTCCCAAGATCCCTCTCCCGCATGATGATATGGATGATTTCATTGCCTGGCATCACATGAAGACCAGGACGTTCTCGGTGAGACCAGCGTAATACCATGCTTGGTGGCAACATCGGTATGGTAGCATAGCTAGACGTACGTACGGCGCAATGGCGAGGGAGGGAGAAACAAGAGTTAATACACTGTGCCTCGCAAAAAAAAAGAGGAGTTAATACACAGTGGGAAAAAATTTGGAAGCTTGCAATGCTTGGCACAGTTCTGTCTCGTGTATTGGAAGGAGTTTAATTTGATGGTCAGAGGTGAATTGAAAGCTAAGCAATGGTAATTAAAATGTCCAGTCTATTTACAAAGGGCAGAGGACCTTAATCATATGATTTGATGTTCAAGTGTTCCAACAAGCTAGTGCTAGTAGAACTTAGTACTGTATGTGTCTAGAACACGCAGCGTGATGCAAAGTAGGCAGCACGTGGCGGCGCTGCGACACGCAGTCACGCACACAGATTGTAAAAGCCAGCGCAGCGGGACCCACGACATCTCGTCCGTCCAGCGCGACGCCGCCCACGCGATCGACCGTCCAGATGGCCTGGGGGGACGTGCCTCGTCCGCCCCCCTGCCCACCACCTACATAACCGGCTCGGCTCGGTCCGGTCGCCGTCATCGGAAACACCAAAACTCGAACCAGCCATGGCTCCGCGCACGCCTTTCCCCTTCCTCCTCCTCCTCCTCCTCCTCGCGGCCGCTCCCGTCTCGCCGGCGGCCGACCAGCCCGGCGCCTTCGACGTCCGCCGCCACCTCTCCACCGTCACCAGGTACCCGCTTATCTCTCACTGCCCCTCCTCCCTCTCTGTCTGCTCTCGAGTCGCTGATCCCGGCTCGTTCGCTGGTGGGTTCGTGGTGGAGCGTGATTCGGGTTGGTTTCGGATGCTAGATGCTCGCGTCGTGGTATCGAGGCTGCAGGCAGCTAGGGCTGGTAGAATCGGTAGGGTTTTAACCCGCTTGGTGGTGATTTTTGCAGGTACGATGTCGCCAGAGGGTCCAACAGTATGGTCTCCGTACCGTCTATTTCGGATGAGTGCCGCGTGATCCACATCAATCTCGTCGTCAGTTTCCTCCCCTGCATTTTACTTTTTTCATTCACTGTCCTTTCGCTAACCCAGATGTAGTGATTACTGCTACATGTTTGCCCAGTATTCCGTGAAAGAGAATGGTAATATGGTAGAACGTATAGCAATCGTGTTGGTAATATGATAATGCTGTGCTAAGCTGCTTTCTGAGTTTACGAGGTTTCGCGTGTAGTGCGGAAATGATTAGAAGTTGATAACTAAGCTGAAATGGAACCATATGGCGTGGCGTATGTTAGGTCGTTTCTTACTGTGTTGCTACTTGTTAGTCTTGGTAGGATAAAATTGGCTGAGTTTATTTGGTAATTTTGCTCGCCAGGCAAGACATGGAACTCGTGCTCCTACCAAAAAGAGAATCAAGGAGTTGGATCGGCTGGCAGTACGGCTGGGGGCTCTTGTGAATGAGGCCAAACAATGGCCTGACAGTGATTATCTGAAGAAAATTCCGTCCTGGATAAAGGGGTGGGAGTCACGTTGGAAGGGTAGGGGGACAGGTGGTGAGCTGGTCAGCGAAGGCGAGGAAGAGCTGTACAATTTTGCCAACAGAGTGAAGGAGAGATTTCAAGACCTATTTGATGAGGAATATCACCCTGACGTGTATTCAATAAGAGCAACTCAGGTAAGATCGACATAGCTTCTTGCATCTACTTAATGTGTTGATATCAGCAGAGAGCTGACTAAGGATTCATGGTTGTGCTCTGTTCATCATCAGATGAAATGGGAAGAAATATATAGCCTTTGGAAGAACCTCAATTTACTATGAGTCTCATGTGTCGTAAACAAAGTAACTTAGAACCCAACAGTATTTGCTGTGGTGTTTGATGATTTCCAGTTTAATTACATAGAGTCTTTATGGACTGCAGCACATGTATGCAGCTATATATACTATACACTCCACTTCAATTATGCTTTCTTCCTTCGATGGCCCTATCTTTTTTGGTTCCATTATCGGCTTTAGGATTTGAAACAAGTCAACAGTGGGAAAAATAAAGTACTTTTAGAAGTCTCTACCTGGAGATAAAATTTTGCCTTTTCTATTATATGCACATAGTATAGTACAATCTCGTCTAAATTGCTAGTAAGTTGAAGTGGTTTTATTACTGGAGGGAGTAAAAATTTAGGTGCTTCCATGACCTTTGGTGTCTTTCCCTGTAGTAAGTCTTAAAATTTCTGTTGTTCCCTAGCTTTCTGGAGTTCACATGCCATAGTTTGTGCAATTATACATACATTTTGCTTTTCGTGCTAGTGAAGGATGTTAAATGTTGTTGAAGTTTACTGTCATGTGCAGTAGGGTTAATTATTGCTGTATGTGTGATATGCAGGTTCCTCGAGCATCAGCTAGTGCAGTAGCATTTGGTTTGGGACTACTTTCTGGAAAAGGAAAACTTGGAGTAGGGAAAAACCGTGCCTTCTCCGTTCTGAGTGAGAGTCGTGCAAGTGATATTTGTCTGCGTTTCTTCGATAGCTGTCAAACATACAAGGTACTATAGTATTTAGGGTAGCACTATCATTGTTGAGAACTAAAGTACAAACTTTTAAGAAGATAAAAGTTTGTGTGACATCACATTTTTTGTTCCTTTTGCTTTGGTTGCTCATGTTTCGTTGCTGAAAGAGATGTGAATGAATATCTGAATGACCCTATTTTGAACAGGCCTTGTTAAATTCAGCTAAGAGACAAATTATCAGCTGTGATACAAATGGTGCTTTTGTGTTGCACTAAGTACTAAAAATTGTAGAGTCCAGATATAGCCACCTATATAATAAATCTGGACAGTTTATTTTGCAGACTTGCACATAATGTCTCATGCTTGCTGCATTCACTCTTCTGCAAGTTGGATACAGTAGTTTGCGTTCCTTTTTTATTCTTTATTAAAGCAATGGCATGTTCACAGCTCTCTCTCTTTTGTAAATATCTGTACTAGGACATCTCCGTGGTCATTTTTTGGGTGATATGTGATCATGTTCTCTTTTCACACAATGCTAGTAACTGTTAGTGGTAGTTTGGTATGCTATGCATGGTATCTTGGTATCTTTCCTTTGTTTGTACAACTGTGACCTTGCTATGATGCTATTGACTTGTTATTTTGACCAAAGAATTACAGCTACAATAACATGTTCAGGACTACAGGAAAAGAAAGGAGCCTGATGTTGAGAAGCAAAAGGAACCAATTCTAGAACACGTCACGTCTGCTTTAGTCGACCGTTATCACCTCAATTTTACAAAACAAGATGTTTCTTCCCTCTGGTTCCTTTGCAAACAGGTACCTCCTTGCCTGTGGGCACTAGAGTTCAGTGTGACATACTTCGGATATTTACTCAGTTGTCTGTTCGTTTTGCAGGAAGCATCTTTACTGAATATAACTAACCAAGCTTGTCAACTTTTTAATGAAGCTGAGGTAGGTTGCTTTCAGATTTCAGATTTTCTCAGGCAATTTGACCACTATACCTCTAAGTCAAACTAGGCTATGCCCGCTCTGCATAGAGTGAGATGGCATACACCCTATTGCTCTTTCTTGGGAACTATAGGGTCTGCATACATAATTATTCTGGGGACGTGGTTCACCTTTTTGTAATTTCATAAGAATCATAACACTTCAGTCAGTTTGAGCTATTCAGAAAATAATACATCCTCATTTAGAAGACAATGATGTTGGCTAAGTTTGTCATGGTTCAATGATCATATTATTAAGACTGGTCCATTTCTCAATTTGATTGGTAGTCGCGGTTGTCTGGCTGGTCAGATCCTGTTAGATGCCATAGAAAATGTGTTCTGGCTGATAGTACTGCAAGTTTCCAGCAGGCAACTTTGGTTTGATGTTCTTTCAAGTTTGGTAATCAGTTACTCTTGTCTCATGCTAATTGCCCTCTTTCTCAAGTAATTTTCCCTCTTTTAACTTTAATTACAAAGATTGCTTCTAGAGCTGTTACTCATTGGCTTACTTGATAACTGATTGTCCAAACTTTTAAATAACTGTAAGTTCTCAAAATGTAATTGTGACTTGATTTGTTTTATTAGTGCCTAAGCAATTTTATTTATCCAGGTTTATTTTCTGGAGTGGACAGATGATTTGGAGGGTTTTGTGCTAAAAGGGTATGGTGAAACAATAAACTATAAAATGGGACTGCCATTGCTAAAGGATGTTGTCCAGTCAATGGAAGAAGCAATCATAGCTAAAGAAGGTAGCAGTATCTCCCAAGCTTTTAGCAAGAACTGTCAGTTGCTAGAATACCTGCCTCATGCGGTTCTTACCTTATGTCCCTTTATCACACCGCTATGATCTGGGAACTCTTGTAGTACCAGATGCCCATTGCATGATGAGTCTCTTCTGGTAGCTTACTGGGTGTATAGCTAAGAACATGCGATGCTCTGAATTAGTGCGTGATGTTATCAATACTGAAGATGATTGTGCAAACTCTAGATTAAAATTTTAATTCTTGAAATTGTAGAAAATCACCCTGTTGGTACATATGAGAAGGCAAGGCTCCGGTTTGCACATGCAGAAACTGTTGTGCCTTTCACATGTCTTCTTGGTCTTTTTCTTGAAGGATCAGGTATGATTCCTATTTTGCACTCCATCCATGCATAGTCTTTCGCCGTGAACAAAATCTCGAACAACTAATTGCCTATTTGACATATCTTAAATTTTTTGCACCAAGATTTTGATAAGATACAGCGGGAGGAACCATTGGAGCTACCTCCTATGCCACCACAGAGAAGAAATTGGAAGGGCAGTGTTGTAGCACCTTTTGCTAGTAACAATATGTTGGTTTTATACCAATGCCCTGGCAAAACTGATGGCAGCAAAATATCTCAGGATCAAAACAGCTCATACTTTGTGCAAGTTCTACACAATGAAGCCCCAGTTTCAATGCCAGTAAGACTGTAACTTCTGATATTTATTAAAGTAGTATCTGTGGTATACTTGTTTGAGCCTTGCCTCTATCGTAGGTTACAAGTTCTGTTGTATTTTTCGAAATTAACTTGTGGGTCCTCTAGGGCCTCTCTCGAGTTTCAACCCACTCAGCTGCTCCCATTGGATATTTGGATGGGGTTTGGTTAACTTAAGGAGTTAATCCAACAAATGTAGTTGGCAATTTTTATCTAGTACACATTATGAATAATCAAAATAGACTAACATAATTACAGAATACATACAATATACCATCAACACTCTTTGAACCCCTCAACCCACCCCAATGCCATATCATGCGAAACAACAGTTATAGCTGGCTGATTTCCCTTTCTAGACCACAGGCACTACCCTCCACGCATCTGGCTGGCTGATGTTCCTTTTTTCATTCATTTGTACGCGTATTTGATATTTGTAAGTCCCCTAATTGACTAAATGTTCTTACCTTTGGTGGACTACAAATGCAGGGCTGTGGCAACAAAGATTTCTGTCCATTCGACGAGTTCAAGGTAAATACAACACCGGGTTCTATGTTCAAGTATCATGTTGAAGAAACAATTTGCATGATTCGTCGGACTCATCTGATGAACGTTTCCTATGCACATGCAGGAAAAGATAGTGGAGCCCCATCTGAAGCATGACTTCGATATGATTTGCAAGATAAAGCCGGTGGCAAGAGAGGAGCCTTCCTCTTTCAGCTGCAAGCTCTCGAAGCTCCTGGGTTTGTTCTGGCAGAAAGGATACCATGTTAACGCACACGATGTGAAGACGGAGTTGTGAGTCTGCATGCAATGCGAGCACGACCATGGATGGAACGGGACTGACTTGTGGACACTAACCTACGGTGTTTTTGTACCTAGGTGTGATGTGAGAGAGAGTCCAACGTGTATCAAGCTATTTCAGAGAAAAGATGTACGCCGATCATGTAATGTCTGTTTTCATTTGAACTATTTCTAGTGTTTTGCGCAGAGGTTGCACGCTAATGGTAGAGGTGTGCTGAACTAGCTTTTCAGGCCGGTTTGGTTTCCCTGATTCCTGTGGGATGAAGGCTGCGTTCAGTCCGTTTGGTTTCCCTGATTGCTACGGGATTAAGGCTGTGTTTAGTATTACCGTATATTATGATAATCTTGTTTATCTAACTCGTTTTTAGATATTTTACTGTTTGATATAATTCGTGCAAAGGCATATTACAGTCGCGTTTAGGCTAACAAGAATGGGATGTCCGCTGCGCCTAAAAGAGAACAAGATATCTCCGGCGTAACTAACTCACCGTGTTAACTAAAACTAGAAAAAAAAACAACCATGCTTATGTAAGGTATTTTTTGGATAAATGTGGTCTTTTGCTCTCCCTGCTGTGAATTAGTTAGGTTGCCTTTAATTTGTTAAATAAGTCGTTAACTTTTCATGAATTACTTATTGATAAAAAAAATTATAGAATAAGTTCCGGCACGATACAGCAACTGCGAACTGAGCTTTTAACTGTTCGGTTGAAATTCCTTATCTTTTATAACCGTGCGTCAAAGGTCAGTGTCAAGTGGAGGTAAATTGTGTATTAAATAACTAAACTGATGTGCTACAGTACCCTAATCCCAGTGACTTTTCACTGTTGCAGAAAAGAAAATCCAAAAGAGTGAGTGGCTCTCTTTCAGTTTCGAAGTGGTACCAACCGCATCAATAAATCTAGTTTCTGGTAGCCACCACTCGGGATATATCTCTTCCTCACTCACGTGATCACCCCCCAGTCCAAGCAACACCGGAGAGAGATGGCTACCGGAGGAGGAGGGGAAGAAGGGAAACGGGAGACGGTGCTGGTCACCGGCGCGAGCGGCTTCATCGGTTCGTGGATCATCCGCCTCCTCCTCGCCCGCGGCTACTCCGTCCACGCCGCCGTCCTCAACCCCGGTCAGTGCAAGAACCGCCATTGCTGTTCTTCCACATCCTAGCAAGAGCAGTCGAATTAGTTGCATGCAATGCGGAGCTCATCGTTTCTCTATCGCGTGGCGGCAGGCGACAAGGCCGAGACGGACCACCTCCTCGCGCTCGCCGCCGGCGGCGAGGGCCGCCTCCGCCTCTTCCCGTGCGACCTCCTCGACGGCGCCGCCATGCTCGCCGCCGCGCGGGGCTGCTCCGGCGTGTTCCACCCCGCCTCCCCCTGCACCGTCGACCGCGTCCTCGATCCCCAGGTACTGTCTCCTGCGTGCTTCACATAGCCGCCCTCGCTCTTGCCATTGTCCCGTCCGTCCTCTCACGTGGCTGTGCGCGCGCGCGGGGTGTCTATCTCGTATTGTTATTGCAGAAAGAGCTGGTGGTGCCGGCGGTGGAGGGGACGCTGAACGTGCTGCGCGCCGCCAATGACGCCGGGGGAGTGCGGCGGGTGGTGGTGACCTCGTCCGTCTCAGCCATCGTACCCAACCCAGGGTGGCTGGCCGGCGAGGTCCTCGACGAGCGCTGCTGGACTGACATCGACTACTGCGAGAAGAACGGGGTGAGCAGGCCTCTTGGGCAATCTCGTATCAGCATCTCCATATTTCTTTCCCCCTCTGGGAATTCTGGACGGCGTGCAAATTGTCACGGTGCCTGTGTTCTTGCAGTTTTGCGTATCAATGATTTTGCAGTTGTGCAAATTACCTTTTTGATAAAATTTCAGAACAACTTAGTACAACTGCAAGGTAGAAAAATCTAGTTAATTATGCATATGATGATTTGATCAACTTGGGAAAAATACAGCTACTAATTAGACAGGAAAAGCTTATCTGCACCCTGCAGTGCAGTTGGCTAATGCAGAGTTGTTTGATGAGATGAAAATATGAAGTCACATATAGTTCTCTAGATTTGGTAGCAACTTACTTCAATTGCACAGATGACATAATGATCTAGTTTTTCTGCATTTGATTCTTCTGGATCAATGGGAACAAGAAAAGCACAGAACGGTAACATGAAAAGAAGTGGCAGAATTTTCAAGATGCAATTTATACTAGGCTTACATTTGATAGAAATGCCACTTTCAGAGTTATCTCAGGTTCTATTTGTCTTTGCATAGGTTTGGTACCCTGCTTCAAAGACACTGGCGGAGAAGGCAGCATGGAAGTTTGCAGAGGAGAATGGACTCGATGTGGTTGTGGTCAATCCAGGGACTGTTTGGGGCCCAATAATTCCGCCAACGATCAATGCCAGCATGGCCATGTTTGTTCGCTTACTTGAAGGTACACATAGTTCGGATCCTTGTAATTATTTAAATATTTTCAATAAAGTTGTTCAGGCTGCCTTCGGCCTGCCGTAGTTCAGTAAAAGAAAAAAAAGGTACACGTATCGTGTAATTGATCATTTAGCCTTGACAAAGCTTAGGTCATAATTTAAGATTGGAATTTTTGATGAAATGCCATGACTTACTTTGGCACTTGATGAAATGCCCCCCCTCCCTGAGAATGACGGGTGGGGTCCGGGGCCACCCGTCATAGACACAAACGGGGCATTTCATCAAACGCGCCAAAGAAAACGGGGCATTTCATCAAATCCCCCGTTTATTGATAGGATGTGAATGTTGTTTCCAACAATGACTAACGAGTGACAGTTTGAAGCTAGAGCAATTTTTCATATTTGTGATCCATTCATGTTCTTGCATAAACTGAACACCTTTTACCCTCTGATGGTACCTTCAACATTTAAATGGAAAACCTTTTAAAAAGATATCAAATGGATTAGCAACTGAGTACTGGCCGCTAATACTTCAGGAGAATTGACTGAAATGAAGCTAATCACGCTGTACTGAATATTCTGCAGTGATAAGCATTAGGGGGTGAATTGCATGTTTTCTTATCCCCGAACCCTTTTCTGGTCCATACTTTACATAAGCAAATGCCTCTTTCAGTTCAGATGGCACAAAAATAATTGGCTCAAAAATGATCATGCATTGGCATTGGGCACTGGCAATGAAAATTCCATGCATCGACTATTCAAAAGACTTTCCTTGTTTGGTTCAATGTGTGGTGGGTTGCCATGACAAGGAAACACCTCAACAGTTCTCTCTGACCACGCAGGTAGCACAGAGGAGTATGCAAATTTTTACATGGGGCCCGTCCATGTGGAAGACGTTGCATTAGCTCATATTCTGCTGTACGAGAATCCATCAGCATCGGGGAGGCACCTCTGCGTGGAGTCCATTTCTCACTGGAGCGATTTCGCATCCAAAGTCGCCGAGCTCTATCCCAACTATAAAGTCCCAAAGTACGTGATCCGTCAAACTGCACAACTATGGCATGCTTGGAGCACGGGAGTTCCATAGCAAACATTCGATTTGCGAGCAATTGATTTATCGCGGTGCTAATCTATCATTTGCTCTTGCTCTGTCTGCAGATTCCCCAAGGATACCCAAGCTGGACTGGTGAGAGCGGAGGCGGCGTCGAAGAAGCTGATTGCGCTGGGCATGCAGTTCAGTCCCGTGGAGAAGATCATCAGGGACGCGGTGGAGAGCCTCAGGAGCAGAGGATACGTCTCCTGATGATTGGATTGAATGTCTCATTCACGTAGGTCCATGAACACTCTCTAAACCTTACTAGTATGACTGTGCAATAACGGCTGGTTGATCTGCTAGTAGCCTATATATCCTAATCCTAGGCCGTAATGGAAATGGACAGACAGACGCTATGTGTTCAGGCTGCGTTGTGATCGTCGTGGTATCTGAGACTGTCGTCCTGGGAATTCGGTCAACTGGGGTCGAACCATCCAATGCTGATGGTGTATAGCTCTTCGGCCAGTTTCCGGCGCGTCGCCCGGCTGAGCTCGGGCTCCACGGTGCGGCGCATGCCAACCGCTGCTTCGATTCGCCCGAGCCCAGGCTTCTGGCGCGCCAACGAGCAACGGCAACGGCAACGGCAACACGTGGTCTCCAGCCTCAACCCCGGCCCCGCCGCGCGGCGCTGGCCCATACCCCGCGCTGCCGCGGCCCGCACGCACGTCACATTGTGCGCGCGGTGCATGCCCGCGCTTCTCGGTAGTTCCCTCGCGCGCGCGCCCGGGGAGCTATCCATCCATATGCATTTAAATAATGGAAATGCTAACAGTCGGATGACTATTTTCTAATTTGCTAACACTTTTTTTCTTGCCAAATTACGTTCTTTATTCCTGCTTCTTTTTCGTGTCCGACTGCGCAGCAAACTCACTAGAGCCGGTCTCGGCTCCTGTCGAGGTGGAGCCGGCGACGACGCGAAATGAGATGGAGGGTTAGGGTTAAGGTTTAAAATACGGGTGTTGACCAAAGCCAGAGAAGGTTTAGATGGAGGCTTCAGCGGCGGCGGCTGCCATACATGACAGCGACGACAGCCACCGAAATCAGAAAAGGAGAAGAGGTTGGTGTCAGTGTTGGGAGAGGCAGGGGAGAGAAGAAAGAGTTAGGGTTAACGGGTTTTATGTGGAAGAAGAAAAAATTCTGAGTTATTGGATGAAAATGTAATGGTCTAAAAAAATAACTGATAGCAAATTAGAAAACAGTTGACTATAAATTATCAGGAGCTAAAGGAAACTATGGAAGATGTCGTAATTCGTAGCTTGCAAGGTACAAGAAAATCACCCACCAGCGCATAAATCAACCATCGGTGCATGCTACAACGACAATGTCCATAAATCAAAAGGAACAAGAACTGAAGCACATCGATGACAATAAAGGAACCATTTATAAAAAAAAATGCTACGGGAGTATGTAACTACTTTTACACCATCTACCACATGAGAGCACGCTGTGTAGAGGAATTCACATCTGCTAACTGCGACCTTGGGCAGAAGGACACGGTGTAGTTTGATCAGAAGGGGTCAGCGACGGCTGCGAAGCCATAACCTACTATCTGATCTTCTTGGAGATGCTGCAGTCAGGGCACTTGTAGTGCTTTATGTGCTCCGCCTTAGCCGGGGTTATCCTCACACATTTACCGTGGAACCACCGCTCGCAGATGTCACAGCCGATCCAGAACTCATTCCCATTGTATAGACCGCCACAGGTTCCGCAAAAGGTCTCGTTATGTTCTTCGTCGTCCTCCTCCTCTTCGTGCTCTTGAGCAACTGCCGTGGAGCTCTTTGCGTGACCATCGTTTGTTCGCTGTACAAACAAGTTGGCACTCAGTTTGAGTCAAGTCTGAAGATGAATTTTCAGTTTTGGAATTTGGAACGAAAACAAGCTGTTGCTGGGATCACATGCACCTTTGATGAGTGTCTGGATTTCCCGCTGCTATCAACACCAGACCTATCTCTGCCGTGCTTCCTGTCAACCATACTCTCATAGACATTTGGCAGATCGTTGATCATGCTGAATAAGCGTTTCCTGAGAAACAAAAAGCGCAGAATCGTTGGATCAGCAACAGGCAGCAGCTAAAGCTTTCACACAAACTTGAAACAGGGAAGGAAGTACCTCTGTCAAAGGAAAAAAAGGCCAAGAAAATGACAGAAAACATCAATAACATAATCAGAAAGTGCATCGAACCAGTTTTCTAGAGCAATCAGTAATAGCTAAAGCTTTCCGACAAACTTGACGCCTGCACGTGGTAAGAACTAAATGACAGAACACTTAACAAAGAAGACATCCATAACAAAATCAGCCAGTGCACCAAGCCTTCGCATGCAATCAACATTGATTTCACAATACTATTACAACATAGAGAAAGTACCACTTTAAATGTAGACTTGTAGAGTGAGCCTTTGTTTTAAGTGCTAACGCAAGGAAAATTGATAATGGACTATAAATAGATTACTGGCACATCAAGTCACCAACATTAGTGTTCCGGGTGTGTACAGCAGCAGAGAATCTGATAAGCCTTCTGAAACAATTTAAAGAAGCCCTCGAAGTAAGCAAAACTTTGAATTTCACTATGACAATTAAGATAAGAATAGATGGATGCTCAAGTTAAAAATATGGCTAGTACAACTAATTGTCTAAGACACAATAAAATGTTGTAAATAAAGAATATTGCAGCCCAAATGTTAATTTACGAGACAATGAGAAATTTTGTGTCCCATTGTTGATAAGATAGAATGGATCCATGATGGAGGTGTGATACTGAAGTGAAGGATCAAAGTGATTTGATTTTATTTTATTTAAGCTGGCTGAAGTTTTGAACATCAAAATTGTGCAAATAAAAAACAAGGTGGAAACCCAGAGCTCCACAATGCATACAGAGAACTACTTAGACAGCAAAGTCGCACTGTGTAGTTCTTGTGAGAGGGGAAAACTGTAAGGTGCACAACAAACAAAATGCAAGGTGCACAATAAATTAATGCAAAAATAACATTGAAAGAAAAATTTTAAAAATCTGGAATTATGGCTTTACCAGCATGCTGGACATGACATACATGATACAACAATGGGCTTTAGTTATTATTCAGTGTATCAAGAGAAAAATATCAAATACCTAGTTTTCATTTAGAGTATAGAGAGAAACAAAATGAGTTAATAATATACTGCACATAAAATTTCAGAGAGATGAATGTAATTTGTACAGAGAGGAAAGCTAAATACCAACATTAAAATGGAAATTTAACAGCATCATGTTGTTTAATCCCTTTCTATTTATGTATTTCCAACATCCCAAGTGATCACTAGAATCACACATAAATGGTAATACCATCCCAAGCAAAAAAAAGGAAATTGTCCTCACTAAATTCTGCATGTAATTTCTCACCTTTATAATCAGCTAAATTATTTCTGCATAGATGTGCAGCAATAGAGTCAAGCAAATACCAAAGAAGTACCACTGTAGTGCTCTTCAACAATGGCAAGCATCAAGGATTACTTTACCTAATTTTTGTTCACCTTGGTCAAAAGTTCAAATTCAGTGTGCGTGAGAACGTAAAGATGGACGTATCTATATTTGCAATACACGTCATGTGCTAATTAAACTCCACCTTTACTTTAAAGCTTTGGTAAGTCATGAGCAAAAGCATCAATTCGAAGGTACTAACATTCCTACAATAATTTTGGTCATTCAGCATGCTAGTGCAAAAGCCCTGAAACTGCAGAGATCTACTTGCCTAGCATTTTATCAAGGGGTAGGTTACGATCTAGAATATGTTACTTTTGCATTCTATGCACATTATATGAACCAGTAAATGCACAACTTCTTCAACTACTGTAAAGGCATTTACGGAAATAAATAACTCTGCAGTTAACATGCCAGAAATTTCAGAAAATGATTGACCCTGCAATCAATATAGGAGCCCTTTTTTTGCAAGAATATAGTAACCTTTTGAGTTTTGACTCATCGATAAATGCCACTTTAATCTTTGGTTCTACAAAGCTAAGCTTCGCAATTCATTAATAAAACCAAGTTATGGCAAAACTCTTCACCACTAATACAAATGGGATATACATTAAAATTCTAAAAGCAGCGGAAACGTACAAGGATGGGAATGGCATAGAAGAACAATATCTTCCACTGGCTTTACATGATTTTTTTTTAATAAACTTTTTTTGTGTAAAGAAACATACATTAACATCTCAATGAACCGTACGAATTATATCATCATCACACGTAAAGGATGGATATGAACAAAAGGCAACAAAAAAAAAGGGAAACATGCGAATCGCAACGCCAATAAAGCAAACACAAACACAAAGCATAACCTCCCGATACACTCAAAGCAAAGAAAGGAAACAAAACGAAGAGCACAAGAAAGAAGAAACATGTCCACATGCAACACATGCTCCAAGTAAAAAAAAATGGACCATAAACTCGATCCGCGTATCCCCATTCACCTAACAATCAAGCAAAGTACTCCACCAAAAAGCCCAATTCTGAACTTCCCAAAACTGTCCATCAGGAAGAATAGAGAAGGGATACTTTAAAATCTAAACCAACAAAAATTGACTGTTATTTTCTCGATCAACATGAACCCCAGACCAAGGAATCGAATTAAGAAGATATACATAGTGGAGGTCTGAAGGAGCAGTAGTAGTACCGTTCGTTACCGTTGAGTCGTGCGCCGAAGAAGAAGGCGACGGAGTGGAGCCACGAGTCGGAGTGCACGGCGACGAGGGACAGCCAGTCGCGGCGGTTCATGCCGTCGCGCGCGAAGTTGATTCCCAGCGCCGGCTCAGGAAGCTCCGGCGGCACCTCCGCCGCCGGTAGCGCCACCGCCCAGCTCCCATCGGCGTTGCCGTACAGGCACAAATTCTCCGTATCTGCGCCCAGACAAGCACAACACCGATCCAGTCAATCCCCACCCGGATCCACCGCTCCGTGCACCTGGGGAGCAGCTCGCTGCGCATCAATCTCAGTCTCACTCACCTGGGTTGCAGAGGCCGTAGAACTCGTCCACATCTGCACGGCGACACGAGACGCGCGTGGTGTTAGATCTGCGCCGGGGGCCAGTCAGTGTGGCGTGGCACCACGAGAGGTGAAATCGAGGCGAGGGGAGTGGTTGGTCAACTCACCGGAGGTGAGCGCGCGGACGAGGCCGGCGCGGCGGGCGGAGAAGTCCTTGAAGATGTCCTCCACGGTGCGAGGGCTGGACGCGACGCGGGCCGAGGCCATCTCCATCGGGCCGAGAGGGGATGGCCTGCCGCTGCCGGCTAGCCGCGTCGGGAGTGCGATGGCGTGCGGCAGCGGCGAGCTCGGAGGAGGGCAGTGGCAGCGGCGTGCGGGCGTCGTCGAGTCGGACGCGAGAACTGGATTCGGTTTTATTACACCGCGCCGAGGAAAAAGGATTTGTTTGGCCGCGAGCCGCGATGCGACCCCGTGGGTGGGAGGTAAGAAGATGACGTGGTGGACCCGGTGGCTGATATTGTCAGTGTGGCCCACATGGACGTGGGCGAGGGTGTGGATGAATTGGTGTACAGAGGGGTGGTGGGAGAGCTACGGCCTATGGCAGTGGGCCCGGATAGGAGCTGACCTGGCGCCGATAGGGATGGCCCGCGCCGGGCTCGACCTGGTCGACCATCTGAGATCACGCTTTCCGAACTCGTCGCAGTGATGGCTCCCGTTCAGAACTGCCAGACGCGGACCACTACCTACATTCTCTAATCTCTACCACTAATTTCGCCATCGGCGGCCTAGGTGAACGTCACCTCCCCGCTTTTAATCGTATCATTCTATCTGTTCGCAGACTCGCGATTAACAGTGACCAATGTTACAGCACGATGCTGTCAACAAAACTACAAACTGGAGATAACAAGAATATAGTTACTCTTTGGGGGTTAACCATTGCCACAGTTACTTCTGGACCCGAACTGTGTCATGCTATGGGACCTATTAATCATTGGCATGGTCACTTCCGATCATGGGTACGGTCAACCCAAACCACGTCACACTATCAGACTCACCGCTTCTTTGTTTTATCCCTTCTCATTCTCATTCACTCGCTTCTCTCTTTTTTTCTCTCATTCAATACTCTGACCAAGTCGCCAACACCACCATCCACGCACGCGTCACCGCTACCACCGACCGTGGGTCCCGTCGCCATCCACCTTGTTGCACCGCCGGTGACGGCTTAGGAGCTCCCTAAGGAGGCGGGAGTGAGAAGGCAAGGAATAGATCTGAGTTCTTTTCTATCTTTTTCCTATAAAATTTCAAGTTTTCTTTTTTAGAAATCTGCAATGGATGAATCCAAAAGTTGGTGTGGGTAGGCTGGAAGCTTATATTTGACTTCAAATTTGGAATCTGATTTGAATTTTTTTAGTTGAAATTTTCGGCTCAATTAGTTGAAACTTTATGGTTCATCTAGTTGAAAGCTCACTGTGTTCTAGTAGAAAGCTTGTAAATTTTGAGTTGAAAGTTCTCAAATTTTAGTTTAAATCTCTCTGAATTTGGTGGATAGTTCTTTTGAAATTTAGTTGAAAGTTTCAGGATTTTAGTTGAAACCTCGGTTTCATCTAGTATGAATCTTGATTTTGTGTAGTTGAAAGTCCGATTTTCATGAGGGTTTTAGAAGGTTGATTTGGTTGCAGTTGAAGGATTAATTTTTGTGGAAATTGAAAGCTTAAAATCAGGTAAAATAGGTGCAAGAGGAGGAACAAGTCACCGTCGAGGTGTTTCTGACCGCTGTCGAAATTAACCGCACAAGGCCCGATGCGGTCGACCGTAGATTAGGGGTCTCCAACAATATTTATCACAAGTCAACTCAAGATTTAGAACCACACTCGTATCTTAGGATGTGTTTGGTTTGCAATATGGGATGATCCCTGCATCAGTACGTCCGGGATATCAGGGAATCTAGGTGTTTGGTTGGTGTGATGGAACCAACTGGTCCGGGATAAAGTGATCCCCAAATTCTGAATATTCCAAAGAGATTCTGGACCCCTGCGATTCGGCAAAATCGGTCGAACGAATTCGTCCGGACCAGTCTGAGCCAGCTGGGTTCACCCCCAACTCCTCCCGTCCTCACCCCACTGACCCACTCCTCCCGTCGCTCAGCCCCAACTCCTCCCGTCTTCACACGAGCTCGCCCCCAGCCACGTCCCGCATTCAGCGACAGCATCCGGCGGCCGGCGATCGGTACCGACGTGCGCCGCTCCTCTTGCTGTTCCCCCGCTCCCACCTGCTGCAAGACGAGAACAGCGACCAACGAGACCAGCGGCCGGCGGCTTGAACCTCCTCCCGCAGGCGCCCGGAGAGCAGCGGCCGGTGGCTTCAATCTCCTCCCGCAGGCGACCAGAGACCAGCGGCCGGTGGCCGGTGCGGACACCCCTGCATCCTTTTGCTCCCCCCCGACCAGTCTCCCTCACCTAATCACCGGATCAAACGAGGACACCGAGAAACCAAAAAAGCACATGACGCGGCACAGAACACAACACCGCACCGTCGCCGCCTCCTCTTGCTTGTCGTCGTCGTCCAACCTGTCGTCCCCATGAGGCTGCCTCCGAGGCATGCCTCCGAGCCCCAGAAGTAGCAGCCGCCTCCTCGCGACGATCTCCCCATCCGTGTCCCCCGCCGCCTCGCCGCCACCATGCTGTTCGCGCGCCGCGACATCGAGGCCGCGGGCGCTGGCGCCGCCGGCTAGGACGAATCGCCGGCCGCCAAGAGGGGCAACCCGGAGGCCGCCTCCAGGGCGCGCCCCATGCTGACGCGGTCCGAGACCGTCGCGGCCGCCGTTGTGCTCGTGCTCTTCGTCGCTGGGATCTTCTGCATCTTCCTCGCTGCGCCCCGCCGCGAGTTCGGCCAGATCCTCCGCCTCCCGCGCAGCCTCGCCGACGTTCGCCTCCTCAAGTAGGTCTCCCCTCTCCTCTTACACTTACCGGATCTACTGGGATCACAGTAGAAATGCAGTTTGAATCGTATGAGCAAAGCGAGATGTCGATTGATCTAGTTGCAAGCTTTGAAGCCGATATTATGGAAATTATGTTGTACTTTACCTTTGTAAGAATTTGATCGAGATTTGATACTGGTGACGTGTTAAGACCAAGTTTGTACACACATTTGAATCAAAAGAAACTGAAACCATGTTTTAGTCGATGAAAGAATGAGATAATTAGGAAATAAGCGGCAAAGGTGGCTGCTAGTTCCTTGGAATAGGACAAGAGAAGATATATTTCCAGTTGATCTTGCAGTGAGTGCATTGGAATTTGTCCAAGTCAAAGCACAGTTGGAAATTAGGCAGGGTTAGGTGCTCTTTGGGTATCCAATTCTGACAAGGGCTTTTGTTGTGGATAGGGATTTCCTTTGTTGCTTGCTGGAATCTGTATCACTTAGGATCACTGTAGTTTAATGTTACTGCTCGGGTGCTTTGGATGCGGAATTGGCGGCATGCAGTGAAGGGTTTGCGTTGGCGCACAAATGGACGAATGGACCTATATTGATGGAGTCAGATTGTGAGGAGGCCGTCGCGATGCTGTCGTCTAGGTGTCCGGATCGATCGATTTTTGCTCACAGGGTTCAGGAGGTGAGGATGCTGCTTCAAGACGAAAGGGACGTGCATCTGGCAAGAGTTTCACGAGATCGGAACAGGGTGAGTCATGAGCTGGCAGTGCTGGGTAAACGGTCTAATCGTACGGCTTGTTGGCTAGGTAGTTGTCCAGATGATATTAAACAGTTTGCTGATCGAGAGTGTACCTGTTCTGGTTAAGTAATATTTTTGGTTTACATGTTTTCATGTACTAGAATGCGGCCATGCATCTCCATTGTAATTACTTACCATACTTTAGTACATTGAGTTATATTTGTGTTACTACTGATGATATTCTTCTACGAAACAAGCTGAAGACATAGGATGGTTTTCGTATCTGAACATTGACATATTATTGGTTTACTCATAGCATTCTCAGAATTGAATCATTTATGTACACTGCATGATTCTTAATATAGGTGATACTAAATAAACGATCCATATAAGCATTAAAAGTAGCACCTGTTCTAAATTAGTTTGATATATGCAATTATTTTATAACAGTATTAATGATTAATTAACTTGGTTAGGCAGTTCTAAAAAGCCACCTTAGCCCATTTCCAGGAAACTGCCTGAACTTTAACTAGTAACGACTTTATGTTTTCCTCTTAATTCCAATGAATAGTTGTCTCTTTTGAATCATTTTCCGAGAGTTCTTTATAGATTTTCCTTATTGGTAGGCATAAGATTTATAGTGTCCATATCCAGCTTGGAGATAACACAATACTAGCTAAAGTAACAGTTAAACTAGAGATGACAGCCTAACTGATCCATCATCTTTTGCCATGATGCAGTCTTTTGGGGTGGACAGGAAGGAGGTGAGAACCGTTCTTCCTTAGGGTGGCAAACGAGATGCTTGGCTGTCTTATACTAGTATGATACGTGCTGGGGAGACACAATAGAGGCCGCAGAATCTCTGGCGCTGGTGGGCATTTTCTGCTGCTAAATAAATCTGTATATAGAGTTGCATGAACTGTCGGATTCTGTATCACATTGCATTGAAGTCTTTTCTCCGCCTCTTCTGCACCACAGATTGTGATGTGCAGCTGAAAATTTCTTGACTCTGCAATTAATTGTGCACGAATAAGTAGGTTCTCATATTTATTTATTTTGCAAATGGTTAAGTAAACCTTTAGCTGAATTTAAACTATATTAGGTTGGGCTGCTCAGGAAGGAAAAGCTCGGTCCAAATGTTTGGCTCCCTGAGTACTCAAATCGAAGAGTAGACATCATAACGCAGAGACTTGATGTCATTCTAGACCAAGCGGCCATCCAAAAAAATGACAACATGCCCTACTCATCACCAGTCTCCCAACCTTATAGCTTCCAGTCAAGTACTAAACAATAACAACTAAATAATGGATACACGGTACAACAACACACCTTTAATCATTAGCATCAGAACTTATCATAGTTCGAAATGATCAGCCAACGAGAAAGCAAGAGAAGAATTTTCAGTATTTGATAGTTCAACAATTGCCAAACGCATTATCGTACGAGCCCATCATGCCAACCAAACAACATCTCGAACGATCATGAACCATCTCATCCCACCAACCAAACACATTCTCGTACCATCCCATCCAGCTAACCAAACAACATTCGGAACCATTATGTACCATCCCATCCCACGAACCAAACACATTCTCGTACCATCCTATCCTGCCAACCAAACAAGTTAAAGTGATCATCTCATCCTAGACCGTCCTAAACCACCTGATACCATCCCATCCTATCTAACTTCGTACTTACAACCAAACACAACCTTAGGGCCTGTTTGGTTGGGCAGTGGTTGTTGACAAATCTGCTTTTAGCTGACTGTCTGGAAAAGCTGTTGTGGCTGTGGGAAAATGAACATATGGCTTTTGGTTGATCCAAATCATGTACAACATTTTGAAAAATGAGCACAGAAGCTTCAGCACATTGTAAAAAGCTGGCAAAAGGCAGCTTTTTCAATCAGCTGAATTTACACTGCAAAGCCCACAGCTACCGTTAGCAAAAGCTGCTGAAAAGCTGACCGTTTGGTTGGGCTGCAGCTTTTTCAAGTGAAAAGTTACTGAAAAGCCCAACCAAACACCCCCTTAATATCGTATGGAGATAAGTAGAAATTTAAACCCGGGTGTCTCAAATTTCAGACGTTTCCTCAACAAACTAAGCACGGACAGGCAGCTGACAAGTTCATCTCAACATGAGTTCTGATAAGAGACAGATCCCCGGTAAACCACAGGCCAAAAAACATTGTGAGCTAAAACTGAAGTCTTTATAGCTGCCGCTCTGCTGCTTGCAGTGAAGGGAGATGGCTTTAAGATCTGGGCTTCTCCTTCTTTTCCTTGAAGAGGGCGAGGAGAGACACACCAGAGACCTTGACGACCTTGAACCGGACACCCGGAATGTCTCCCACGGCATGTCCCTTCCGACCAAACCCAGCGATGAGCACCTCGTCCTACACATTCAGGATGGGCAATGTTAGCAGCGAGGAGCAACCTGATTGTTCACAGTGAAGTTCTGGAAGGCAGAAATAAAATTCACATTTTCCTCAATGAAGTTCAAGCAACCGTCATTTGGCACAAAGGCAGCAATCTTCTTTCCGTTCTTCACCAGCTGGACACGGGCACACTTACGGATAGCAGAGTTTGGCTGCTTAGCTTCAATGCCACTGCAATTCAAGCAGTGTGTGTCAGCTATTGATTGTTCTTCAGAAGAAATGAGCATTCGTCATTTATTGAACTTACATCTTTTCAAGGACAATCCCCTTTGCATGAGATGAACCAGCAAAAGGTTTCTTCCACTCGTTCCCGAGATGACTCTTCTTGTAGGCTTTGTCGGCCCAGCGCTGGTTCCTTCGGTGGGTCTTGAGCTTGCGCCCAGCTCCCATACCACGTGTCTTACTGCAATAGCAATTCAAACAATAGCAGTCAGGAAATATATGAGAATACCACTGTAGCATGTAAAGCTCCAAGTCGAACATTTCCTCACAAATATCAAGTAAAGCCACAAGCGCAGAAGTATAGTAAATCAATGCAATTACATACATATTAACTACAGAAGTACGGTATGGTTGACATATTTCTCCATTCAATTATCCAAAAGCCTGAAATCAATTTTCACAACAAGGAATGTAATGTGGACATCTCATAAAGATCCAGTGTACAAAGGAGAAGCGTGTCTTTTGCAAATTATTGCAAGTAAAACTTAGTTTAAGAAAATTCTTTAACTGAATAGCACCGGGGAGAAGGGGGGGGGCATGTCAGAACTGCACTAATACCACCATATCAGAAATGAGGGTGTGCCACCTCAAAGGCCAGTTGATATGCGAAAATGCAAACAATGTTTCTTGTAAAAAGATAAACAGTAGAAGCAAGTCCGATCATGCATGGGACAAGGGCCTCTGGTCCTCCACTTGCTATGCAACTACGTCCTAGATAATACTCTACTAGACTGCTGCATGAATACCATATGGTCTGCACGGCAAATGCATAAAGAAAAAAAAGTCAAAACTGATAGATGCAATTCACGTATTAGACAGAGGACAATATAAAGACAATCCAAAAAGGAATCATAAGATTAACAGACTAAACTTCAGAACAGAATCGTACTAAAAAAAAGAAGTGAAACGCAAAAGCCATCAAGGGTTTGAAAATATTCTTTCACGGGATCAAGGGTTTGAATATTACTAATGAGGCCTGGGCCCCTTCTAAGCCAATTCGACAATTTGCAAATTACAATTTAAACCACAGCGGATTTCGTTGTTAGACCCGCGATTTGAATTAATTTAGCACGGAGACTATCACGCGATACATCAAACCGCTGCTGTTACTAAGTCACTTAAAATTTCAAAACTGCATCACACAAAGGCTCTAGAATCAACAAGTAACTAGATATACCACAACTTCCATATCTAATTAGATCTGAAGAAAGAGCGAGATGGAACGGAACCGCGCGGAACTTGTCAGCGATCAGATCTAGAGTACAGAATGTTCTATTACCCCATGTTGGATCGGCGTCGGCGGCTGCAAAGCTCGAAGCGTGGGTTGGACGGCCGACGTCGAGGGAGCTGGAGCTAGCGGCGGCGGCAGCGGCGGCGGCGGAAGAGTTTGGTTGGAGCCTTGGAGGTGAGCAGCGGGCCAAGGGTTTAACAAGAATGTGAGGTTGGGGGAGCCGGGCTGAGTAACTCATCGTGATGGGCTTTTCGGACCCTTTATTTGGGCTGCATTTTGCAAAAAAATATCCTGAAGTATGTCTGGTGCTTCGGTCCTCGGTCCATTACTTTTTCAGGCTGTCAGGCACAGAAATAGTACTCCCCGAACTGCCGGGCACCACGGCTTGCTCCAGAAACAGGCCCACAAGTCGGGTTCTTTCCCCTTGTTTTTTTGAATTGAGGAGCTCATCGCTCCCAATTTCATTCCCATGAAATTGATAAACACCGTCTCAGTTACATTTTGCAGCATTCCATGTACGAGCCGATGCTTTGCATCCGACTGTGCACACGAAAAGAAGAACATCAAACTAAACATTACTACTAACAAAGTCTCATAACTCTTGACACAACACGACACAAGTCAGCGAAGCACGTGGAAGCCTTCCACACGTCTAACTTCCTTTCCTATATCAGGGTCCTCCTAATCGTAGCACCAAAGTTCCCCGATCTTGCTTTCGGCTGAACACCTTATACGCCACCCTCCACAGCAACTGGGCACCACTGTGCTGTTGGCTTCGTAGAGCAGCCCAAAATGAGATCAAGTGTGATACTTTTCCCTTACTAGTAATCGAGCACGTGCGTTTTCACAATATATATATATAAGCATGCTCCAAATAGAAGAATAGACTATATATGTTCAGTGAAGATCATAAGCGCTAAGTATGACATGTATATCAAAGGGGTTGGAGGTTGATATTCCAAAGATGGCTGGATGAACCTTTACAAGAAAGTAAATAGACTCAATGAGATATTGATGACTGCCCTTGGGTTTGGATCTAGAGAGAGAAACCAAATTGATCTTGGCACAAATGTGGTTGTTATACTATAGTATCCATATACAAAATTTAGCAAAAGTGTGGCCTTATAGGTCCTTTAAACAATTATGAAAAGCTAAGCTTCTTCTAAAAAATAAAGATTTGGTTGTGATTTATTTGACAAAAAGACATTCCTACCAAGGATAATATAGAGAGGAGAGGATGGTTAAGGTGATAAAACTTGTAGTTTTTGTGCTGATAAACAAACCAATCAGTACAAACTTCTAGCTCAAACGACTCCAAAATTCACGTCGTTTGAGTAAGCGTGCACGTAAAAATTCACATGTATATAAAAGAGAGTGATAATTTCTAAAATATTATAAATTAATCTCGATTTGAATCGAGTTTTAAAAAAGTTATAATTCAGCACCATATGATATAAAAATAATAAGGTCATAACTAATATCTCTTAGTAAACTATCTATTCTCTGATAACAAAGCAAATTGCCTAATGATATGCGGTAGCTCATAAGAGCCAAACCTTTCTTTTATATTAGCGGTTCATAATCATAGATATGTACTCACACTTGAGCAAAGCCTGTAAAAAGTAGTGAAGATTACATGAGTAATCATGGCAGGGATAGCGGGATTAATTTATTCAGATCAATCACAACATGGGCAGGGTATTAGTCAAAAATATATACACAGAATATGCAACCAAAGAGTTCTAAATTTCTAATGGAACTCAAAAGCATGACAAGAGCACTGCTAAGCGTGCACGTAGAATTCACGTGTATACAAAAAAGTCTAATAATGTTTTAAATATTACAACCAATGTTACCTAGCATGAATTCAAGTCATAATGAAGCTAGCAGCAACCTCACTTTATGACAGTATATGTTCTCCTAACAAATCATCATATATTTATCCCCACTCACGCCAGCATTCTAAAACAAAATGAAATGTTTGACAACAAACTGCTCCTACATGGCAACAAAATCCTATTTTTAATAACCAAGATGTTCTTGTCATGCTGTCATAAATAACCTGAGCTCTTGAAATTGTGCTTCTGTAAAAGCCTCCTCCTGCTTCTTTCCTGATTTCTTCTCGAATTATTGGATACTACAAAATATCATTCTTTATTTCTCCAAACATGCAGTTCAAACTGATAAGTATAGAATATTGCATACCCTCTGGGCCATAGACGTCTTTTGCTCTTAGGTACCATGAATTAAACTTGTCAGATTCTCAATGTGCCCCAAGAAACTCAACATCAACTAATCGCCTGGTACTACTACAAAACACCTACCTGTTACCTTGTTAGAACTTATAAAACATCTGCACCATTCAATTTCCCTCAGAATAGATATTGTTCAATATTACTTGATTACTTGCACCTCAATGTTGGCTTGGCTCCTTCATACAACTTGTAGGTACCAATTAGTCCCTCAGATCTTTTTTTTCACTCAAAGCAGCTGGCAATATTGCCTCTTGTGATTCTCTTATCTTTCTGAGCTTTTGTCAAAATTTACAGTAGGTGTGTGAACAGTGAAGAGTCATGCGCTAGAATCAAGGTTTTGTCGAAATGGCTATATGAATGACTCATATACCAAAGGGTATGCAAGACTTGCTGGATTTTAACTTGGTGTAATAACAGTGCCAATGACTGCCCTATACCACTATTGCAAGAAATCCTAGCAATTTTTATTGAAACTGAAATTCAAATAAAGGAAGCACCTTTGAGGTAGCACATGTAGAAATCTCTGTCTCCTCCACGGCGAAGCTTCAGAACAGCTTGGATAGACACAATAAGTTTTCCAAAGTGCCCATAGCACAGCGAAGGTAACAATATTCAACATTGGACTTTTCTGGTTACTTATCCACAACCTTACAACTGATTCCAAGTCACTAAAGATCATGCTCAATATAGTTAGAAATGCCTTCAAAAATAACTAAGTAACTTTAGGCATAACACACTAAGAAACCAGAATAATAATTCTTTGTATTATTATTTAACAGAAAAAATAGGTATCAGCACATATTTGTCTCCTTTCATCGGTTGTCTCTATAAGAATTTTACTGTGAGCTAAAGACTTGAGACAAACCTGAATCCTTGGTGCCACAGTTAGACTCTGCACAACTGGAAAGAAACTGCACGGCATGACAATGTGAGACCAAATAACCTTTTATGTAGAAACACGGTTGAGAAATATAACATTGCTACTGCACATAGCATGAATGTAAGGTGGACTGGTTTCACCTTGTGAAAGACTAAAGGCCATGCCTCCTTGTTGATGCCATCGTGGAGGGCTAAATTTGGTGTGGCCGATAGTGGTTGGGCATTTCGTCGAACATGTGAAAGGTATACACACCTGCAGAACGATAGTTTAGCATATATACGCAGTGAGTCAGTGACATGCAGCTGTTAGCAAATTCAGAGAGAGGGATTCGAGCATCGAGCCATGACCAAGAGCACAGAAGAACACAGATTGATGATGCTTATGTCTCGTCGTGGGAGAGAAGGCGGAGGCGGGCGAACGCCGGAAGAGTATGCGTCCGCCATACTCGAACGACCTCTTCGCACCTGCACTTGCACCTGCACTCTTCCACCATCCCATCTCGTCTCATCTCATCCCAACCCCAACACATCAAAGCCGACAAATCGCAGACAAAACCACATCAACGACAGGCACAAATCACAGCATACATACCGAATGCGATGAAGCTGCCGCCACCGAAGCTCATCCCGTGAACAATCGCTGTCGCAGCCCCTCCTCTCCTCGAGACCACACTCGCCATCTCCGCAAATCCAATGCCCTGAACAACAAATAGGTTATGGAAAATAAAAGCGAAGCGTGCATGCGTACGAGGGAGCAGAGCTGGCCGAGAAGGTCGACCCCGTCATCGGCCGCGACGAGGAGATCCGCTGCGTCGTGCGCATCCTCTCGCGCCACACGAAGAACAACCCGGTCCTCATCGGCGAGCCCGGCAACGGGAAGACGGCCGTCGTGGAGGGCCTCGCGCAGCGCATCGTGCGTGGGGACGTGCCCAGCAACCTCCTCAACGTCCGACTCATGGGAGGAGAGCAGCGGCGTCGGGCGAACCCTAGGAGAGGAGGGCGGCGGCGGCGGGATCAGGGGAGCGCGAGATCAGGAGGGCGGCATGGAGGGCCTCGCGCAGTGCATCGTGCGCGTGCCCACAACCTCCTCGATGTCCGCCTCATGGGGAAGAGCGGCGGCAGCGGGATCAGGGCAGGGCGAGATCGGGAGGGCAGCGATGCGTGGGTGGATCGGGAGGGGGGAGGGTGGCGATGCACGGGCGCGATGGTGAAGGCTTCACCATCAGGCAGGCCGCGGGATTCATCATTAGTGAAGATGGGGATTTGCTACATCATTAGACAAATGTTAAACGTTGGATTAAGAGAGATTAGTAAAGATGGAGGGTGGAGATTGTTTGGATCTGCTAAACTGGTGCTTTTAATATAGTAGTGTAGATTACTAAAGATCTGTTTTTTCTTTTCAGCTGGAGATGAGACCCATCAAATCAAACAAAGCAATAGAATAGAACTGCATGGAGTATTATAGTGCGTAACAACTAACAAGCGAACAACCGTACGACTATAATAGTATAATCTACTAGTATAACTTAACCACCCCATATGGAACACGACGCCCCGTTCCATCGCCATCGCAGTTACGCCGCGCGCACACACACACACATGAGTTCGCTCCACCCCCTCACGCCCCGATCGAACGGCCGGGGGCCAGGTCGACGAGCCTTTCACCCGCGTCGTCTCGCATTCCAGTAGTCAACGCACTGTGCACTGTACCGGTGCGACGCACTTACGCCGCTGTCGCCGTCCTCTCACGTCCCGCGCGAGCGAGCTCGTTCCCGGCCGTGTGCCGTGGCCGTGGCCATGACGCCGTGGCCTTGGCCGTGTGCCATGGCCTTGACCGTGACGCCGTGACCGTGGCGGTGGCCGTAACGCCATGACCGTGACCGTCACCGCCGCGCGCCTCGACCGATAGATAATATATATGCGTAGCTAGCGCGTACTACCGGTATCTTTTCTCCCTTCGTGCGCTCGACCGGGTACGTACGTGCGTGCTTTTCGGGTTACTGTTCCGGGGATTCGGTCGCCTCGCATTTCTAGAAACGAATAACGTTTCCGACTTGCCCGAGACCGGAACGGCTTGTGCACGGCGGCACAGTGCCCCGGCCCCGGACAGGGACGCTTGTGGCTGCCTGTCGTTTGCATGGGTCTCGAATAATTGCGCCCATCCATTCACCTGGGTCCCGGCCGGTGCGCGAGAGCGAAAAAAAAGAAGAGCAGTCCGGACCTAACAAGTCCAGTACACATATTACACCGGCAGCGCACGTACTACGTTGCAGCAGAGCTGAGCTGATGGATGGATTGATATATTCATAGATATATAGGTCGCTCAGATCCGTTACAGGAGAGGCTAGGGTTCGAGGCGAAGTATCGAGCTCCCGTCTCGCCAACTGTCGCGCACGTACGTACGCGTGTGCGTCTCGTGCTCGACCGGCACGGCTCTAGGGTATGTTTGGATCGTGCCTTAGAGCTGCTCCAATTTTTTGTTAGAAATATGCCCTAGTGGTCAGTGGCGGAGACAGCGAACAGGGGCCTGGCCCCCTCCAACTATCGGCGAAAAGGCCGGCCCATAAAATAAAAACTGAAAAGCCAGTGCCCAGTCGCTTGCGGTTCCTCTTCCGTAATTAACGTGAATACGTGATTAGCAGTTTAGCACTGCCGGCTGCCGCTTGCTTGATCGCCTCTCGCGCCTGCTCCGCTCGCGGCCTCGCGATTAGCAGTTCCGCGCCTGCTCGGCGCTCGCGGCCTCGCGTCGACGTCGGCCGATCGGCGCTCGTCCGCTCGATTCACAGGTTCTGAATTTTTAATGCTCTAAAACGTGTTAATTTCTGCTCTAAAACGTGTTAATTTCTGCTCACCAAATTCGGAACCAGCTGGTTTGTTCTATCAATAGTACTTGTTGCAGTACTATTGATGCTTCCCATTTCTTTGTAATCTTAACATAGCTCCAAGTATCATCTGCTACTAGGTCTCAGTACTGCTAGGTCTTATGTGAATATGTTGGTCAAGGTCCTAACTCTGCACACAACTATGTCGTTCGGTGCTATGAAAATCTCAAGACCAGTATGGCTCATATTGACAAGGTGATTGAAAAGCAAAATGAAAAGGTAGTTGCAGATGCGAGACTAAGGCTTAAGACTACCATCGATGCCATGAGGTAAGCAATAATTTTTACAGCAATTACAATTTTACATGATGTAATGTATTGATATCTAAAAATTGCTCGCTTTGTACATCAATTAGGTGGTTGATATTCCAAGCTTGTCCTTTTAGAGGTCATAATGAATCAACGGGATCTAAGAACCAAGAAAATTTTCTTGAAATGGTCAAGATTCTGGCTTCGTACAATAAGGAAGTGGCAGGAGTTGTTTTGGAAAATGCTCCGGGCAATGCGAAGTACACCTCAGGAGATGTTCAGAAAGAGATTGTTGGCATACTTGCTCGACAAGTGCAAAAAGCAATTAAAGAAGAAATTGGTAATGGCAAGTTCTGTATAATGGTTGATGAAGCTCGAGATGAATCGAAAAAGAGCAGATGGCAATTGTTATTCGGTTTGCCAACAAAGAAGGAGAAATAAATGAGCGTTTCCTTGATCTAGTTCATGTTACTGACACTGCTGCTTTAACTCTAAAGAATGCAATTTGTGCTGTACTAGCAGATAATAACTTGAATGTACAAGATATCAGGGGCCAAGGCTATGATGCTGCAAGCAATATGAGAGGGGAATGGAACGGATTGAAGGCTCTAATTCTTTGTTCGTGTCCTTATGCGTACTATATTCATTGTATGGCTCATCAATTACAGTTGGCTCTTGTTGCGGCATCACGAGAGGTACATAATTTTTTTCAGAATGCAAATTTTATAATAAATGTTGTTAGTGCTTCTACAAAACGCAATGATGAGTTACTAACGAATCAAGCCGCTGAAATTGCACGTGAAATTGAGTTGGGAGAGCTTGATACAGGCAGAGGGGCTAACCAAATAGGCACCTTACAGAGACCTGGAGACACCAGATGGAGTTCTCACTACAAGTCAATACAAGCTTAAAGAAGATGTTCGCTGCTACAATTGCAGTCTTAAGAGGTATTGCAAGTGATCGTTCAGTCTCAAAATATTCTCGTGGAGATGCCGTTGGATCCCTTAAAATTGTCATATCATTTGATTTTGTGTTCATTCTACACCTCATGGAAAAGATTATGAAGATCACTGATGTGTTATGTCAGACACTCCAACATAAATCTTTGGATATTTTAAATGCTTTGGATTCTGTTTCTAATACAAAGGTGCTACTTGGTGAGCTAAGGACACATGGTTGGGAATCTCTTTTAGAGGAGATCAAATTATTCTGTGTGAAGCACGAGATTGATATCCCAGATTTGGATCACAAGTATGTTTCTATACTCTCTAAAATTAAGTTGTATTAAGTTATATCTTAGTTACTTTTTATCTTGAGAACTAAGCTGATTTTGTAATGCAATTCGTAGGTACGTTGATGTCACCAAATCTCGAAACAAGCATGACAACACGACAACACTCCACCACTACAAAGTAGATGTCTTCAATGTTGCGATCGATCAACAATTGAATGAGTTGAATGATCGATTCAGTACTCAAGCAACAGAGCTCCTTACTCTTTGTTCATCATTGGATCCAAGGCATGAATCTTTTGACATCTCAAAAATAAGCGCTCTGGCAGAAAAGTTCTATCCTGCAGATTTTTCAAGTCAAGAAATAGCTCAGTTGGAATGTCAGCTACCTCATTTTCAGCTAGATGTGTGCAACCATCCAGAATTGATGATTTTGCCATCAATTGCTGATTTAACAAAAGGACTAGTTAAAACGGGTAAAGCTTCTTCATATCCAATGGTTGACAGGTTGCTGCGACTAGTTATAACTCTCCCAGTCTCAACGGCAACCGCAGAGCGAGCTTTTTCTGCTATGAAAATTGTCAAGACACGTCTTCGAAGTAAAATGGGAGACGACTTGCTTCGGCATTGCATGATAATCTACATTGAAAGAGATTTAGCAGCTAAGATCTCTTCTGATGAAATTATTAATATTTTTGATCTTATTGGCAATCGTAGAGGAAAATTTAAACTAATACAAATGTAAGGATGTTTTTATATTTTTCATATTGGACAATTTTTTTTATCAAATTGGCTTGGCCCCCCCCCCATATCCAAATCCTGGCTCCGCTACTGCTAGTGGTAATTATAGGGATGATCATATTTTATTGTATCTATGATTTATTAAATATTTTTTAAATAATATCATTTGTATTGATTGGCAAGTATGTAACTTATTTGTGGAACTCGTATTAACCTTGAATGATTATTCTAAATTGGTCCCTAGTCGGTACTCATGTGAGGACACATATGAATAATAGACTAGCATATGTATTGGTCGATGATCATGTTTCACGGGTCATGGACATAGAGATGTCGAACCAATTGTATGAGCACTTGTTAGAGAACATGGGGTTGGACAGACTCAACTTAAGACACAGTGTGTGTGCTATGTCCTTTGACTTGAGATTATCGTATGTACTTCATATGTGTAAATGACTTACTTAGGGATTGTCCAATGCTACTCCGTAACTGGATAGTCATAAAGGCTGCTTTCTTGTTTATCATGAAGCATGATGTGAGTCATGGTCAATCAAGATGGGATTTGCCCTCCTCTGTGATGAGAGAGATATCTCAGGGCCCCTCGAGTGATCGGATCCAGAAATGCATGGCCGTGCTACATAAGGTTAAAGAGTTAACCTAGTAAAGGAATCCGAGACACACGATCGAGAAAGAGCTGTCAAGCTCGAGTTTGAGCTTGACAAATATCGTGAGGCAAAGGAAGTTGCATACATAACATTGTGATGGTTCGTCCGATACGATCTTTACGTACGTTTGGGAGTTGGCACGTCCTACTAGGGGCCGCTACCAATTACTGACCGAGTAGGAGTACTTGGTTCATGTCTAAATGTGCATGAACTTATAGGGTCGCACACTTAAGGGGCAGGAGCTTAAATTCGGATTAGAGTCCGAATTAGACTAGACATAGAGTCCTAATGGGCCTCTAATGTAGAAGCCCATTATGGGGATGTTTATATAAGGAGGAGGGCGGACGTGTTAGGGTAAGCCAACTGAGATTTCTCGAAACCCTAGCCGTCATCCCTCCCACGCCTAAGGTTGCCCGTTCGGATCTAGCAATCCGGACGAGCGACGTTCCTCCCCGAACGTGTGGATACCTTGGAGGTGTTGCAGCTGTGACGCTTGGACGATCCGCCCGAGGGAACCGCGAGGAAGGGACGATCTGTTCGAGGGAACCACGAGGAGGAGAAGGTAGTACGACTACAGCTGCTTCCGCTGCATCGACTCTACTTCCTCTACGGTTTTGCGCAACAAGGGGTAATCTCGTGATCTACTGCTATAGCAGATCCTGGTTTACGCGGTAGAATTTTTGTCTTGCGCTAGTGTAGCCTATCCGTATCCCTACATTTTTAGCTATGATTAAAAGTTTGGTTCTTTGGATGATTGTCAAAATTTTGACATATCAATATATTTTTGCCAACTCTAGTTTATTTTTTGTCAGTTTTGGCTAAATTATTGGCAAGTAAAATCTTAACTAAAATATTGACTAACCAAATTTTTGATAGAATAAATTTGGGTTTAAACCAAACACATCCTTACTCGGCACGTTTTCACGGCTTTACGTGAGTCGCGGCGACGTGGCCGTCGGTCGACGGAGCTACACAGCTACACCTACGTACGTACACCACGCCGGCTTCGGCCGCGCCCGGCGCGCCGCGGACACACCGACGACGACGCGCAGCTAATTAACCTGCCGTCGCGTCCCCGAGCCGCGTCTCCGGATACCAGAGTGGGCGCTGCGTGCTTAATTACCTGCACTGTAGCGGATTAAATTTGCGATTGATTATAAGGGTGCGCTTTTGTAACGCGGCCCATGGCGGAGCACGGAGGCTAGCTTACTTTGCTTGTTTAAATAACAATAGGAGAAGCTGATGGTGCCTCGCATTAACTATTGCCCGGGGCCCTGTACGCCAAAAAAGGAATTGTCTGGTGCACACACCACGGATGAAGGGTTTGTTACTGATTGGCCAGTGGTTTTAAGATTTTAACAAGCAACCTAACTAACCGACTAATATGTGCCCATTTTTTTGTTAGATGTATAGCTTTTTTCTGATTGGCAGCACCTTTACGTGATTGTTTTCGGGGCTATATATTGGGCTATTTGAAAGTGTCACAATGAGATTGGTTTTAACGGGATGAAGCTTCAGTATCCTACTAAAGTGATTTGTGCAATCAGACGATATCTCCAGTATCGGGTAGGTTTACAAAAAATAGAGGCTAACTAGTTAATTAAGACAACTTTTGGGATTGCGCATGCGGTACCTATGGGGCGGGAGCCATCACCGCCGGGGATGTGATCGATCACTTGGCGCTCATCTGAGGAGGTTGTTGATGGGTCTTTTGTTGGGTTGTTGTTAAGCTATAAAAGTATAGTTTTTGTTGTATTACCAAGTTTTCATCCCATTGGCTGTATTCAAGAGCAAATACGATTTTAGTGGGTGTCGTAACAATACCGGAACTCGCGTTTTCCTTTCTTTTTTTTCCTTATGTACTCAAACTTGTTTTTCTTTATGCGAATAATGGAAAGGGGTACCTAGTTCTAGAAAAACCTAACTAATCGAGGGCTTTTGGGTTGTGATTGAATGTGTGCAACGGTCAAATCTTGCGAGAAAGTTGTAGCGCTCGGTTTTGGAATGAAGCTAACATAGACTAAACCATTAGTTGCATGTTCTAGTAAAAATATTTTTAATCTGAGTTGTACCATGGGTCGGTGATATTTATTAATGTTGTTGTGTAGCATTTGGTTTGGTTGATATATTATTACTATCTAGAGGACATGTGATATAATAATAATATGTCATTGGAGTATAGTAATAAATGTTCATTGGCCCTTGCACTTTAGTCTTATTTACACAAAGATCAACCTTATATGGTACTTGCACAGTTATATATTGAAAGTTTCTAGGACGTTCTGAATCTTCGATGTTGAACTTTCTAATTGTATGACTCACAGGTACAGCACTACAGCATTTGTCTTTTGTAATAAAATATTCTACAAGTAGACTACCATTTTATTCGTATTATATGACATCAAAGAAAGTCACTGGATGAGATCGATCTCTATGATATCATAATATAAAACCATTAGCATGTCTTATAATGTTTTTAGAGAATAAATTTAAAAATCATCCTTTATACAAAATCTTACGCTGTAGATGGACCACTAAACAACTTTAAGATTTATTTGCCCTGAAGAGTTGCTCAGCCTTTTAAAGAAAAAAAAATGTGACTTAACTGCACACAAAACTTACTATTACCACGCCACATGGCAGATGTGCTTAGCCATCTCAAAATGGAATATCAAAAAAATACTATTACCACGTAAGAAAACATCGGAAAACCGAGCCTCACCCGCCTCCGGCGAGTTCCCGACGTGCGACACGTTAGCCACCGGCCGTCCCACCATGGCAGGGCGACGGAGCGTGTGGCCGTAGCGAAGCTCCCCTGCACAAAAATAGTTTGCCCTTGGCCTCCTCGACGTCCCATCTCTCTTTCCTTTTCTCCCACTGCCCTCTCCTCTCCTCGTCCTCATCACCCCACACCCACCATGGCCACCACCACCACCACCGCCTCATCCTCCTGCGACTACTTCTACTCCTCCCACCTCGCTGCTGCTTCCCGCGGCCATCGCGCTCCGATGCCATAGACACGCGTGGGTCGAGGCCACCGAACGAGCGAGCCCAGAGAGGCGAGGAGGAGGTGGTGTGGTGGTGGACTGGTGGTGTGGTGGAGACTTAGCGGGAGGCAGCAACGTTTGGTTTCGTCGGGCGCCCGGATCGGAGATGGTGCTGGATCTCAATGTGGAGTCGCCGGCGGACTCCAGCACGTGGAGCTCGTCCGTCCTAAACTCCGGGGACGCTGCTGGCGGCTTCCGGTTCGGCCTGCTCGGGAGCCCCGACGACGAGGACTGGTCCGGCGAGCTCACGCCGGTCGCCTCGGGGTTCGTGACGAGGCAGCTCTTCCCCCCGCCGCCCCAGCAGCACGCCGCGATGTTGGAGCCGGTGTGGCAGCCGCGCCGCGCGGAGGATCTCGGCGTGGTGGGGCAGCAGAGGGTGGCGGTTGCGAAGAAGACCCGGCGAGGGCCGCGGTCGCGGAGCTCGCAGTACAGGGGCGTCACCTTCTACAGGAGGACCGGCCGCTGGGAGTCGCACATCTGGTCAGCCTCTGATCTCGCCCCTTACTCCATGATTACCTTCTAATCCTTATTTTAGTTAGCTTACCAATCCACTAATCCCTCGCTGTGGCCGTCTAATTCCGGCAGGGACTGCGGGAAACAAGTTTACTTAGGTACATCACAAATTCTAGCTAGCTCGAGCTTGAATTCCAGTGTGTTTAATTTGATCAAGTACTCTGTGCTAATGCTGTCTAATTAATTTCTTCAGGTGGTTTCGACACGGCGCACGCGGCTGCGAGGTCAGGCATCGCTGTTTGAATCCCTAGCTACTGCTACTCTCGGTTGGATCAATAAACTGTACTGAAATGACACGGTTTCCCTCACTCGATCGGCGTCGTGCAGGCCTATGATCGTGCCGCGATCAAGTTCCGGGGGCTCGACGCCGATATCAACTTCAACCTGAGCGACTACGAGGAGGATCTGAAGCAGGTGATTAAGCTAGCTAGCTAGATTGTTGTATCAAATGCATGCATCGGATTACATGTACTGGTTTGTCTGATGGTTCATGATGGACTGGTGGGGTTTGCTTCTTACCAGATGAGGAATTGGACCAAGGAGGAGTTCGTCCACATACTCCGCCGCCAGAGCACGGGGTTCGCCAGGGGCAGCTCCAAGTACCGCGGTGTCACGCTGCACAAGTCCGGCCGCTGGGAGGCCCGGATGGGCCAGCTGCTCGGCAAGAAGTGAGGACACACTAAATTTTTGCATCCATACATCCTTTCTCGCAGTTATGAACAAATTATGTTGAAATGAAGTTCGTGAACTTGTCACTTGGTCCGTTGGTCGGGTTGAGTGGACAACGTAGATGTTCGTGTTATGGACCTTTGGCTGCTTGTAGGAAATCAAACTTAGCTGATTTCTGAATGGGGTAGTGAAGTGAATCCATGCATGCTACTAGTTGTTGGTGTGTCGTATGTCTATTGGTGAAACGTCTACTTCCCCACACTCGATTGTAGAGATCTATTTGGAGCAACTGTTAGCAGTTCACATATATGAGTTGGCAGAATAATGCAATCCGTGCACTCTGTTCAGAGTCAGAATTGTCAGAGTAGGCATCCCTCTGTTGAGAAGTGATCTCAGAGCTGATACTCACACTACTACATGCAGGTACATATATCTTGGGCTGTTTGACAGCGAAGTTGAAGCTGCGAGGTACTTCATTAGCAGTAATTTGCGCTGCTCATTTTGAACTAAGATGTGGAGTCACAAAACTTCCTTAATTTTCGCTTACTTTCATGTCCTCTTGGATTTGGTAGAGCATATGACAGGGCAGCCATTCGCTTCAATGGGAGGGAAGCTGTTACTAACTTTGAGACTAGCTCCTATAATGGAGATGCTTTACCCGACACCGAAAATGAGGGTACTACAATCAGTCTCACCCATCGAATTTTCCTATCAGCAAAAACATACCCAACTGTGTCTTATATTTACCACTATTTTCTTAGCAATTGTTGATGGTGATGTTCTTGACTTGGATTTACGGATGTCGCAACCTAATGCGCACGACTCCAAGAGGGACAATATCATATCTGGCCTCCAGTTAACTTTTGATTCCCCTGAATCGTCCAGTACAATGGTCTCTCAGGTAAACAGATTGCAACATTAAATATATAGTTGCATGCCAGTTCTACTCCTATTTTCTGTGTACTTTTTTCTGTACGTTTGAGTTTTCACTATACCTACGAGTCAAAATGTTACTCAGAATTCGTCGAAGAAAAATTAAATTCGTCAAAAGAGTGTTACTCAGAGAAACGCAATCTTAGGATCGAAGCAACTACGTTTTGTTCTATCCGTGCTTGCAATATTTGAACATTTCATATAGGCCTAGTATCGGTTGAGATATTAATGATCCCTATAGCCTATATTAAACTTACGTTATTTGCACCTTTTGATTCTGCTGTAGCCAATGAGCACATCTTTCCAGTGGCCTGTGCATCACCATAGCACAGCAGTACCGTCTCAGCAGCATCAACGTTTGTACTCATCTGCTTGTCCTGGCTTCTTCCCGAACCTACAGGTATTAGTGCGCCCCCTTTGTTATCTGTGCTATCCCACCAATCAATTGAAACTGTCATTGGATCTAGGATAGTTAACTGAATATGCCTGTGTAAATATTTCAGCTTTTGTGAAGTTTAGTGCACAGACAAACAGTTTAAGGATCTTAAAAAGATAAAACAGTTTATTAGTGACCTTGCCCTGTATTTCCTGTTTTGGCTGGTAGTATGAAGAAACTATACATGCTTGTTTCCTAGAATAACTAGTACTAGCATTCTAGCTTCTGCTGTTTCCACTGAGCTGTTTTCTTTCTTTAAGCGCACCAACCTTTTTCTTGGCATCTCAAGGACAGTTGTTCATCTGTGCCTAACTGTCTATAGCATGTGTACTTACTAGTTGTAGGTACTGTTTCCCCTGTGAACTGATTGATGTTTCAATCAGGTGGCTCTGTTAGCTTGCATCTTTCGAAAAACTGCAGTCGTTCAGTTTTTACAGCTTCACGACATAACTGTGGATGCATTTCAGTACCCTGATCATATGGTGCAGCTTTAGTCCTGGAGATGCTCTAGATTCACATAAAAGCTTGCACGGTTATGACCGAACACTCTTGCCCTAGGTACTCTTACGTTGCAGCTCATATGAATTCTAGGTTCTTAAGAAATGTACATGTTCACCCTGTCAAACCATCCGAACTGCGTTTCCTTTAACAAGTGACCGATGGTTCACCCACCATGTCAGATATGAATATTGTAAGCCTTTGTTGGGGTTAACAAACTCATTCATGTGCCTTTGCAACTGCAGGAAAGGCCAATGGAGCAAAGGCCCCCTGAGTTGGTTCCCCAGCCATTCCCCACCTGGGGGTGGCAAATGCCGGGCTCCTCCTACTCGCCGTTGCTCCATGCTGCAGCATCATCAGGATTCTCTACCGCCGCCGGCGCCAACGCGGCCGTCGTCCCGTCATCGTTCCCAGATCACCGGTTCTACTTCCCCCCGTCCGCCTGACAACCTTGGACAAGGGACGGCAGCCGATCGTGTGCGCGCCGTGTAGTTCGCGACTTGTCGGTGACCGTTCTCAATTAATCAGCGAGAGACAGCCGGTGTCTCTGCTTTGCCATGATCCGAATCACATCATGGCTGTCTATTAGATTCATTATCCATGTTCAAACTTCCAAATGGCAAATTCATGCACGAATCATAACCCGTTCTTCATTTCCGGAATAAACAATGTAATCTGTTCCACTTGTGTGGGTTTAATTAACGATTAGGCATCTGACAAGCAGCGATTAACAGGTGGGTCCGGGTGAAGCCCGGACGAGATAGCTAGCTACCCGGTACTAGTACTTAACTAGCCTGTCAGTGATTGTTCGTTGCCATGCACCATTCTGGGAGCAACCTCTGATTGATGGGCCGTAACCGTAACATCACCTTTTAGACCTTTTATATATTTAATCTGCATATAGTAGTGAAGTGAAAGCTGAGGGTATACTAGCCTTGTGGAGCTAGGATAATAGTACTACTACTACACTAGGAGCTGTACCAGGCCTATGCTGTAGTCAACCAGCGTGACTCCAACCCCCTATCAGCAGCGGCTGTCACCGTTGACTGGCTTTGGCGCCTGTGCGCACTAGAGCAGCACAGTGCTCCAGTTTCCGCTGCCCCCACACCGTCGCTTCCGCCCCTTCTCGTCGTCCTGTGCCGCTGGCTGCTGCTGCATGGCTTCCCACCTCCCGAGGCCGCGTCGCGTCGCGGCGCAGCGCGATAAGATGATATCCACCCCATTTGGTGATCCGTGCGTCCTCTCTTTCTCCATCCCCCTCGGCTACGCTCGCTTCCCATGTCTGTTTCGGGAGCCGTGACCTGCCCGCTGCAACTCTGCAACAGAGACAGTGAGAGAGGGCGAGAGATGGAAGCCAACGGTGGGTAGGCCATGGCCGCTCCATTATTCCCAGCTGTCTCTATCTGGGTGGCTTCGTGTTGCTATTCCAACTGCAGTCCTAGGGCCCCTCTTGGGTCACTGCTCGTTTGACCAAAAAATTTACTGCCTTGCCTTCGTATGGTTGGAATTTCTTTCTTTGTTCGTTTCCTTGTCCCCAATGGGTAAACTGCTGCTAGCACTTGCATGGGAAGGGCGGATCAGACTGGCTGCACTGAAATGCTTACCAAATTTCGTGTTAGCAGTAGAGGTGGAGGTTCTGTAGCTAGATGCTGCTTGTTGCTCTGCTCCCAACAGGGACTGTTCACTGTCCTCTCTCTCATCCCTCTTAGTTCTCCCTTGGCATTTTGCAAAATTTTCTTTAACAGATTTCACAATTCTTGGAAGTGCTGGAGTGTTGCTGTTTGTAGTATTGTTTGGCCACCTCGTTTGCATGACAACGGCTTACCTGTGATCTCGACAGTAGTATTTTCTTACACGCTTTTTCTGAAAGTCCCTGGAGAGGCCTGAACAGAAAGTTACTCCAGAGAAATAAATGTAACTTCTTTTGGCTTTTGAAAAAATGAGTATTTGTCTTATATTGGTTGGCCGTGGTGAACTATCTCCCTTACTTTTCACTACCCCCCTTTTTTTTGACTATTTGATCTCCGCAGAGATTGCACCCTCTGATATTTCCTTCTGCCCATGACATAATGTGGTAGCTAGCTGATGCCTGATGCTGGCCTTCCAGTCCATTTCGAGATAATTGCTGCCGTGGAGGTGGAGCCACCTTATTCATTCCGAAAAGACAAGCAAAACATCAGACGTGCTTGATGTGTGTGTCTTGTAGGTCCTTAATACAAGTACACCCTAGTGCCCCATAGGTAGTAGCGAGTTCGGCGGTGATGCTTCTGTGTTACTGTAGTGCATCGAGTGCGAGAAGAGCACATAATTGAAGCCCCAGCAGGACGGATAGCTATGCAAAGCTTTTAGCTGCCTAGGTAGGAATAGAGCACCTTGAGCTAGACAGATTCCATCACCTACAACCGTATCAACCATGCAAACCGTTTCCTACAATTTCGTCCTGATCCAGACTATTGCCTACCAGTATCACTACATAATGTTTGATTATTTGGCAGAACCGGGCACGGATTTGTTACGCGACTTTCTTTGGCTAATGGTTTTTTTTTGCGAGACTTGTGGCGTGATATGCTTTCTTAGTGTATCGTACCCCCTCGTTTATAGATTGATTTCTATCAAATCATTAGACTTTGTTAGGCTAATGATTTGTAAACACGGCCCAATTGATTCACAAGCTAGGCATCAATATGCAAGCAACCGAACAGTTAATTCTGGCACAATAACATGTGCCATCGTTGGAAAATGCAAAAGCACTTGAACCGTTGTAGGTGTAGGTACATATGGACTATCTCAGCCCTCCAAAATGCTGGGAGATTTGCGCGAGGTAGTACTAATACAAGTAGGTTCTTCCGAAAAAGAAAATACATACTAGCCATAGTAATGTTGTATAGTCGTAGGACAACATGAAAGGAGGGGAGCTAGGATAGTAGCACCATCTTCGGCTTGACGACTAGCTAGAAGAGAGGCTAGGGCGGACCAGTGCAAAAGATTAAATGGGGGCGCGCTATTTGAACTAGTGACGATATTTATAGTAAAAATAAAAACTATAAATGCATATTAAAATTTTCAGTGCGGCCCCACTCCTCTCTAAATGGGTCCGCTCATCAGAGAGGATCTTGTGGGCCCAGCTAATATAGCTAATACAACGATGGATACACGAAGACACACGTTCGGTGAAGCGTTAGAATCACAATAAGCTCTCCATGGAGCTTTCAATCTCAAAGAAAAATTGATGGCGACGGGTTACTGATCTTTCGATGAAAGCGTAATTTGGTGAAAATGATTTTCATGATTCAGCTACGACCGTATGACGACCGTTGCAACCCATAATAGCCGAACCAACTCAGAGATGCTATCGATCTTGCTAGAAGCACAATCGACCTAACCACGAGGCTATTTTCCTGCGAGTAATAAAGAGTGTAATCGACTACTCGGGTAAATAGTAAACTTGAGGCATCTCTGTTCACGGGCTCGCCCGAACGGAGATGCAAGGAGAGCCAACTTAACTCTAGATCGGCTTGCAGGGCCGCCACTGACACACACATAGACGTAGAAACGAGGACAAACGTGGCGCGGAGAAGTGTATTGCTTTGATTTTCTTCTTCTTTTCTTCTCTCCACAACTGGAGGGGCTGCCTCCCTAAGGGAGGGTAGAAGCAGAGTTCAATTACATCCCTATCCTGAATCAGTTTACAGTGCTGCCCCTGGGCTCAGAACCTCGCCCGAGGCATTTTGGTCATTTCCGTACTACCCTTAGTAGAATATGCTCGGGCATTTTGGTGGGTCCTACCATATGGGATTCTCCCAGACACGCCTTCTTGGTTGCCGCAAGGCCAGGAGGAGAGATGTCTTGAAAAGGCAGGGCATTCTTTGGGCGCTGGCCTCAACAGCTTACCCCAGGAGACAAAGATGCCTCTCTAAGACTCATGCCTGACTCTGGCTCCCCTGGGGAAAACATAGACGACAAGCGCGTTAATATCAAGAGGGGCGGTGAAGGATTCTGATGCGTACCTGGTCCTAGGAGTTTATCTAGGGGCATGGAGACTCCCCACAACAATAGCCCCTTGCCGATGCGAGCGTTAGACAAACGCCCAGCCGGACCGGCGTTCCACCCTCAAGAGGGGTTAATGTGCGGTCCGGATCGACGGGTAACCTTAGAGTGCATGCTCGGTATTAAGGACTTTCACTTAACCAATCTCGAGGATCCAACTCGGCTGGACAACGCCGATTGGTCCGACGGGATGTGGTGCCCAGGGATTGAAACTCCATGGAGGAAACTGTGGATAACACGGAGGCGCGCATCCCCAATATGGAGGACCCGTTGTGAAGTATGGTGGCTGAACGTATGAGCCTTCTTGCCAGTACTCGGGAGCACCGAACTCTGGCCGTGAAGGTGACCTAGGACGCTTAGTGTTTCTGAGCCGAGCTAACACATTGTTGGGCGTGCGTGAAGCATACTTGTCCAGCAATTGTTTCACTGTTGGCTTTGGCTTTGCGACTTGCCCCTTTCCTTGGTTAACTTTCTAGACTCCGATTTCTGGATTTTTTGGTTTGATCATCCTTGGAGTAGCGTTATCGTCAACGATGACGTTTTTTCCTTTTGCCGACTCGGCCTGATCCGACCGAATTAACACCTTCTTCTTTTCCAAGTCGATCACATTGATCGGAAAAGGGTCACTATCTAGTTTCATCTTGGTGCTCTGAGCAAATATCAATCGTCCGTCATTAATGGCCGATTGTACCTGTCGACGAAACACATTGCAATCGTTAGTAGTATGAGAAAAGGAGTTATGCCACTTGCAGTAAGCTCTTTTGCCCAATTCCTCCGTCGAGGGGAATACATGCCCTTCCCTTACTCGGATTAGATTTCCTTGCAGGAGCATATCAAAAATCTTATCACATTTGCTAACATCGAAGGTATACTTAATCTCCTCTCTCCGAGTAGGTGTAGGCTTTAAAGCGGAGCATGCGAAAGGTTTCGACTTGGGTGCCTGAACCCACTCGGCTATGCATATATCTACATCGTCCTCACTAGCCGAGTCATCGTCATATGATATGACATTAACCACATGTTTCTCTTTACTTTTGTTCTTACTGTCTCCAAACCGGCTATATTGCTTAACTTCCTTAGCACGGTTTTCTTGTGTCACGGCTTTCTGTAAGACTTGATTGACATTCGAAAACTCCTGACCTTCTAGTCTATCTCTTATGTGGGCAAGCAAGCCTGAAAAGGCGAGGTCAGCTAAATCCTTTTCGGCAATGGTCAGACTGAAACACCGGTTTTTGACTTCTCTGAATCTTCTAATGTAGTCATACACCGGTTCATTGTATTTTTGTTTAACCATTGTCAGGTCCGAGAGCCTAAGCTCGGTCTCACCGCTAAAAATGTACTCGTGAAACTTTTGCTCTAATTGCGCCCATGTCGTGATGGTTTGGGAGCGAGCGACGTAAACCATGTGAAGGCAGTACCAGATAATGATAAGAGAAAAAGTTTGACCCTGTAGAGGTCTGACGTGCCGACTTCACTACATTGTGCCAAAAATTGCCCTACGTGCTCGAACGTGGATCTATCCTCTTCCTCGGTGAACTTAATGAAATCTGGAACTCTAAAACCGCGGGGATACGGCGTCGTGTCGAAATATTCAGGGTACGGTTTCTGATAAGCGCGTGTCTTGCCCTTGGGTTCTACACCGAGTTCCCTGAGTGCTCCGGCGAGTTGGTCTTTAAAACTTGCATTGGCTGGTGGCAGTGATGTGCCATGTGACTGCGAAGTCGGCTCCGGCAATATGGGTTGGACTTGTGGATTAAAATATGAATCTGGAACCGGCCCATGGGGAACTCCGGTACCAAGAGGTGGTATAGGTGGTGTGCTGTAGGCTACTGTCTGGTAATATGGTTGTGGCGCATGTGTATTAAGGCTAAGGCTTTGGTGGTTGTTGGTGAGGCTCTGGTATGCCGAAGTCGGAATAGTGGCTGCAGTGATTGCCGAAGTGGTTTCTATTAAGTGACTAATTCCATCAGTGTCCGGGTACATCGGCTACTTACCCCGATGTTCGTCATTGACCCGTGACACCATCGACCTAAACCTGATGCTCCAGACTACTCTTCAGATCCTTAGCAAGTTTTTCTTTGAAGTCCTCAAATCGGCTAGTCATCACTTGGGTGAGTGTTTGTGCCGTATTATCGATATTAGAACCATACTTACTAGCTACCGACACGTCAATTAGATGAGCAATGTCTTCAGAACAAGTCGGTTTACTTACCTCAGTATTAAGCGCGGAGGAAGGACTCGGCACGACTACCTTTTTGATGACGCCGTTCCTCGTCTTCTGGTAGCCGGCCAACTTCTACCGGAGTCGTTCCGCCTGCTCTTCCTCGAGTTGGCGTTCTATCTCTCGCCGTTCATCTTCAGATAGGTCGTCGAGCGTGACGGCGATGATGTTGTCGGGGTTGACGATGCTTCCGTCCTTAGAGTCGGTATTCATTATGTAGCTCTTTTCTTCTTCCCCAGCGGAGTCGCCAATTGTGTTCGCGGCGAAAATTGGATCCGTGGAACACCTAGGTGAGTGGAGTCGCCGACCGTACTTTCGTGTACGGTAAACGATTGCTTTTCAGGCAAAGCAACAAAGGATAACTACCGTACTTTCGTGTACGATGAACGATTGCTTTCCGAGCAATGCAACAAAGATCTTATTTCGTGAAGAAGAAACGACTGTTTTTCAATGCAAAACAGCAAAGATCTACTGCTAAGAAAAAGATAAAAAGTAAAAGTAATAGATTGATTTGTGTCGATTGTTGGATATCTCAATCGGCCATCACCCTTTACATATTTATAGGGCGGCTGGTCTTTCCGTAGGAAACCGGGACTCCTAATCCTAGCTGAATACAGATATGCAATCTTTCCTTATTTAAAGGATCCTGATCCTAATATACATATAACCCGTAACCACCTTTGAACCAGGACTCCTTGGATACGAGTGCCTTCCCGAATCCGTGATTATCTTCCCTTTGTGATTCTCTGTGGTTCCCTGTTTCCCAAGTCGAAGTCTTTTGATATCTCCAAGTTGGAGATTCTGTCATCGGAAGCATACTTGGACGCGGTCGACTTGATGCATCAACCCATCAATCCAGTGGCGCCGCACCTTGTTTCCAGTACTCGGGGTCGAAGCGGGATATGCGGATCTCGGGGCACCTCTGTGAGTACGTTAGTACTCGGGGACACGGGCTGCTCGGGTTCCAAGTCGACCCTGACGACGTCCTGGTACTCGGGTACATCACTCGAGTTCCCGAGTTGATCCACTCAGTGCTCGGGGACGTAAGTACTCGAAAACACGGGTACTCGGGCTGCGAGTACTCGGGGTCGCAGGTAATCGGGAACACTAGTATTGGGGGATGCGGGCGCGCTGGTGCTCGGTGTCCGGAGATTCTACTCGGGGTGCTGTAATAGTCAAGCCTTTATAAAAAGTTTAACACTAAAGCCATAGCTCGTTAGTCTGACCGCAATACTAATTTTGCCAACTGGATAAATCTCAAGGCCAAATTTCGCTGTAAACAAAGCTATCGAAAGGTGTGGAGGAATGGCTATACCAGAATATCACATTTTCCAAGAAAAGATGACAGAGATAGTGACCGAATACTGGGCAAGAGCCGTTGTTTTTGGAACAAGTCAGGAACACCAATGTGCCTACAACTTTGTGGGGGACCGAACCCGGTCTCCTATCGTGGCCACCCACTAGGCCGCCTACAAGGCGTTAGGACCCCTCCGCCATGAGATCCCCGAGCTGGCCACCTTTAGGGCCACCAGATATTTCTCGCAACACCCGCTCCGAGTGGATGTCCATTGGTATACCCCGCCAGAAGGTGAAGATGACCCAGCGGTGGTAAATCTGGCGCGTTACGTGAAGGCACAGGATTCCTTCACCCACTGCGTCCTCGCCGAGCTGGATCTGGTGCGCGATGAGCTGCAACGCGTGCGAGGATTACTGAAGTTGGCTACCACTCGTCAACAGAGGCCGCCAACACCAACAATGCACCTCCGGAGCCCCGCGACATTCATGTCGTGGGAGAAAGCGAACAGCAGCCCCCGCCTAAGCGACACTGTGGAAATCCCAGAGTTTACATAAACCCATTCACATCAGGGGCAAGTACCTCTCAAGCTACGTTCGGACTACCTAGTCCCACACCGGTCCATGGTATGGGAAATGGTCTAGCAACTGTTCTGGAATCTGAGGAAGAAGAAGACCCAGAGGAGGTGATACCCGCAGAGGATGGTGATGAAGATGACCTTCAAATTGTGTCTTAGACCCTTAGCGCTCGTGATTGCCCACCTCCACGAGCTACAGATATGTACCCTAAAATAAGTAGACGTCCACCGTATGCTAGTTCTTGTATGATGTGCTAAACCTTATGTATGCAGCGTGATGTATGACACACCAGTAGGTGATGTATCGTGCTCACATTACTATCTAAACTAAAATGGCCTACCCGGCCTGTTGTTTACAAATTTTTTTCTATTCCACACTTATTCCACGAATACCTCTTACCTGTCATTCAAACCATGATTCCCGGATAAAGACATGACACCTCGATCGACCCGCATTTATGTGGGTAGGCAGCTGTCACATATGGGGAGAAAAATCTGTCCTCTTTATGACCAAAGCCACACTCATCCGGCTATAAAAACCCCAAGCCCTCCATTCCTCATTCCACTCACCACCCTTAGACTAGCGCAACACCCCCATAACCCCTCAGACTAGCGCCAGTCGAGGGATGGAAGCTGTGGCCGTTGTTGCTGACTCCAAGGAGGAGGATGACTGCGTTGATGAGTCCTACAGGGAGCAGTCTAATACCCGCAAGTATGCTAAGAAGGTGGCCTTAGGGGAGGCACCCCCTTCCCATAGCACGTCGCTGGGAGATACCCGATTGGAAAATTCCTAAGGGCTTTCTGCACCACAACGGTAATGGAGGGGAGCTTTCTAAAATCGGCCTCGTCCTCGTCCTCGGAGATGTACTTGGGCATTCGGGTAGAGAAGGCTTCATATTTGGTCGTCACGCCCATCACCCTCCCCCGGTCGTGCCTCGACCTGCCGCGGTTCGTTCCCCCTCGCCACCACCGAGGGAGGCTCCTGTTGAGGCCGACATGGATGCTTAGGATAGCGATGCATTAAGTCAGGTTCAGCCTCCTTTCGTGACATTACAGGCCGCCTCGCCCCTATGTTCTTTGGAGCGCGCCATTTTGAGCGTGAAGTAGCGCAGGTAGATCTGACCAACCTTGATAGTAGATTCGATGGTTTGACTGCAGCGCAGTTTGGTGCAGCCTCTGTGGCGTACCCGGTTTTAAGGCCGGATAAACCCTTGTGTTTAATCGTACAAGTACCATGATCAGTGGCTAGTACACACAAGCACTTGATAACATCGTCATACAATACTGAGTTCGTTATTACACAAATAGCCATGATGGTCTTAATTCATACAAACCAGGCCTATTGGCCGAATTGAAACAGCAGCGGAAATGAAATACGTGGTAGTTCGCCCATCAATATGCCAAACCACATGCAACTGACTGGGGGGGGGTAAAACCCTACACTTCGAAGTCACTATCGCTATCTCCGGACTGGTACTCTTCTTCGTCTGGCCAAATCAACAAGCCAGGTGAGTACACTGAATGTATTCGCGAGCCCTCCGCCGGGGAGTTCAACACGGATATATGCATGCAGGGGTATATCAAAAATATGGCTCTAACCTATGTCTCATATTGTGCGAGAAAATAAGTTTGCATTGAAAAGTAATTAAATAGATGATAAAGCAATTTTTGAAAACTGTCTCGTTTTAGCAGTTAGTCGTGTCTGCCTCCTCGCAGAACGACATCCCACTTGATAACCTCGCCTCCCGCCTAACTCGCGGAAGACCTCAAAACCACTCCTCCTGCCTCACTCGCGGGGAAATCCTCATGATACTCTGCGAACACGGTGGATCGCATCCTTAAACCCATAACCTATTTTGATTTTCAAAATCTTGGACTACTATAGTGTGGCCCAACCAAGTTCGTCCATGACCGTGGGCACGGCTATTCGAATAGTTTTAACACTCTGCAGAGGTTGTACGGCTTTACCCACAAGATGTATACTTTGCAACGTATACTGACAGGGATGTTACAACGAGACGTTTCACCGGGATAACCCTAGCGACGAACCCGCCAGATGGATTTAACCAACTCCAGTTATTTCAGCCTGCTCGCTTTAAGGAGAGGGGTGATTCAGCTTTGTGGCGGGAACAACCCCTTGGCTCGGGAAGCTCCCTCTACAGAGGACGACACCTCTTTGCACTCTACAAACTGCCGACGGGTTCGCACACTAGCACCATACCGGGTAATAGGTCAAGTCCTTCCCATAAAGGACATGTGGACGTACGTAATAACTTGGCCAAACGGCACTTTAGCTCGGTCCTTAGTTGATCCGAGAGGGACTCCTCTCCACGTCCGTAAACGGACAGCGAGAACCACACCGGGCATTACCTCGCATATAAGGTTCTTCCTGCTTTTCCCCTTTATTTTCGACCCGGTTTCAAAACTTCTCCATTTTATTTTTGGTTTTTGAAAATCCTTTTCGAAAACATCCCAACCCACAGATGTTCCTAACTTCATACACCTTCGGACACGACGGTCCTTTCAAAGCTTTCCACATATGAATTTCCGGAGAATTCTCCTTTTATAAAACCCTAGTTTTTAACTACTGCAGGGCTAAGCCATAATCTACCCTAAATTTCCAGTAATATTTTTGGGATAAATAACCTTACGGTGACAAGGAATGGTTAACGATCTAGGGTTTCCTAAACATAAGTCATAACTATACTACATAAAATAACAAGTCGTAAAACATAGCATGCTCGTTTCGTAAACAAAATATTTCTTCTGAAATCATGGGATTCAACATGATCAAAGGTGGAGAGCTTGCCTGACGAGTCTTGGTTTTGATCTTGAGATGGAGGTGTCTCCGAACCTTCCTCGCGGACGTACATCACCCCGTCAACTACACGTCGGAAGGAAATACCAATAAATACTCAAGTAGGGAAACTTCGAATACGGCAACATGCAGAATAACATCCAATAAGAACCAAATCATAAGATGCAAGAATGCTTAAATGCACGAGCTGGACTTGGGATTCTTTAACATGTTCTCCGAACATTAGGGTTCCTCCCTCCTTGCATGGAATAAAAGGACCACTTGGATCGAGGCATCTTAGCTCTAATAGTTTTTATTTCGTCAACTTTGGACACTTAGTCTTTTTGAACTCCAGAGAGCTTGAAGGGTTAATAGGGCCCTAATAACTTCTAATGATCCGTCTGGATTTTTTTATTTCAACATGTAGCTTGGCTTGCAAAGCATAGAGTATGAAACGCTAAATCACCTTTCTTGCGAAATATTTGAATCCTTACCTTCCTTGACCTACTGAGGTTCCTAAGGTTGAAAACATTTCTAGCCTTTACTTTTGGGAGCCTAGGGAATAGGTATATATATATTTTCCAGCATGCATGCCTAAAGAAATGGGAAAAACAACCCTAAATGCTAATCTTTACTGTTTGAATTTGTTCGGGTTCGAGTTTGGAAAAAGTTTCTGAACCAAAGTTGTAGAGAATAGTTCCAAGTTCCCAGAACCAGTGGAATCTTGTGAAAAACCGGTTTGAAACCTTCTGAACCGGCCGAACCAGAGACCATGGGTTTGCTTAAAAGAAAAACCGGGTTGTGCACTAAACTAGGTGGGCCTGGCGGGGAAAACGGGCCCGCCTGAAAGTGGCTTGGGGCCGGACTTGGTGCGCACCTGCTCGGGCTGAGCTCAGAAAAGAAGGGGGCCTACCTGTCGGTGGCGTGGGGAAGGGACATACCGGGTGCGCTGCTTACCTCCCGAGCGGGCCTACCGGTCAGCCGCACTGAGATGGTCCGCCGGTCGGCTGGGACGCCGGGACGGTGATGGGCAGCACGCCGGTGAGAAATTTGGGGAAAACGGCGGTGGTGGAGTTTAGCGGAAATTGAGAATAGATTCGGGAGGAGGAAGAGGTGGGGGAATTGAGTGGTGAGGTCAGTTCTGTCACCTGTTGCTCGGGTTGCTCGGTATTTCTAGAATGGCGGCAGCAGCTTGGTGGTGCAGACGGGGAGAAAAATGGGGAGGTTGGGGAGCAATTAGTGGCTGTTCGGGGCTCAGAGAGGGAAAGAGGAGTGGTGTGGAGTGAAGAGGAGCTCTGGAGCGGCTTTTATAGGGAGCTCGGCAAGAGGCAGCGGGGAGGTGGCCACGGGACCTGCTCGGATTCGAGGCCGCGTCGAGACAGCGGTCGGGGCAGGACGGCGCTGTGCGCAAGGGAACGTAGGGGTCGTCGTGGCGCGCTGGTGCGGCTTGAGCGGCAAGGGAACGATGGATGGCGCGGGTGGCAGCAGCAGGCGGCGCTTTGATGCTGTTAGGTGGCCACTGTGGCTGATCGAACACGGCGAGGAGGAAGTTCCCGAGGGTCAGCAGGGGCGTGGAGCTTGAGGATGACGTGGGGAGCGGTCGTGGCAACCGTCGGCGAGAGAGGCGGCGAATAGGAGCAGTGGGCGGTGCGCTGTGCCTGAGGTCGGCACTGGTGCGCGCTCTGTGCACACTGCGCATGTCCAGTGCGCGCCCAGGGCGTGCACCGAGCGGCATGCTCGTGTCCTGGGGCGTCTGGACGTGCGTAGACGTGTCCGAAGCGCCGGAGATGCTGGGTTGAGGTGTGCGAGGAAACTACGGGTGATAGGCATTGACGAGCGGCATGCTCGTGTCCTGGGGCGTCTGGACGTGCGTAGACGTGTCCGAAGCGCCGGAGATGCTGGGTTGAGGTGTGCGAGGAAACTACGGATGATAGGCATTGAAGCATAGTGCAGGTGGGTATTCACTATTGATGTCAAGTTCGGCAGGGAGTGGCATTGAGCTGTTCGAGCATCATGGGAAGACTTTTCTGGAGGAGGTAGGTTATGGATAGGCTCTGAAGATGAAGAGGAAGGTCTAGGAACATTTTGGATGGCTTTGGATGAGATTTGCATCAAGACTTCTTGAGAAAAAGAGACAAGTAGAAGGTGTTCGATGTACGGTAATCAAAAATTTTGAACTGTAGGGGTTTGTGTTTTCGCATAATTTGGGTTCTGGTAAGATATGGGATGAGGTGGAACTTTATAAGATTTTTCTGAAGCTTATAGATTAAGGTTGTAGTACAAAGCACAAATTAGCCCAAAATTGTAATTTGCATGCGTTTAAAAAAATATTTGCGCTGGACCCCTTAATGTTATTTCATGTATTGATGTAGATTAATTTTATATGCTTCCTGTAATTTGTGTAGAATTTTTGGGATAAAGAATTTTTGGGATTACTTGGGGTTTTACCAGGGTTGAACTGATATAGAGACCCTACTGAACTGATAGAGACTCTACCACCCCCCCTTAGGATGCTGCCCATAATCTGATGTCAAAGCTTATCTCTCAACCTGGCTTCTATTGGCAATTCTTTCGAGATGCATGCGATGCTCTAGAATGTGAAGCTGTAATAACAAGGAACGTACCCATCACTGTGTCCGGGGCTTCGTGCGCTCCCTTGGCGTCGATGTGGTTCATGCGTCCTTTGTTAGAGTTCTGGGTGCTTCTTGTTCCGTAGCTTCGGGTCGGGGGGGTGTGTCCTTGGTGTTGACTTGCGACAGGTGCACCTTGTGAGTATGAATTTCGAGGCTTCTTGGGGCACTGGAAGGCGAAGTGTCCGAGTTCTCCACAAGAGTAGCAGTTACGATTTCTAGGGTCTCCTCTAATAGCGGCATAAGGGTTGAAGTTGAACTTGCTCTTCTGGATGTCCTGGTGGTTCCAGTCCTTGGTTTGGGGTGCTAGTGGTGCGTTCCTGTTGTACTGATAGTTGGTGAATTTGGAAGAGCGTTGCTCATAGCGGGGTCGCTGGCGAGGGCTCTCAATATCAAGCCTCTTGTCGTTCTTGCGCTTCCGGGTGTCAACCAATCCACGTCGCTTTTCCTCCACATTTAAAGCTGTGTTTACGAGATCTTGCAAGTCAGCGAACTTCGGGGTGGATAGTTGGTACTGGAGGATCGGGTGTAGGCCATTCATGAACTTCTCCATCTTGGCAGTCTCCGAACTCCTGTCTGCTCCAGCGTATCGAGCTAACTGGGTGAACTTATGTAAATACTCGGTGACGGTCATTGTGCCTTGCTTCAGCGCGAGAAACTCCTGCCTCTTAATTCCAATAAGACTGGCCGGGATGTGATGCTTGCGAAATTGCTCCTTGAACATATCCCATGTGAGTTCTTCGTGTCCGAAGTGGGTACTCCGAACACTTTCCCACCATGCTGCGGCCGGACCTTGTAGGTATTGCGGGGCAAACAGTACTTTCTCTCTGTCATTGCAGCTAGCTACATCCAACTTTTGCTCAATGACAAGCAGCCAATCGTCGACGTCCAGTGGTTCCATTGAGTAGGAGAAAATAGGTGGTGAGGTTCGTTGAAACTCTGAAAGCTTGTTGCTTCGTTTTTCTAGGGTCTGGTTTTGCAATAGTTGTATCACCGCTGCTTGAGTGGCTTGACAGCTTTTCAACATTCTGAACATTTCGGCCGTAGTCGGCTCGGTAGGAGGTGGAGATGGCGGAGGGTGGCTTGATTCAGCACAGTTGTGCTCCTGATTACTTGGCGCTTTCGAGGTGGTGTGTGATGCTCTTGGGCGTAATACCGAACGTTGTGAGCCTGATGCCGCCTTCGAGGGTACTGGGTTGGAAGGTTCCTGAGTATTTACGGAGAGACCAGCTCTCGGCATGAGTGCAGCTTGGTTGGCAGAATGGTGTCTTTTGCTCATCTTGTTTCTGTAATAGATTGGTTGAGTGGTGTCAGATGTGGCATCCTTGCAGCAATAGATGAGAGGGAAAAGCGGGGTATCGGTCTCGCACAAGAACAAATCAAACGATGCGCGGCAGCACTGTTGTGGTTGGGGACAATCCATCAAGATGCAAACAAACTGCGAGAAAACCGACTTCATACGTACATATAAGTGCCTAGGGCACTTAGCACACACATACATCGTGCCAAGGCACGGGGCTAAGCCCAGATACAAGCAACTTTATAACAGAGCACATAAAATATTGGCTATAGGAAGGTGGCTACCCATGCTTCACACGTCTAGTCCACCTGGTCTGCATCCAGGTGTGCGGGCTGGGCTGGAAGGATTCCGTCACGGATGTCTCCATTCTCGGAAGGAATGGGGGTGTTCTGAGGGGTGATGGGAGCATTTCTGCGGCGATGCTCGGCACGAGTGGAAGCTGTATAAGCGGCGAACAAGTGAAGGTATTCGGCCGGCAGGGAAGTACGGTGATTGCCACCGAGGTTTGTAGGAATCCCAAGCAGGGGTGGATCCTCTGGTACGGGGGTACGAGGAGAGGTGGCCAAAGAGTTGTTGGCCAGGAACTGGGAGTGCATCAACGAGATAGCTCTCCGGGTCAAGATCAAGGAATCCGCGAGCTGTATGAACATATCGTTCTGGGCGATGAGGTAGCGGGTGAGGTGGACTACCGCTACGTCTTGTTCCTGTTGCGGGTGAGGCAGCTCTATACTAGGTCACATATTGTGCGAAAAAGTAAGTTTTCAATTAAATATAAGAATAGTAGATTCTAAGGCAGTTTTGAAATTGAAAGTAAATCGAGTGACCATTTCATCGCATGAGGTTGGTTCCACTACCGCTTTCCTCATCTCAACCCACAGCTCCATCTTTCGCCTACTAATTTCCATGACCTGCTCGTGCTCCCTTGGCAGTGCGACTAGGCCTTTCTTCTGCTATTCCTTGCTACCCGCAGTATAGCATAAATTGCACCCTGTGGACATATCATGTCCACGTCTTTAATCCCTTTTCTCCAAGTTTACAAACAAAACTTAGTCTAACCAATGTGTGGCCTTATCATATTGTGTCCATAACCAAGGACGCGGCTATTCGAATAGATTTTAAGACTCTGCAGAGGTTGTACGACTTTACCCACAAGATGTAAGTCTCCCTTCTTGCCAAGTGCTATGAATACACTTCACGAGGTGTATCGACAGGATTCTTACAATGAGACCTTTAAACCATTTTCGTGCCAGAGCTGGACCCACTAGGTAAGATCTACCTAGTCTCCATTTGTGCTCGGTGACTCCCGACCCACAACCCGAAGTGGACTTATTTTTGTGTCGAACAACTCCCTACGAAGTCTCGCGGGGTTCTCTAGGGATACCAATCTACCTAGCACTCTTTTCCTACTGCCCACGGGTCCAGACACTAGCACTCGACGGGATAATAAGCCAAACCATTCTGACAAAGGCCATGTGGACGTATGGAGTGAACCTGGTTTAGCGGCACTTAGGCTCGATCCTTAGTTGATTCGAGCAAGACTCCACATCACCATCTGACCACCTTGATTTCACATGCTACAACAACATCCACGAACTCCCCTTAAGATTCTTACCCGATTCAAAATCATATCCCCTTTTATCTTGGATTTTTGGTAAACATATTTTCAACATCCGTCCTAGGCGACTCACGTCACCCCAAGGGTTTTGTTTTCCCGAACCCAAAGTAATTCCCAACCCCGTAAAAAATTTAAAGTTTTATTCTAGAGCGGGACTAAGCTTGGCTTACAGTCTATATGTCTAGTACCTCACCAGAACTACAATGTTCAGCGTCTAATACTAGGGCTACAAAAGTATTTCAGGTTGGATCCTTGGCAATGCATCTGTAGGTCATCACTAATCTTATTTAACATAGTGTTGTTACAAACATAGCATGCAGGTTTGCAAACAAAATAATTAAGTTTTATCACATATAGGTTTTAACACAGTCAAGGTGAGAAATGCTTGCCTGGCAGTTCCTGGTTTTGTTCCTGACGAGGGGATGATTCCGGATCCTCCTGGTACACGTACCTCACTCTGTCAACTACACGTCAAAGAAGACCGAATAAACATCCAATTGGAGTAACACCAGGAAGAACCAAATGTTGTGCATGCTCAAAAGAAGTTACTACTAAAAAGGTGGAGTATTAAGTGTCCGGATGTTAAGGTGAGCGGGTTAAGTTTTAGGGTTTTCGAAAAGCAGATGTTTGATTCTAACCTATAAGTTCTCGGGCTTATGAGCATCTTAAGATGGAGTCTGGAGAGGGTATATGTGAACTTAAGTTGGTGGTAGGACTCTGAGGTTTTAAATTTTAAGTCTAAGAAAGAAAGACATACCCTAGGCAATTGATATATATATAACATAAAATGAAGGCGCGTTCGATCGGAGGAAATCCATGCTACTAAAGTTTTACTCCCAAAACCATTTGCTCTGTGATCTTAACAACTACTACAGGCATTTTGATATACCAGAATGTGTTCGGACGTATTCTAAGTTGTTCTAGAAATAACACATACAAGGTATATGTTAGCTAAAGCAAAAGAACTACAAAGCCTACAATCTTTCTAACTGCTTTAATTCGAATAGCTAAAGAATTTGAATTTCTGTTTAAATCAAAAGTTCCTAAACTTTGTGTGGAGGTCTCAGAACCGAAAGTGAAGTTGCTAAAACCGGTTCGGAACCGATTGAACCGGAAGCTGGCGGTTTAATTCCATAGCGAACCGGAGTTTGCAAGGAAGTTACGCTTCCATCCATGAGGGAGTACGCCTTCCAATTCAGAAGATGAAGAGCTACTTATCGGAAGTGGGCCTTACCTCCGTCCGCGACCCACGAGTTGGTGGCTGCCGCCCTTACCTGCTTGGGTCTCGGTCGGTTGGTCTTGACCCGGTGGCTTGACCGACCTTGCCGCTTGGAACAGGGCACTGCAGGCGGTCGGCGGCAAGCTCTCCGGTGGTTTGGGGCTTTCTGCTGGGACGGCTGCTCAGAGAAATTGGAGGAAGCTTCAAGGAGAGGAAGGGAAAGGGAGAGCGTGGTGCTAAGGGAGTGAAGCTGCGGCTCTTGTATGCGGCGGATTTGGGGAAGAACGGATGGGGCGGAAGGTCTAATCGGGAAAGGAGGGTGGTGCTTGGAAGAATCAGTGGACGCCGAGGCTTAAGCAGCTGAAGGGGATGGCCTGTGGAAGAAGGGCTCGTAGTGGCGCTGCTTATATAGGCGGGTGAGCAAGGGCCGGGCATGGCACTCGTCGTGGTCGGCTGTACCCGATGGGGAGGCTCCACTGGAGGTCGACGGGGCAACGCAGCGGCTGAGCAAGGTACGGTGGACCTCGTGGCAGCTGGTGGCGCGAGTGGCGATGCACTAAACGGCGGACGGTGCGTCGATGCCAGCGTCCGGCATGGGGTGGTGCTGTGCATGTGCACTGTGCTGAGCCAGAGCGCGGCCAGAACGTGCACCAGGGTGGCATGAGGGGCTTTGAGCATGCTCGGGTGTAGCAGGAGGTGTCTATTCGTGTCATTGGACGGCTGGGTACGTGTTCAAGGTGAAGAGAGGAATTTAGGCACCGATTGTACAGCCGTGGTTGGAGGAAAAGGGGTGATGCCATGATTGGCATGGGGGCTGAGCTGGTCGAGGAGCAATAGGGATTTTTCCTGTGGGAGTAAATGCTTGGAAATGATTCTGGTTTGGTGTAGGGGCTCTGAGAACTTATGAGGCCTTTCCTTGGAGGGTTGCCCATGATTTCATGCGGGAGAAGAATCTGAGGGAAGGTGTTCGATGCTGTTTGCTCTAAATTTCTAAACATGATGTGTCCATATTTTTGTATATTTGCACTCCTAGAGATATGGAGATTGTTGTGGAATTTTATCAAAATTTTCCGGGACCTATCTCTATGGGCTGTAGTTCAATGCGCATTTCTGCCCTAAAGTTAATTATTTTCATATTTAGATATTTTGAATCGGCTCTCCCCATATTATGTTATATCTGGGTTGGAGGTGATATTAGGTTGTCTCACAAATTTTCCTAGATTTTTTTTTAGAAAGGCCGAAAGGCGTTAGATCACGCGACTAGGGTTTCGGGTGAAAATGGGCTTATTAGAAAAAGAGGGATCGGGGTATATGATTAGGTCCCCGAGGTGTGGTACGGTGTGAGGGAGGTATAAGGAAACACGAGAATCCATTTACCTTGGTTTGGGACTACTCAATTGCAGGGTGTCGTTAGGGTTGGCATAAGGGTGTATATGGTGTAGGTGTCGCGTTAGCGTATGTATCCGGATTTGGGTTTGTTCACGTATAAGGTGCGTGTGTGACGTATTCACGTATGCGAGGCTCATGCATGAATTAGAATGGCCTGTCTATATGCAATGTCACGAAGGAAACATTTTTCGAAAATCAGGATGTGACACTGGACCACGCCTTAAAAAGGCCGAAGGGAATCTACAGTTGACGCCTAGCGCTCAAGATAGCAGTCTCGCCCATTTACCTGTTTATTCAAGGGTAAATACCCTAATAGGGCCAGACATGAGCAAGTTTTGGGAGCCCGCAGTAGGTTCGTGGGTGCAATCTGATGCCCACCGGGTGAATGGGCACGGGTGACGGGCGAGCTATCCCAAACCCGTGTCGCCCATTTACCCACTAGGAGCATCAAAATCTGGACCAAATCTAAATGGGCCTAGTTCCTAAAGCCCACCCGTGGAGCTTAACCCTAACCCCTCCCGCTTCACACCTCCTTCTTTCACTTACACCCTACCACAGCGACGCAATGCCTCTTCCTCTCTCCACCCACCTCTCGCCCTCGATGCTGCAATTCATGCCGCCGAGCTCGAGTGACGACTACTCCTCACGCCCTCAATGCTACCAGCCTACTGCACACCATCAAGTCATAGGCCACCTCTCCAGCATTCCTCCATGCCCTGATGTCACTGCCTTCATATTGCTACCCGCCTCTCCTCCACGCCCTTACATTCCCGTCCTCACATCGCCCCTGACTGCTCCTTCACACCCTCAAATCGTTGTCTACAATTCCAGCATGCCACCCATCCTCGATGTCAGTCCAACATGCATTGGTGGGTAGGTGGGCACGCTCACGTGTGGCGGGTGCCAATGGGTGACTGGCATGGGCGATGTTCTGCGCACGTCATGTGCAAATAGGCATGCTCGTGGGTGTGTTTTACCCTCACGGGCACCAGCATGGGGTACTCTTACCCGGACCAGCCGTGCCCTATTGCCATCCTTACCTATCACGACTTGGGAGTGTGATATTGCACTACTCACGGCAGGACTGACAAGTACAGTCCAATCGGAGGCAACGATGCCACCTATTGCGGTCTGCGAGTGCGACGGCCTCCGCCCGTCGCAGGCAGTGCCACCTATCGCGGGGTCAACACATGACTGGAAGCTATTGCGTTGTCGAGATGCGATTTATCGCCCGTCTCGGGCCCACGGTGTGATAAGTGGCTTGTCACAACCGAGGTAGCGGGTCCCGCCATGTCACACCCCGATTTTTCGAAACCCGAAAATTAGGGCCAACAAAAACTTTTTCGTTCATAATGTCAGATAAATATACACCGTAATAAAACGCTTGCTCAAAACACTGCCACTGTTAAAACCCTAAAGAGAGTCAGCCAGCAGAATCCACTTCTGTTCCTAAGTCTCTTATTCTTTGCCTTGACGAAACTCGGTCCGGCAAACTTTTCCAAACTTGGCATTTTCCCCTTGATTCCATGCAGGGTCACTCGTCCTTGCATTCCTGCCACGAGTACACCTCCGGCATCCCTCTCCCCTTCCTGTCCTGCCGGTGCATCCGGACCAATATCTGTCGCCAAGTGCCCTCTGATGCTTCTGCAAAATTGAAACGTATACCCGGCTTGAACTTTCTCCGAATGACCTGAAATTTTGCCACCACCTTCGCCGTATCCTATCGCGGGTATGTGCAAAAATATACTGCTTTTCGAGATATGCACCTACACCAAACCCTAATTCGTTCTTTCCGAGCTGCAGATCAAAATCTTGACTTACAGTTCGGTTCTGCCATGCATATATATGGGTATATCGACAATACTTTCCTGCACCCTAACTGCCATGAACTAATAGGACTACCCTGACGTCGTTGCCACCACATATACGCAGAAAACCCTAAGTGTATGTATGCACATACGCTTTGAGCGCTGCTAAAATCTCCTATCTGCGTATAACCTTAAATCCCCAAGTGCATGTGAGCACATGCACCCTGAAAATCCAAGCATATAATTGCATGTGTCCGTTTAGACCTCCACCACTTTTTCTCTCTCCTAAAAAATATACATATACACTATCTCTGCTGCGACCCTGTGCATCCAGGCCACGCAATCTCAAGTTTGAAATTCGGTTCCTAATTTCCTCTGTGCATACTGACCGTGCACGAAACCCAATGGCTTGCAATGAGAGGTCACCTCCCCTGTTCCTCAACAGCACGCATCCATTTGATTACCTGCCACCTTCTAGCTATCTGTCATGCATCCATCTCCTCCAATTAACTCTTACCCGAGCTCTCTCTCTGCCACGTTTCCACAGCGCATGAGTAGTCTTCTCTCCATTTACTCCTGCTGACCGTAGCTATCCAGGCAGCCCAGGCCATCTCATCATCCAGCCTGGAACCAGTGCCTAACTTCCCTATACTCCTACAGCACCAACACAGCATTGTCATTCAACTCACTCGTCTACTCAACCTCAGTACCAATCTCTTCCTTGCTGCTTTTCCTTACTACAACCCAAACTACTCTATGCTATTAATGCCTGGTCAGCAGCAGCAAAATATGGCACTATTCTACCAGCACGTCTCCTCACTGCACAAAGCAAACACAGCACTCAACTCTCTCTTTTTCCTGCTCATCTTTGTGCTCCACGCCACCTTTTCTCCCTGCAACAGCAGCCATAACAGCAACAACCAACTACCTTTATTCATTATCCTGGCTTTCTTCTTGTTCCTTGCCACGGTTATCAACTACCCGAGCTTCTTCCTTCTCTTCTCTCCAACCTGAGCAATAAGCCAAGCTGTTCTCTAGTACCCGAGCAACTCATTTTCTTCCACTGCTCAGCTAGAAGCCGAGCTGCTTCTCCCTCTCCTTTCCCACTCTAGATCTCTACTGAGCTTCCCAACTAGCTCTCTCCATTTTCTTGTTTCTTCTCCACGGGATGCTCCCTCACTGCTTTCCAACCTGGGCACAAGCTCCAGCATAGTACCCCCACCTCCTGCCTTTCTCTACTGCAGATCGAACGCCATTGCCACCAAGCAGTCCCCCCTGGTGATCCCTGCCCCACCACGGCCGCTACCACTGGACGAGCCGCCACTCCAACCACCGCTTCAGTCGTCGCCGGCAGAAGAGCCAACAACCAGAGCTCTAGTACGCCGCCTCCCGAACCAGAGCAGCACCGGAACTCCCTTCTCAACTCTCCACCAAATCCTCTCTCCACTCAAGCTCTAGTAGCCTCGGTCTCCATCCTCCGCCGCGCCGCGCCACCCACCTCTCCCCTCTGCCGCCGGTCAGACTCATCCCCGCCGAGCACTGTTCCCCCATCTCCCTGTGAGCCGGCCGCTTTTCCCAATCCCCAGCTTCGATCTGCCGCCTTGGTCGCAATCCAGTAGCTCACCGACGGAGAACCCGCGCCACCCTCGCAGTCGTCCCGGCCCCGGCGTCGGCCACGCTCCTCCCCGCCGTGTGCCATTCCCCCGCTGCCCAGGCCTTGGTAGCCCGCCGCCGGCTCCCCGTTCACCCCCCCTCTGACCTGCTGCTCCCGGCCCCGCCTGACGACGCCGCCAACGACCAGAGCCGCCACCGGCGCAACTGCCTCCGCCGGGGAGATCCCTAACCGCCAAACCAATCCGCCGCTCCCCAGATCTGGAGCCGCGCCGCCCCTCGCCGCCGGCCACCCCGTTTGCTTCGGCCGCCGGCATAGCCACCAGAGCACCAACCACCGTAGCCCCACCGCCATTGCCGCTGTGGTATTCGCGCAAGCGGAGGTGAGGAGTAGAGAAGGCCAGCGCTCATTACCACTTGAGTCCTGTTCAACCCGACTTAAGCCCTTTCCTTGTGCTCTCCGTTCCCTCCTAAGCCGCCGCCGAGTCCTCCAGCGAGCAGCCCCTCAACCTTGCCACCGACGACTCCCCATTTGCCCTGTCGGAACAACCGACCAGGTGGTCGGGTTCCCATTCACCGGCCGAGACCAACGCCTGGAAGAACGGTGCCTGGCGTGTGGGCCCGCACTCGGTAAGGCCCAAATGGGCAAGTATCCGCCCCCTTTTAGTCTATTGCCGCTTAATGAAGCTATAGACCGATTAAAAAAAAACAACAAACGAAATCTTCCCTGGTTTTAACTTCTAAATTAATCAAGCGTTTAGTCTTCGGTCCGACCGGTTCGCACCCTATCCGGCCGATTCTCACCGACCTCTTTCCGGCTCTGAAATCCTAAGGTCAAAACCTAAATTTTGTATTCAAGGGAGTTTTCGATTTTTAAGACATTCCAAGGCAATCAGTGAGATTAGGTTTAGGGCCAACCTTCTCTTTAGTCAAAACCACACATGTAATATGTATATGCCATCTTTAGAGCAGCCCCAAAATAAACTCCACACCCTATCCAGTGCATTCAAAATGCCCATGGTATTAGGAAGTCCAATAGTTTCTTATAATCAAAAGCAACGTCATTTTATGTAGCATATATGCATATACCCATCTTCTAGGGCATTCTTTGTGCTCGAAGACTTAAACCCTAAATTCTCGGGACCCTACCACTAGGGTAAGCTCCTATACACCCACTCCAATTTTCGTCCCGAGTTGCCCCTGAACCTGACCAACCCTCAAATGAATTAGGTTAGTATCAACACCCCTAACTTACCCCTAACCACGTGGGAGTATGAGTTCATACATATGTATATACCTTCGCTGATATGGTTCCAAGAAAAATAGATCGTATATCTATTATTTAAAATCAGGAGCCCCATCGTGTTCCAGTACAACTTCAATTCAAATGATAACTCCAAACCAAATAGTACGCAACACTTGAACAAGATACCCAATATAGATTAACCCTAGCGGCGTCCTGCGTTTCCAGAGTACACTTACACCCCGCATTGCGCCCCCAGTGATAAGAAGAAAATAAAGAAAACCCTAAGCGATGAAGTGCCGCGAGCAGACACTTCCCGTGAAGCTAACGCAGGGCACCCAACCCTACCTCGGGCAACCGCTTAGAACCAAAAGGATAGTCAAACACATTATGATTTTATGTGTTGATTCTTATTTGGCTCGTCCTCGCACTGTTGTTTATTCGCCGTTCTTTCGACGTGTAGATACTGGCGTTAGACGATATCGCGCGAAAGATTTCGGACGATTGTCGAATCGCATTCAAGACTGAGACTCGGCCAAGATTGCCAGGCAAGCATTCCCACCTTGATCATGTTGAATCCTATATGTGTGAAATCATAGTTATTTTGATTGCGAACCCTGCATGCTATGTGGTTAATAACGATATTTTATGTAGAAGTAGCTATACCCATTAGTTGCATGATACTTAGGTCTGAGTATCCGACCCTTGTAACCCTAGATATAATAGTTGGTTATCCCGCGACCGACAAAAGTATTAAGGTTATAGGCATTAGCCGCGCTTAGACCTGCTGTAGTCAAAAATAAGTTTTTCGCGAGTTATAAAACCCCTTTCGGGATATGGGGAATAAAACCCTCGGATAACGTGTGTTATTCGGGGCGGTGTTTAAAAGAATGTTTGTCAAAACCTTGAATGAAAAATTGGAGATGATTTGGATTCGGGCGAGAATGCTAAGGGCAGCCTGGGGCTGTAGAGGAATTGATGATGGCACGTTCGTCCGGGACGATCGTGGGTTGAGGAATGGAGTCTCGCTCGAATCAGTTAAGGACTAGGCCTAAGTGCCGCTAAACCAGTTCCCCCACCGTACGTCCACATGTTCTTTGTGGGAAGGACTTGGCTTGGTACCCCGGCAAGTATTAGGGTTTGGACCCGCGGGAAGTTAGGAGTTGTGACTAGGTGTTTAAGAGTCCTAGAGATCCACTGCCGCGTTGCGTTTGGGTGTTGATCGGCACAAAGGTGGAGAGTCCCACTTTGGTGTCCGGGACACGCAAACTTGGGTATTCACCTAGCGGGTCCAGCTCTAGTATGGAAGCGGGCGATGGTCTCGTTGTAACCACCCTGCCAATACACATCGTGAAGTGTATCCGCAGACGTCCGGCAATAAGAGTGAGTTTACATCTTGTGGGAAAAGCCGTACAACCTCTGCAGAGTGTTAAAAACTATTCGAATAGCCGCGTCCTCGGTCATGGACATGAACTAGCAAGGCCACATACTGGTTAGACTAAGTTTTGGTTGCAAAAGCTGGAAAAAGGGATTAAGGACGTGGGCATGATGTGTCCATAGAGGGCAATTTACGCTACACGGTTGGTAGCAAGGAATTGCCGGAGGAGAAGGCTAGCCGTGCTATCCGGGATACCACGGGCTGAGCCAGGGGGACTCGCTGAACTATCCGGGATAGTGTCAGTTGAGCGTTAAGCCGAGAAGCTAGTCCTACTGCCCGGGGTGGTAGGGATTGAGCTGTCTCAATGGCTGAGATGATGAGGTAGCCGGGTCTACCTCGGGAGAAGATTTTTTTTGTTGTTCTGATTTACCAGAATTTACAAACTGCTTTGGAATCTACTATTCTCGTATTTAAACTGAGAATTACATTTCCGCACAATCAGCAACTTAGGTTAGAGCTATTCCTTGATTAAACCCCTGCATGAATTATTGTCGTATAACCTCTCCTGTGGGAATAGCTTGCGAGTACATTCAATGTACTCACCTGGCTTGTTGATTTGGCCAGACGAAGAAGACGTCAATTCCGAAGAAGCAATTACGATCGCGAAAGCTAGAGCGTAACCCCAGTCAGTTGTCTGTCGGGATTTGGTATATTGCTGGACCACATCATCGCTTGTTTTTCCGCTGCAATTTTATAGCCGTTGGGCTAAAGGTATCAGATTATCGACCTTAACGGTCTATTTAATTGATTACGCATGTATGACAATGACATACAGGTTAACTCGTGTGTATCGGCTACTGATCCAGGGACCGGTACAGTGATCACGAGGGAGTATCCGGCCTTAAAACCGGGTACGCCACACGCCATGAAGTGGTCTGTCACGACTGAGGTAGCAGGTCCCACCACCAATCGCGGGTCAGAGGTGCGGTCTAGTCGCTCATTAACGACATGATATGTGTCACGTGTCGTTTGTCTAGACTGTCACGATGATAAATTTGATTTTGCATTTTGGAACAGATCAGATCTTCCAACAACACTTGATAGAGGCTAAAACGGCCCACGCATTGCTTGTTTGGGTAGGAAGAGAGTCACAGCAAGACTACGAGACTGCAGCGACTATTCATGGGCCAGCCCTGGCCAGTCATTGATGTCGCAACTTGTGACCACGCGGCCGGTCAAATTGGGCTCATTCCGACGTACCTACGGCTATGGGCAAAGCATGTCATCCTCGTGACGAGCCGCTGGTGTGCGCCCACGCTTGGGCCGGCGAAGCTAGGTACGTAGGACTCGATGGGCCGTGATGCTGTCATCGCTGCGTCCCTGGAGAGTTGACACCAGTACGCGATGGTCATCTCTACTCGACGTCGAGCCGAGCAAAAACTTAGTGATGATTGCCATGTGGATATGATTAGTGATTGTAGATCATAGATATGTCATGCGTGAGTGCCAATTTAATACCAATAAATTAACTGTTCATCCCTGCAATTTTATTTTTGAGACTTTTTTCTGAAACTTTTTTTAGAACCTGTTCATCCTTGTCTAAAGAAGGAAGACAGAAGTATCATGCTCAAAAATAAAAAAGACCATAGTGTCTCGCAGAAGGGAAAAGGAAAATGGCCTGGTTGAGTTGGGTCTCTACTAACAAGGTTAATTTGGGCTTTTTTCGTCAAGCTCACATAGGCGCTATCTCAGCAGGTTGGGAACCGGCCCATATACGTTATGGCCCACACAAGCCGTGGCTGGATGAGAGGCCCAAAAGTAAAGTGCAAGAAGAGAACCCTTTATATTAAAGGCGTGGGCTCTAGACCGGGCTATTTGATCACCACCTGGCATCTGTCTCTCCTCTCCGCACACGGCACGGCACACCTGGCGAGCTCGTCGCATGAACGCACCGGCGGCGGCGGTGGCAGTGGCGGCGGCCAAGTGTCTCTCTCCTAGACATCTTCAGTGCGAGGTCATCGTGTACTACTTGGGCTTGATGGTTTAGACCTCTTGGTTAATGGCCACTCTAGATATTCTGCTGGTAGTTTTGCTGCGGATATTGTCCGCTCATGGACCAAGAGATTAATGCGTAGTGTTTTGTTCAGTAACTTCTGGTTACCTCGATCGATTCGGCCTGCGTTTTGGGGGCTGTTACGTAGTGTTTTGTTTTGATCTTGGTCGATTAATGATGGCTCAATCGGTCGTGCGGGTGGGGGGGTTTGGTTGGAGATTAGCCCTAGCGCCGATGAATAGTGTGGGATGTGTTTCTTACTGGGCAGGTGTTCATGAGTCATCAGTCATGTCTTTTAGGCATCCGATGACTGTGTGCTCGTGGTGCTAACGGAATAATCGTAGTTCTGTCGGATATTTCAAAATCTGGCTTATGATTATGCTGAATTATGGTTTAAAGTTGAATATGCAGTCTTCCTGTGGGCTTCCAAATTCATTATTTCTAGTATTTTTTTTGATCTTGGTGAGTTAATCACGGCTCAATTAGTTTGGGATTTTGGTCAGAAATTTGCCCTAACATTGCTTAACAACGTGGGTTGTGTTTTCTCAAAGTATATTCCACTTTTTACTCCCTAGTTGTTTGCATAGTGTTAACAATTACTTGATTTCAGATTTTTTTCTCTTTTTACCTCACACTTGTGCTTTATTCCATAGTTTATCCCATTTAATAATTATTCTCCAACCTGATAGGGCGACCCCACATGTCAGGCCAATATGGCGGCTAATTCGGACACCACATGGATGCCACATCACAAAATATTAGAAAATAATTATAAATTCTCTGAAATCTTAAAAATAATAATCATATCTCACTCATTTTAACTCTAAACGGATCGATATTTGTTCCTAAAAATTTGTAGAATTGTAATCTAAATTATATTTTGAAAATATTTATTTCTCATTTTCTGATGTTGGAATTTGAATTTAAATTAAACTTAAGATAACTTAAAATCCCTCAATAGATTCAGTTTAACTTTGACTATAATCCTTTCTCCTCCATAGATTCAAAAATATTTAAATTTTAATCCAAGTTCAAAATTATAAATTCTAAAATTCAATTTTTTATAATGTAAGCTAGAGTATAAGTTTAGGGATTTTATGGAGGAGAAAGTATTAGAATTGAAGTGAAATTGAATTTAACAAGGATCTTTAAATTATCTTAAATTTATTTGATATGCCATTTTGGAATTTTAAAAATAAAAAATAAAATATTTGTAGTATGATGTAGAATATAATTTTAGAGATTTTGTGGAGGAGAACATATTAGAATTGAAGTTCATTGAATTTATTAAATATATTTAGATTAAATTAAATTAAATTTATATTTAAATTCAGAATTCAAAAAATTAAAAACATAAACATTTGCATTATAATTCTACATATTTTTAGGAATAAGTATCACTCAATTTGGTGTTAAAAAAAGGGAGATAATTTTTTTACGATTTGAGGGGTTTTCTGTAGTTATTCTTCAATATTTTGTGACATGGTATCCATGTTACATTTGAGTCAGCCGTCCCATTGGCCTAACATGTGGGGTCCTTGTCAGGTTGGGAAAATATTAAACGTGTTAAACCGTGGAAAAAAGCATAAGTGTTGAGTAAAAAGATAATTTAAAAAAAATCAAGTAATTCTTAACACTTATGACAATTAAGGTGTAAAACATGGAATTTACTCCTTTTTAGAGAACAATGTTGGATGTGGTCTTGCTCTATAGCTTCATAAATCATCAGTCACCATCTTTTAGGCATAAGATGACTGTTTGCCGTGGTTCTAACAAAATAATCGTAATCTTGTCCTCAGCGATGGGTATCACAAGCCTTGTCGTCGATGGCTCATTGTCACTCGACGTTGGAAAGAAACAGGCTCAAGACAGATGGAGGAGTTTGATGGCAAAGAATCTGGCGAAGGAGAGAGCATCTTAATGGCATGGAACAACATCTATTTGGTCTGTTGGTGGCACAGCGACCATGAATTTTACATTTAGTTTAACACACGTCCTTTATTAGTTATGACTATCAGTTTGGTGCTTCAGTCTAATGGCATTCTCTATCGAACCTTTTCACTCTGGTGTTCTGTATATAATGGTCGATTAACGCACGCACGATTGAAGGCTTTCAATTGATTCTTATTTTGTTGTGGTATAATAACCATATATACAGTCAAAGAGCCTTATCCTCTATCTCTGCATTATAATTTCTAGATGTATGGAGTAATTTTGTTGCATCTCTTGGGAGTTTTGGATTGAGTTGTGATGAAGAGACACATGGACCTCCCAATTTCCCAGCAAAAGCACCAAGCTTTCGTCAGACTCGACCAAGCCCCAGCCGAAGAAGGCCAAACCCCCCAACTCGACCAGAAAAGGCCAAAGCCCTCAGCACGACCGACCGCACCCTCCTCCTCCCGTCTCCTCCTCCGCCGCAGGCAGCCATGGCGCCGGTGGATCCCCACTCCTACACCGACGGCGACCACCCGGTGACCTCCCACGCCGCCCTCGCCTTCTACCTCGACTTCGCCTCATCCACCATCCACGCCTCCGCGCTCGTCACCCTCTCCGCGCCGCACTCCGGGGACCTCCTCCTCGACACCCGCGCCCTCGCCGTCTACTCCGCCTCCACCTCCGACGACCCGCCCTCCCCCATCCCCTTCTCCCTCGCCGCCGACGCCGATCCCGTCCTCGGCTCCGCCCTCACCCTCACCTTGCCCCCGGACACCTCCTCTTTCCTCCTCACCTTCTCCACCTCCCCCGCCGCCTCCGCACTGCAGTGGCTGGCGCCGCCGCAGACCGCGTCCTCCCTCCCCTTCGTCTTCTCCCAGTGCCAGTCCATCCACGCCCGCTCCATCTTCCCCTGCCACGACACCCCCGCCGCGCGCATCACCTACTCCCTCCTCCTCAACATCCCCGCTCAGCTCTCCGCCGTCGCCGCCGCGCGCCACGTCTCCCGCCGGGACCCTGTATCCTCCGACCACCGTGGCGCCTGCGACGACGCGCTGTGGTGCGCGCCCCGCCGCATCGTGGAGGAGTTCGACATGGCGCAGTGCGTGCCGCCCTACCTCTTCGCGTTTGCCGCCGGCGGGATCGGGTTCAGGGACCTCGGCCCGAGGACGCGGGTTTACGCTGAGGGAGGGGACACGCTTCTGGACGAGGCGGCGAGGGAGTTCGCCGGGGTTGAGGAGATGGTCAAGGTCGGGGAGGCGCTGTTTGGGCCTTATGAGTGGGAGAGGTTTGATCTGCTGGTGCTGCCGCCGAGTTTCCCCTATGGTGGTATGGAGAACCCCAGGATGGTGTTCCTCACGCCAACGGTGATCAAAGGGGACGCTGCAGGGGCGCAGGTGGTGGCCCATGAGCTCGCACATAGCTGGACTGGCAATCTCATCACTAACAAAACCAACGAGGATTTCTGGCTAAATGAGGTGATCTTTTTGTTCTCATGGTGCTTGTTTTTTAATGTGAGGTATATCATGAAATGGAATTCGAATTTACACTTTGCATTCATGTGCCACTGTGACACACCTGTTACTGTCTTATTAGTAGCTACTAACTATTAACCTATGCAATCTGCACGAGGTACATTTTGTACTGTCAATGATTTGTAAAATCCTAGTAGTATTAAGGCGAAAGCCTTCAACAGTTCAATTTTAGTTGGAATCTCGACCAACTGAGTTGCAGTTTTATTCAACTAGAACTCATTCTATAATAGATTGTCATCTTACTGAGGTTCACACATTCAACTAGAACTGTCATGAAGTAATGTTGTATTATTGTTTTTTCTGCATACAGGGGTTCACAACATATGCTGAGAGGAGGATTGTTGAGGTGGTGCAAGGTGAGGAGCGGGCAGCCTTAAACATGGGAATTGGATGGAGGGGGTTGAACAGAATGATGGAGAGGTTTAAGGATAACATGGAGTTTACCAAGCTGAAGCCGAAGATGGCAGGGATTGATCCTGATGATGTGTACTCAGAAGTGCCCTATGAGAAAGGCTTCCAGTTCCTTTGGCGCATCGAGCGCCAGGTGGGTATAACATTGCAATTATTTGGCTTACAGTTATTTGCAACATTCTTTGATTGAAATCCGTGAGATTTTGATGACTAATTGTGAATATGTACTGTGTTATGCTTGTTGTGTTTTAGATTGGCCGTCCTGCATTTGATGAATTCCTGAAGAAGTATATTGCCACCTTCAAGTTCCAGTCAATAGATACTGAGACATTTCTTGAATTCCTGAAAGCCAATGTACCTGGGATAGAAAACCAAATTGACCTTCACCTGTGGGTCGAGGGTACTGGTATCCCTCCTGATGCCATGGAACCAGATTCAGCTACCTACAGAAAGATTTGCGCCTTAGCTGCAGAGTTTAAGTCTGGAAAACTTCCAAGTGAAGATGAGGTGGCAGACTGGAGTGGACAAGAATGGGAGCTTTACTTGGAAAATTTACCCAAAGATGTTGAAGCCTCACAGGTTTGGATTATTGACAATACTCTCATTTGTTACTTCCTGCACTCTCAAATAGTTTGTCTTTTTGTACATGCACTCTATCTTTTCAGCTATTAACTTACATAGCATTATTGCAACGACCCAGATTCCACTATAATTATGCGAAACATGTCATCTATGTTTAGTTGATCAGGCAGTATAACTAAATGCATTTTACATCAATTGCTGAAGTATTTTATTGCACAGAAAAACTCATAATATGTTAACATATCAGTTAGAATAGATTGTTCCTCCTTTGAGACCAAAGATAACCTATCTTTTGTCAAATTATGCACTCCCACTGAATGCCAAATAAATAGAATTTTCATGCCTGTGAGAATGGTTGTTCAGAGCAAGTCGACCTAATGTCTTTTGGTTTACCAGAGGAAATTGAACTAGAATTGGATTTCCGTTACATTGAAATGCGTGGCAGAAGCATATATTCCCTAGTTTGTCTGGTTCACTCACTAATGGTATTAGAACCAGATTCTGATTATTAGTTGTATTTGAATTGGGTCAGGTAGACTTGTTGACATTGTCAATCAGTTGCTACCTTGAATATCAGTTTTGCGCACGTGAGGTTGGTGCGACAACTTATTTTTTTTGAAGAACGTGCGACAACTTTATAGAAGTCCCTTACTCACTATATAGAATAATATATTGTGAACTTGATGAGAACTTGACTTTCTGTAATTCTATTATAGCATCTATGGGGGCAACATGAAAAACTACATCATAGTTTATCACTTTATTGATGGTGGAGCAGTGGGTTCCTAAGTTGCACAGTATGGGGTTACGGATACGGGGATACACCCAAAAGCAGCAACAGAGGTGGGTTCAAGTAAGGTGTTTGGAGATTGCATGTCAGAACACTGTTTAGTGTTATTTACTCATGGAAAGGCAGTAAAGTTGCACCCTCTCTAGCTAGGCCACTTCATTTACCAATTACTCAATACCTAATTTAAACGTTCACATGATCACGTATGTAAGTCCTTGTTGGGGTCAATACTCATCTTGTCAATAATAAGTAGCACGGATTTCCTGTTTGAGCATCTAGAAAGCATGGATACCTTATAGCCAACTCAAGATGATTGGCATTTCTTGCGTGCAACAATCACTAAGGAAACCGGATGTGTCACTAATAAGGTCTAGAACGTACCGAAACCTTCATGTGTGTTCAGGCTTGTGAGTTTCCTACTATCTTTCACCGAAACCTTCATGTGTGTTCAGGCTTGTGAGTTTCCTACTATCTTTCGGAGTATTACTTTATTTATCTGTGGCTTTCAGTCATTGCCAATGAAAGTATTCATTTGTGTTGTACTGTTACATAGCATTCTGTGGACAAGAGCTTGGTCTCCAAACACATATGGACAGAAGTCACATTACTATAAGTGGCTTCAAATTAACTGCTTTCATCACCATTTGTTGTCTGTGTCCAGGTTACTGCTCTTGATGAAAGGTACAAGCTATCAGAAAGCCGTGACTATGAGGTCAAAGTCGCATTTCTCCAGCTAGCAATCCCCACTGGCTGCAGGTGTTACTTCAACGAGGTTGAGAAATGCTTGAAGCAAGTGGGAAGGATGAAGTACCTCCGCCCGCTCTACAGCTCGCTGGCCCGATGCTCCGGGGAGGAGAAGATGCTAGCCCAGAGGATCTTCTCGGAAGCCCACGAGTTCTATCACCCGATTGCTCGCAGCGTCGCAGAGAGCATCCTTTCGAAGCATGGGTAGCTGAAGCCATAGTTTACTGAACCTAAAGTACGGCGAAAACCTGTGATGCTTATTGAACGATTGATCGCTTGTTTCGTTTGCATAAAATTATCTCCTCTCCTGGAGCTAACCCTGGGAAAAACTGGAAAACTCAGAACTGTCTTTTGGTAATGTATCATGTGGGATTGCATGTGCGTAGATTTTCTGACCCTTGAAAAAAATTGAAACAGATAATTATCCCGTGGGATGGCATGTGCGTAATTTTTGTGATCCCGCGAGTGTTCTCCTCGCCTAGCTCCACCCCGTGAATTTGAGGATGATGGTTTGTTACTGGCGACAGAGGCAACAACTGACAAAGGGATGATGGTCTTTCTGTACCAAAAATATTTTCGTGCATATGAACCTGCAGGCTGATGCATTGTTTTCCACATATGACCTCAATGGTCATCGCGTTGGTGTTATGGACAAGGAAAAAAAATGATATCAGGGAATAAAAAAGAAGAAGATTTTCCGTTACCTGGACTTGAACCCTCGGTTGAGAGGAGCTGCCGAGTACCCTAACCCTCGGTTGAAAGTAACGCGCCACAGGTGAAAAACGAGCCGAGCACGCAGGTGCGAGCGACGGCAGCTAGGCCTGCTGGCCATCTCCCCCACCTCCGGCCGAGGAGAGGCACCGCGCGGCGGACGGCGCCGGAGGAGGCAGTGCTTCGCGGGGAGGTCTATCTCTGACGCGGTGGCCGACGGCGCCCGCTGGCTTGCATCCATGCTGGTGCACCTCCTTCGCTAACCTCGCGCGCGCGTTCTCGTCGCCGTTCCCGTCCCCGAGCTATCCTTTACCTCCGACGAGTGACTCGATTTAGGACGTTGCCCGTGGCGCAGGGAGCTCTAGACCCCCTCGCGTGCGCCACCGGCAGCGTTGCTAGTCCGTCCTTGACTTCGGCGGGGTGCTAGTTCGTTCTTGAACCCGGTGGGCGACCATGGCCTGGCCGTCGAGGGAGGCCAGGCGCAGCGACGCACGGGAGGCGTCCTGAGGTAGCATGTGTTATTGTTGAAGAAGATCAAAACATCAAATAAGCATCTCTCCCTCTTCCAACTTCAAATAAGGAAGTTAAAAATGACTAAAGCATAGATAAATAGGAAGAGCATAGATAGAGTGTGGCCTTTCTGATGTTCCCAAGGTAGTTGGTATATGTTGGGGTTGTGCAAAGAGATCAGCTGAAAGAAATAATTAATGGCTTTGTCCACCTTCGCATTCTGCTTCCCCGTCATGTCTGTATCCTAGTATTGTCTTTCCTCTCACACTGTACTTATGTGTAACCATTAAGGCGAAGGCAATGGTGCCAAACAAAACCTCCGGGCTTTTCCTGTAAGCCACCATCAGTAGATCAGCTACAATCCAAACCCCAGCAGCAAATCCAGAAATAATTATGAACAGAAGAGTATAACGGCAACAGGTTGAATAAGCATGCACACACAAACCCTCTCTCTCACACACAAATAAAATAAGAATTCAAACCTCAGCAAAATAACAGAAAAGTGAAAATAACTAAAACATCAAATGAGTATATCTCTCTCTACCCTTTTCCCAAATTCAAATAAGCAAGTAAAAAATGTCTAAAACACACATAAATTGGACGAAGTGTGGCCTGTCTGATACTCTGATGTATGCGAAGGTCAAAGTTGCATTTCTCCAGCTAGCAATCCCCACTGGCTGCAGGTGTTACTTCAACGAGGTTGAGAAATGCTTGAAGCAAGTGGGAAGGATTTGAGGATGATCTAGCGACAAAGGCAACAACTGACGAAGGGATGATGACCTTTCTGTACCGAAATTATTTTCATGCATTTTAACCTGCAAAAGTAGTGTATCACTGTCTCCAGAGCCACAAAGTATGGGGAGGAGTGTACTGATGCATTGTTTTCCGCATATGACCTCTTAGTGATCATTACTTTGGTGTTGTACACAAAAAATAGGGGATTAGGGAATCACAAAAAAAAAGGAATTTCCGTTGCCGGGACTTGAACCCGGGTCTCTCGGGTGAGAGCCGAGTATCCTAACCACCTAGACTACAACGGATATTACTTCGGTTCGAGTTACGTCTCCTCAAATTCAGTGTCTTCTACTCTCCTCCGGCGCCTCGTCTACGTCCAAGCGGAGGGTGCCAATGGCAGCCGCTTCGCTCGCTCGTTGTGCGTTCTCACTCGCTCTCCGGCCAGGCCGCCCCGACAACATCACTGGTAAAGTGATAAGGCCACTCAATTCAGACGCAGCTAGCAACCGAGGTTCTTCTCAGCACGGCTAAAAACAATGGTGCATGCATGCATGCGCACCGCAAAACTAGCACGGAATACTTCTCGTGCATCACTGGCAGCGGCGCACGCGCATATATACACGCGATGGCTCTGGTTCAATTCGATCCGCTCACGGATCTCTCGCTAGATCGGCGATGTGTATATGGAGCTCGTGGGTGGCCGTCCTCGACAAAAAAAGGTTGCAGTGAGAAAGGGAGCCCCCTATATTCTTGTGCAGCCACATCAAGAAATAGCAGCTCTAAAGATAGCAAACTTACCTTTGAATAACCACTGGTTTTGCTCACAAGCATGCTTCAATCCCTCTATGTATATATATCCGTCCATGTCACGAGGAGAAGAAGCTGCTAGCCATCTGCAACTAGCCTCCCAATTAGTCATACGCCCATTGCTAGCGCCATCTTAAACTTTGCTCCGCACTGCTCACCGATATCCGGGTAATTACCTCCTATCGCCCCTTGCAAACCCACTAGGTATGGCATTTCGCTCGCCGAAATCATAGTTCGTCCGTCTCCTCCTGGTCCAGATACGTATCAAAGAGGGGAGGCATGGAAGGTGAAAAAGACAAGAATGTATACGCTGACAGATGGTTGCACGGAGTGTACCCCGGTGGCTTCCCTGCTCCACCGGGATACCCTGGTTACCCTGTTCCGCAAGGCTATGAAAGAACTAATGTCGATAGTTCCTTTGTAGCTGCTGATATATTGGCCAGGAGGTCGGGGGGGGCGATTATTCGTGATGATCTGGGGTAGGTGATTGTGTGCGCTGCTGGAAGAATGGATCATCTGCAATGCGCTTTTCCAGGCTGAGTCCTTCGCTGCTTATCGTGGCCTTATTATTGCTCTGGAAAAAGGCATGGGCAGATTCATCCTGGAAACTGATGCCATGCTGCTGAACAATAGCCTCACAAGCCACACCACCGATCTCTCTTCCTCTTGCGCTATATATCATCAGTGAGATTAGGGATCTTATTAGAAATGAGTTATTTATATCTGTAATCGTCAAGTACTGCCCCACATCATGTAATAGTGTGGCGCATGCACTTGCAACGCATGGACGTTTGATGTCGAGCGATACCGATCAACTTTCGCAACAAACGATCACCACCACTTGTTTATGACACGTGTCATGATTAACGGGTGTTCTGAATACCAGGGGCATAAGGGCAATTCTCAATGCTCTACCATTAGTCGTATTTAAACCATGTCACGTTGAATTAGAGTTGATGTGGAAAGACGATTAGTGAATAAGGAGATACAATATCTTGTCTTAAACTCTAATTATCTATAGCACCTCATTTGCATACAACCAATCAAAAAATTAGTGAGAGAGAAAATCTAAATACGACTAATTTCTAAGTGCACGTTAGATGCTCTCATTGAGGAGGTAATATATAAGATTGTATCTATATAATGTAAAAGTGATTTAGATATGATCATGGGGAATATCCTAAAAGAGAAAACGTGAGCAAGTACATGGAAAACACAAACACGCTTACTATTGTTGCACGGCTGCCAAACGAAAGCACTTCCTTTGAACGGAGGGAGTAAGTTATAAGCACTAACACAATGCTTTGGCTCTTCTATAAGACGTTGTGTTACCGAACTGGACCAATGAAGATCAACAAATAATTATAAGGTCTGCTGAGGTAGACTGATCATATAAAAGCAATGACCTATTTGGCCTTGCTCTAATTGTGAGTTTCACGGTAGAAGCACACGGAGCCAGGCTAACAGGTCAACTCCAAAACTTGGGCTCCGTGGAGCCCATTTGCTTGCAGACTGTAGTACAAGATTAGGGAGTCCAGAGAGACTGCTTTTTTCGTGTGGGATAATATAGGGTGTTAATCTTTTCTTTAAAAAATACAGGTAGCCTCAACACACTTTTTCTCCTTCTGAAGCAAACCATACGATATTCCACTAGATGAGTTTGCGCGCTACACCGCATGGCGCCACACATTAAAAGCCAGGGAAACGACATTCAAATGCATTTGATATCAATCTCTCCATTCTCTGTAACAATTGGAGATCAGGAACAAAATGTTGTTGCAAAAGAGATAAATAAAGAGCGGGCTACGGAAACTTTACTAGGAGAAGTTCGAATCCGTTCCGTTCGGATAATGGTCGGTCTTGTTATATTGTTTCTTTCAAAATTTAGACCGCATTATAAATATACGTGCACGCTGAGACTGGCTCAGACCATTAGGTAGCTAATAACATGGCATATCAAACACACCTTAAACAGAACAGAAAAAATTACAGCAACAGATGTATTAATACGCCATATTTTTAGCCGGTGCAATTAGGACTGCATCTGACGCACTTCGATTATATGTCTAATGTGTCTTTCCAGCAACTGAGCATCTTTCTAATACATGTGATGACAAAAATAAATTAGACAGAATTAGTCGCAAAAGAAACAACAAAATATTTTCACTGGCCAACTTCTTTCAGTGGCTCCTGAAATGCATAGCTTGCAAAATAGCAAAACGGAACGTACATTTTCAGCATAGGAAAAACATATAGCTCTCAAGTGAAGAACAATGTGACCTGTCAGACAACGGTGAAATACTCGATTGTAGATTGGGAAACATGACATATTTTATTTTTCTTTTTTAGAAACATGACATATTTCATATGGGAGATGCTGAGTGTTTGCTGTTATCTCACCTGGTACCACACAGAAATGTGTCCTCTCGTTTCGCTATAATCTATATTCTTTTGCAGGTAAGAAACAATTAAAAACTAATCATTAGAAGGGACCTAACTGTTGTGCTCCTGGTGATTTAAATACTTGGTTGTGGACTGAAGAACATTTTGGAGGTGCATAGCAAAAAAAAAGGAAGCATCCAAAAGAACCAAATAATCAGTTGCAAACATGAGGGATGTGCATGCTACGCTATTGCCCATATTGTTGAAGATAAAGAGACCGAATTGCAATCGACATTTGTCATGATGAACCAATGGGTGCCAAGATTCTATTTGCAGAGCAGCTTGCCTGCAAAAGCCAACAAAGTTATATCTTTCTTGAATCAGATGCAACAATATAAATCATCTAGCTCGTGACGATTGCATCTCCAAACCTTGCAAATAGCTAGGTACTTCCATTGATTATGGTTTATGAGTTTATATACGTAAACGAAAATGTTAGTTACTGAACATCTGCTAAAGCAACTTTTACCCTTTCGCTTCAATACCTCAATACACCAGTTGAGTGCCAACTGCTATATACTATTTGCTCACACGCATCTAATGCAAGCATCCTACACAACTAAGTTTACCTTCAGGGAGTGCAACAAATACTTGCCGACCTCTTATTTAAGAGCTGAGGCATTGATTATTATTGTGGTCTCATGCTCATGAAAAAGAAGCACACAGGACTAACAAAATAAAAGAACAAGAGAAAAACCAGTCCATAAGATGGTTTGCTATCTACACAGGCCAATCCAGACGATCATATGTTTTTGATCGACATAAATATATATATACAAAGAAGTGGGGACTGTAATTTACCTTGAGGAAGCAACAACTTCCTTGAACAGCAATACAAAGAATACTAAAAGGCAAACAAGTTGTTACGTTCCAGTCTTTGTTTTCACAAGAACATCTTTGCCTGCAGCGGAGAACAAAGATAATTCCTTAATCGGGTCTTCTGAGAGGAGGAAGAAATAGGATACATGGATGGAATTAATTAACAGGGAGGGCAAGAAAAATCACCTTCCAGTCCTTGCATGCCGAGCTTTTCCTGCTGTGCCTCCGCCACGAATTCATTCGTCGTACCGCAGATTCACCCCAGCCATAACCTTGTACTTCGCTCTACCTTAGCCCTCCCCGTGACCGACGGCTAGACCAACGCCACAGGACAACGAGTCGGCAGTGGCGGGATTGGCTAGGGCTGCACATAGTTCAGCACAAGGAAAGTAGAGGGTGGTGGTGCGGGATATCGTGGCCCGGTCGAAGGAGAAGCACTGTTGGAGCCAGGGAGATCCACTACGACGGCGGCGGTCGGCCGATCTGTCGTGGCAAGGCGAGGATTGGAGATCCGGCTCGTGGGGTTCCACCTCTGTGCCCGACTGTCGGCTCGCAGAAACCCCCGCCTTCGGTGCCCTCGTAGAGAAGGCGGCGCTTGCGAGAGCGCGAAGGGAGATGCCGTCGGAGTTCCGCTGAACGGAACCAGAAAGGAGAGGCGAGGCCAACGGCCGGTCGCCTGCGGCAGCCTCCCTAACCATCGGCGGAGCGGCTGCCATCCTCCCTCTCGCCGGTGGGTGCGCCGATAAGAATAGCAGGGCTGCTTTGTAAGCCTTACGCGCTCTAGGATGGCACGCCAAGCATGACCTGCCTATGTGAAAAGCCCCTAGCTCACATGCAGTGATCAAATCTCGGTCCAAAATTCCCTATGCTACAGTCTTAGCACCAACTTAGACAGCGCATGATGGGATTGGCCTAAAATCATTTCACACCCTCTCAAACCGCTGGTTTGCTACGCCCTTTTATTTTTTGGAAGGATTATCATTGTGGGCCAGACAAATAGACGATCATAACTTCATAAGCTTACACAAAAAGCAATAGAATCAGATTTGAAAGACACCCCAAAACTTATAAGTTCATGGGCAGCACCATTACAAACTCGGAGAATATACCACCTAAATATCAGCAAAATTATAAACAATTACGTTGTGGATATCCCTAAATATAGCGCCATTGGGTCCGTTTCCTTCACTAGCATCATGAAGATTCAGAGCATCAGTCTCAAAGATGAGCCGAACATTTTCCCAGATCAACAACAGCGGAGAGACCTCAGAGCATCAGCCTCGAACTCCGAAGATGAGCCGAACCACTTCTCAGAGATCAGCAACAGTGGAGAGAAATCTTTACAGACACCAAAGCTTCAGAACACAACGCATCCTGGAGAGCAGAGGGAACTCCTGCCGCTGCCATAAGCACGTCATCGTTGCTGTCCCTCCAGAAGGACTAGAACCATCCAACCATCAATGTGCAGCTTAAGAACTTCAATCGGTGCAGTCCGGCTTAGCATGGGGTTTTACCATAGCCGGCTTGGTCATGTGCTGCTTGAAATCCTAGCAAGAACATATTTATCACATTATGAGCCACATCTCCATTGACAACAATTTTGTTACGTGCGCGCCACGCCACCAACACCACCACAACAACAAAACATCTGAGAAAAACAACCCTTCTCATCACCACAGTTATTTTTTGAACTCCCTTCTCACCCATAGTTCATAACGGTAAAACGAAGGAGAGCCCTTTTCCAAAATGTAATCATAAACCCAGTAATAATACTCCGGTAAAAAAGAAAAGAAAGAAAACCAGATGCACGTACGCCACATTCACCTGCGCCAGCTGGCACTTCTTTTCCCTCCTCCCTCTTTCCACCGCCTCGTCTCTAACCGTATTCTCTCTCTTCTTTCCTCCTCTCCCCTTCTCTCTCCGATTGACGATGACATAGCACCCGGGTATCGTCAAGGAGGACAAAACTTGCCACTCGGGCATAGGGTGGGCCAGGCCGACTACTCAGAGTCCGACTACAACACGGGGGTGCATCATCGACTTGGAGTACAAGACATGGACACGTACCTGCCCGGAATCCCGGGTGGCAGTTGTAACCGAATAGGAAACATATCTGTAAGCCGATCCGGACTCTTGTAACTCTACCCCGGCCGCCTATATAAGGCCAGGTAGGGATCCCCGGATAGGTAGACAAAAAAGAATAGATCTCTCAGATCATCTGATCATAGGCATAGACACATATCCTCATACGGGATACCATCAATATCATCTACCAAACACAGGACGTAGGGTATTACCTCTTCTCGAGGGCCCGAACCTGTCTAAACTCTGTGTCCCGTGTGCACCCATCTAGATCTGCTACTCGTACACCGCCCCATATTCAGTATTGCCGGAATAATACTCCGACAGTTGGCGCGCCAGGTAGGGGACGTGCGCGTAGATCCATCTGAACAGATCCAGATGGGTTTCTTCAACAACGACGGTGACTTTGTTCCGGGCCAGGTCATGAGCTTCGACCCCCGGACCTCCGCCGCCACTCCAGGATAAGCTCTCCGATTCGGAAAGCTCGACTTCATCGCCGACTTGCTCGGCAGGCTCTACCTCGGCGACTCGGCTTCCAGCCAGTTGACCGGGGGTTTTCATCGCCGACTCCAACGCCGACTTGCTCGGCAGGCTCTACCTCGGCGACTCGGCTTCCAGCCAGTTGCCCGGGGGTTTCATCGCCGACTCCAACGCCGACTTGCTCAACAGGCTCTACCTCTGCGACTCGGTTTCCAGCCAGTTGCCCGGGGGTTTCATCGCCGACTCCAACGCCGACTTGCTCAACAGGCTCTACCTCTGCGACTCGGTTTCTAGCCAGTTGCCCGGGGGCTTTGTCGCCAGCTTCATCGTCGACTTGCTCGGCAGGCTCTACCTCGGCGACTCGGCTTCCAGGCAGTGGTCAGGGGCTTCATCGCCGACTGCATCGTCGACTTGCTCGGCAAGCTCCACCTCAGCGACTCGGCTTCCAGCCAGTTGCCAGGGGCTTCATCGCCTTTAGTGCTCGGAACCTCATTCGAGTTGACTACTTCGGCAATCAACTCCAACAACCTGATCGCGCTCGAATCGAATCTACTGCTCGGGAACGGGTCTTCACCCGTCGAATAGAGATCCCGACTGGTCGATACGATCGAGTCCCTTCTACCCGTCCTCGACTACGACTCGGACGGCTTCAAGGGTTCGGGAAGCCACAATCCTTCTCGGGAGGACTTCATGGTGGACTCGGATGCGCCGTACGCCCGACTACACCCGGGGGCTTACCGACTGAAGGATAAAAACGGCAACCTCGTCACCAACGCTTGGAACATTGAACAGCTAAGTCGTTTCTATGCGTAAGCTTTGTACTTCCATATTTTAATTATGAATAAGTGAATAAATATTTCTTTGCTCCATCCGAGTAACTTTTGGGGTTCCCGACTGGCCCGCTATGCGCGCCCACGGCTACTCATAGCGGACACTCGGGGGCTACACCACACTGGGTGCGCCTAAACGCACTCGGGCTCCTCTCTTTCAACAATTATTTTAGTACTGTGTAAACAGCCCGGCGTTAACTCTTCGTCTTCGATCGCCGGTCTACGCCACAACCCTGCGCTACACGAGAAACAGCCCACGGCTAATCTCTACGCAATGGGGGCTACGACGGGTCGGCAAGAGCACACACAAAGGGCTAACTTACACATGAACGAATCTTTACGAAAGAAGAGATTAATAAACATGACACAAGTTCACCAAAACATGCAGAGTCACACTCGGACTTCCCGAGTACTTAACATGCATTTGCGAACGGTTCATGTATTTATTCCTACTTCCACAGGTTAGCGCGGTCGGCGAAGGCGTTTCGCTGCAACATAGACCTCCTCCTCCTCCATCAGCCTCGAGAAAATCATCAAGACCCTTCGCTCGGTTCCACGAACCGAGTGGAGGCTCGGGGGCTACACCCTCTGGGTGCACTGTTCGTGCCCCCAGAATGAAGTCTACAATAAAGAACCTCTGTCCGACTGCTCTAGACAGACACCGAACAACTCGGGATCGAAGCACTGCAGCCTGTATTCTAGTTCTGACGTGAATTTCGAGGGTATTCCCCCAGAGGGACACTAGTTGGACCTGAGCCGCTCGGGATACCAGATACCACTCAGGAATTCAGTCGGGACTCATGAAGTTCTAAAGTCCCTCACATTCTCCCTGCAAGTGATGACGAGGCCCGCTCAGGCGGATGCCACTCGGGAAGCCTGCCTAGGGGAGAGGGCAAAAGCACTCGGCGTAACCAAGACAAAAATCAGCTACTCGGGAATCATAAAAACCCTCCACTCGGTTCCACGAACCGAGTGGAGGCTCGGGGGCTACACCCTCTGGGTGCACTGTTCGTGCCCCCAGAGTGAAATCTATAACAAGACAAGGAGCCTCCGCCCGACTAATCCAGTCGGTCGAAGGCTCGGGGGCTACTGACGATGACATAGCACCCGGGTATCGTCAAGGAGGACAAAACTTGCCACTCGGGCATAGGGTGGGCCAGGCCGACTACTCAGAGTCCGACTACAACACGGGGGTGCATCATCGACTTGGAGTACAAGACATGGACACGTACCTGCCCGGAATCCCGGGTGGCAGTTGTAACCGAATAGGAAACATATCTGTAAGCCGATCCGGACTCTTGTAACTCTACCCCGGCCGCCTATATAAGGCCAGGTAGGGATCCCCGGATAGGTAGACAAAAAAGAATAGATCTCTCAGATCATCTGATCATAGGCATAGACACATACCCTCATACGGGATACCATCAATATCATCTACCAAACACAGGACGTAGGGTATTACCTCTTCTCGAGGGCCCGAACCTGTCTAAACTCTGTGTCCCGTGTGCACCCATCTAGATCTGCTACTCGTACACCGCCCCATATTCAGTATTGCCGGAATAATACTCCGACACCGATCATCTCCCATTCCTCTTCTCTCCTCTCCCCTCCTCTCCCCAATCATCTCCCATTGCTCTTCCCTCCTCAGCCCCCAAATGGCCGCAAAGGAGGTGCCTATCCGCCTCGCCAGGACACAGGCAGAAGAAGATTTGTGGTTCGCTGTTAGGGGACTCTGGAACGAGGTGTTCAGGCTGAAGGACAGCTTCAAGCGCCATCCCGGTGGCGGTGATCAGTCACTGGCAATGCCGTCGAGCGAGCTTATCGAGGTGGATCAGAGCGGGACGCTGTTTCTGGAGCCACGACTCCTTCCCGTCCTCATGTTAATTTGTTCTTGACTAACTGCACTAGGATGTTGTTTCAGCTCTAAATAAGACTGGCCACTTCAAAAAGGAATGTTGATATGTGAATGTTTTTTTAACTCCTTTACAACCGAATCATAACTCAACAAGCACTAAGTACTAGAAGTACGTGGCTTACCCAGGAGACCACACTTACACAAGGGAACTCCTTTATTCACTACAAGAAACTTTAATACAACACTATTCTAACCTACCACTACCTAGGACTTTATGCCACACTCCCTAACACTCTCTTATACTCATGGTGGCTAGTAGTGGTAGCTCTTCCCTTCTTCTTGGTTACATAGTGGAGGGAGGGGTGTCACCCCTATTTATAGTTACATAAACCCGTTGGATTGTTGCCACATGGCACAATCAAAATCCTACAATACAACTCTAGAAACCTCTCTACAAATATCTTCTCTCTAGAGTTCTCTACAACATTATCCATCTCCTAGATATTTTTTTACTTCACAACAATTCTAGAGTTCTCCTCTAAAATATCTACCTATTTAATATTCCCCAATTTTAGAGTACTCCCTTCAAATATATCTTCATACTTATCCCTTATTTCTTCTAGAGTCTTCTGCTCAAATATTTTTCTCTTGCAATCCTCTATTGTCTTTTAGAACCTTCTCACTTTGCCATGAAGAATTATCTCCAATATCTCCGATGACAAATATCTAGGTATTCTTGAGAGCTCACAAACCTTCTAAAACCTTCTTGCTACAAGTATGCATTGGACTATATTTGACACTCCTCCTCAATGCATACTTGTCTAGTGAATTATCTCCTTGTCGATGTCCTTGAATCTTCTGAGCTCTGCCATTTCTCCCTTGTTTCTTTTCTTCATATCTCCATGGAGGTTGTTTGCCGTCAACTTGGTCCTCATTTTTTGTGATGATCGAGACTTGCTTCCATTCTTGCTGCAACTTTGCAGCTCACTTTTCTTCTTTGCTCTTCTCTACATTTGACCCTTTGCTTCTTCTTTATACGAAGGTAAAATAACTTGAGCAAGTGCATTACTAACGTACCTGATCCGGTGGTCTTGATCTCCAAACTCTGACCTCATGCTCCTTGGCCTCTAATGGACTTGGATGAAGATCATCAAGTGTAGAATGATCCATACCTTGTATGTCCTTCTCCTCTTTAGTGTGCACCGATGAACCTTCATATATAATCAGTGCTCTATCTGCAACTTCAATATGCTGATCATCCACTTGTGGCTTCTCAACATCACGAGATATATGCTCTATCTCCTCCAACTTATCCTCCTTCTCATTGTTGAGAGCCTCACAATCCTCATCACTGTCATATCCAACTACTAGAAGACCACCAAGGATATCTTGATTTCTCACCTCCGTGGAGAAGTCACCTTCTGCATCCCACTCTTCTTCGTCTTCTTCTTTGATTTCTTCTGGAGTCATGCCACCATCTGATAGATGCTCACTCGCTGTCAAGTCTTCTATAAAGTATACTTCATTATCCTCCATGCAGATTGCTGCCTCAGCATCCCACTTCTCTTCATTTATGCATTCTTCCATAGTCACATCCGTGGTAGTAGCCACATTTCCTTCTGAACGCTTCTTTGGGCTCCAACAGTCTCTAGCAAGATGACATCTCTTGCCACAGTTGAAGCACTCACCTCTCTTTCTCCTTTCTTCTATCAACTCTTGCTGATCTTCATCTCTCCTTCTTTGAGCTCCCCCTGAGTAGCTGCTCTCCTTTGGGCCACACCTTTCACCTCTTGTCCATTTCTCCTTTGCCGCTTCTCGGCCTTTAAGTGGACTATTCTTTTTGTTGACGAAGAGCGCCTCCTCTTCATCCTGCTTTCTAAAGGTGATGTTGCCCATCTGCTTGGCTAATGCCTCTTGATTAGCCAACAAGTTCTCGAGCTCAACTAAGGAAGGCTGTGGTGGCCATCCTCTCACTGTGGCCATAAACCCGTTATACTCGGGTCTTAGGCCATGGAGGATGATCCTCCTCATCCTTACCTCACTAATCTTCTCCTCAGGATCAAGCTGGCATATTTCACGGTAAATATTCTTTACTTTTGTAAAGTATTGAGATACCTGCAAGCTCGTTTTCTAGGAGCTGGAGTCGCGCCTCTTTCTTCTTTGAGAACAGCTTCGCCAATGTCTCCCAAGCCGTCTTCGGTGTCTTCGCATCTCGTATGTGCTCCACCAGGTCCTCTTTGATCGTCGTCTTCAACACGAACATAGCCTTGCCTGCCTTGATACGCCACTTCCGCAAGGCTTCTGCATTATCTGGAGGAGTTGTCTCGGTGCTTGCAACGACCTCCCATAAGTCCTGACCCTGTAGGTAGGACTCCATGCAGGTCTCCTAATAACCATAGTTGTGGCTATTGAGCATCTTCAAGCCACTGCTTGTGCTCATGAGATCTGTCATCTCAACTGACACCCAATGTCCTTCGCTTGGTCTTAGACCAGCGATCTTCACAGTCCCAGACTGTGCTCCGGCAGAATCTCCCCTTAGCGCCTCTCAATGACACACCTTGTAAGCACCCCGCGCTTACCAAAACTTGCACCGACCAATGGAAGTGCCCAGCACTTACCTAAGACTCCTCCCACTCTCGACGGTTCCAAACCGTCTGCTCTGATACCAACTGTTGGGGATGGCTCTCTCAAGGTGGCCCTTGCTACCCACACTATATGAGGACCTACAAACACTCTCGACACCGACGAGTCTTTACTTCTATACTTAGTACTTTGCTTCCGGGCGACTGTGTCACTCACGTTGAAGCACCGTTGTGATTTCGGACGACCGAGTCGCTCACGTCGAATCACAACTCAACAAAGAACTTCAATGAGATGATTTTGCCTTCGCCATTCATGAAACACCCAAACCTGTGGTTGCCCAATACAATGCTAGTCAGCACACACATAGAGAGTTACCATTTAATCATATATCTTGTGTTTGTTATAATAATAGCTGATCTTACTAGAGTATGATACAACCTCTTATTCATGTAATTGCAGGGTGCGAGTAGGGAGATTAGGAAGATTAACAAACTTACGTTAACCTCTGAGATGCGCATTAAGTTTGTTGAAGATTCTAATGATGATTGCGTATTCGCAGGAAGATGTCCAAAACATTAATGTGATACCTGAATCAGTCCCTGATTGGATATTTGGCAATGTCAGTCCTGCAAGGATGGACTTCCGCTGGTTCTGCCTGGGCAACTTTATTGCAAGTCTATCATCCTTAGAAACTGGAGAATAAGCTGTAGCAATATTGGACCTTATGGAGGAACACTGGCAAGAACTTACTGGAGAGATGCCCCTGAAGATCTGTTACCCAGCAATGGAGAACCAGGAATGGCAGATAGTCACTGTATGCGACCCAAAGAACACTAGATGGAGTTACCACAATGCAGGATCACGGTCAGGTAAGTCTGGAAATAGTTGGATTAGCATCTGATCGTTCAGATTTCATGCTGGTTTAGGAGTAATATTGATGTGCTAACTAGCTCTTCTGTTAAGGATTGCTTTACATTGATAAATGATTTTTTTATAAACATTGAAGAAGTTGCAAGCTTGACATAGTATCTCTTATCAAAGTAAAGAAACAATATTATTAGAAGTATTACACTCAGTATGTGGAAACTAATTTTGTGTAGCAATATTCCTGTTGTATTTGATGTAGCATAGGAGCTGATTATGATAATCCTTAGGCAATTATCTTCAGCAAAATGGTTAAGCGTGAGTATTTCCAGAAAACTTGATTATGACACCCATTCCTACCATGCCTCTGAAAACACATGCACCTATTTTACACCCCTGTGGTTTGCCGGTTTAGGACTTAGGGAGGTACTTGCTTGGTAGCATTTACTTTTGTACCGAGCTTTGTACTTGTCCATGGTGCATATGTGTGTACTGAATTCAAAGAACCCGAGGAGATTGGCACCTACAGATGATCTTGTAGTCCCAGCTTCCTAACCATATATGCATTGCCATTTATCACCACGGCTATATTCATTCACTACTAGCTGAAGATCCGCGAGATAGCACGACAAAGCGTAACCTATCCTGTGTATTATGTTTAGTACATATATAGAGACTATGACATTAATTTTAGGATTCCGTATCACTGATTTACTGGTCATATAGCTTAGTGAGGAGGAAAAAATTAACAAATTCGTTATATTTTTCACAGATGAAGCAACCGAAGTTACAGCTTACAACTTGACCATATGTTCAGTAAGCCCGGACCATGATACACATGTGGCTTCTACAGAGAAAATCTCGAAATCAACAGAAGATGCTATGAACACTGGAATCTTCGTAACCAAGTGAAGAACGAACCCACTGCAAGCTGACTGCTGGCAACAGTGAACTGCTGAAACATTGTTACGAACTTTCCTGCAAAATCATGCAGCTCTCTTGTGTCTATGTTGGATTCGAACAATGGATGAGAACCGGGACCAGAATGAGCTAGATGTCCTTTAGGATGGGCCATCCTTTCTTAGCAATTTCATCAATCTTGGAGTTCATTCTGTTGAAACGTGTGACTCGGTCACTTCCGTGAACGTTTTCTCTGCATGCTTGTATAAGCTGTTACTAACCATCTCTAAGAATTGCTATGCGAGAAGTTTGGGATATTCCTGAAGAGCTTCTTTTGTCAGAAAGGGGCCTGACTGGTCGTTAATTCTCCTTGTCCTTGATAATATGGGTGTACTCATGTGCACACGGTGGATGTTCTTGTTTTGGAGATCATGGCACCTCCGTAATGATCTCATTTTTGGCAAGGGGGTCAGATTCCACACGCATCTCAAAGGAAACGGAAACGGAAGCCTTGGACCCACACGCATGGTGAAATAACACGCAAGGAAACGGAAACGGAAGCGCGAGTGCAAAAATCCACGGAGGCGAGGGCCACCTGCAAAGGGCAGGTGCGGACACCCACGCCACTGCTGCCGCGCAGCGCAAGCGCCGCCACCGAACGCGCCCGGCCTCCTCCCGGATTCCCCTCTCCCTCCCTACCTCCCCGTCCCAGCCGAGGCGATGCGACCACCCCAAATCCAGCCCCTTCCCTTCCCCTCCTCCCCTCCTCCCCTCCTCGCGGCGCTTTGCCCCCCTCAAATACCGCTCCACCCACCCTCTCGGTGGATCACCGTGCCCCGCCGTCCGGTGGGAGTCGAGGCGGTCGGTCGGTTCTTGGGTTTGTTCTGAGCGCTGCCGGGGCTTGGATGGGCTGGGCCAGCGCGAGCAGCGACCGGCGGCGGAGGTGGGCGCAGCGGTCGTGCCGAACTGGAGGCGGCTGCGGGGTCGTGAGGCGGACGGTGGCGGCGCCGGCGCCGAAGGAGGGCGGCACGAGCGCGGCTCCGCGGCGTACTAAAGGTTAGCGTCGGATGTACTTCCTGGGATGAATTCGGCGTTTGGATTCGTGGCCATATTTTGTTGTTGTTGTTTTTATGGTTGATTTGAGCGTCGGGCGTTGCATGTTTTGCTGTTTTTGCTTGATTTTGTTGGGTTATTTCATACCGAGGTTAGTGGTTGCTTCCTGGAATGGAATCTTGTTATGAGGCATGAAGCTCCACCACTAAAGAATTCTAGTGGCATGAGTAGTCACTAAAGAATTCTAGTGGCATGAGTAGTTTCGGTTCTCAATTGGCTAGAAATGCTGAAAGATCTGATTGTATGAAGATGTCTCCAACAAGTGCAAAGTGTTCCCTTGCAGAGAAAATGTCACTGTTACGTCAACCGGGGCATGGTCACAGCTATCAGAATCAGAACTGCATCGGTGCATTAAATCAGAGGCATAAGATTACACAATCTGGAGGAGCAATTAACATGTTAAGAAAAGAGGAGATTTGTAAGCAGTCTGATTCTTCAACAGGGAGACACTGACAAACTTTTTTGGATAATGCATTAGTTCGACGAAGCTCACAACCATCCAATGAAGAATCATCTGAAGAATTATGGAGCTGTACAAACAATGAATCTGATAAGGTTGTATGCTTTTCCTCGAGTCGCAGCACTGATGATTTGCAAGTATCTTTTTCAACTTACACTAGTGACTCAAGTGACAACTCCAAGTTCTCTTCTCTGGGTATAGTAGCCAATGATCAATGGAAGATGACTTTCAAGAAGGTATACAATAGAAGCTATTTGTACTAATACTGATCAAGTGCTTCACAAGAAAATGTTGTAGCTAATTTTGTGTTGCTTTTCAAAGCAGATCCCTGGCTAAGACCTGAGCTTGTTAATTTTCCATCAGTAGAAACTGTTGCTGAGGTAGAAGTCATTGGTCGAATTAGTGATTACTTATGCTCTGAGATGGAAGCGAGTGAAAATGATGAAACCATACAACTGGTTGAAGATATCCTTGAAGAATTTGGAGAAGAGGAAAGAGACTTTTCTTACTTGCTGGATATACTAATTGGCTCTGGTATTCACGGCATCAAGGAGGATGAGCTGTACAAGGTGTGCCAGTCTCTTGATTGTCCTGCAGGTCATGATGTGTTTGACAAGCTTGAAAAGAAATACATGAAAGTTGCTCAATGGTCAAGGTCAGACAGGAAGCTTACTTTTGATATGGTAAACTCCATATTGTCAGAAAGTCTTGCCCCATGTTTGGACATGCATCCCTTGGGTAAAAACTGCTAGGAATATGGCACCAGTGTGGGGCTCATATGGTCTCTTGGAGAAAGTGTTGCAGATGTTGACTCAGAGACGAGAAGAACTTGCACTAAGTGAGCCTAAGCCTGAGAAGAAAGCATTTGATCAGAAGTGGCCAGACTTAGCAGATTGCATCGACAAGGCAGGAAGATATGTTGAGAAAATGATAAAAGATATCTTTTGGAAGAGCTGGTTCTGGAGTTGATGTCCAGTTAGGTGATAAGCTACTGCCAGAGCTGCTGTCAGGTTTCCACGGCCCAAATAGGTTCCGAATTGCTGTAGGTCCTTGTTTTTGTGCTAGGTTAGGTTGATAATTGGTTGTATTGTTTCGTTGGTCCTTAAGGTCAACTTTTTTTTTGTTAAAGCAGTGGTTGACATTCTTTTGGTTGAGTCGCCGTGCTTGTTGTGTTATTTCTTTGAGAAGGTGCTTGTTGTGGTATAGGGTATCTGGGCAAGTGGTAAATTATGTTAGATTAGGTGAGGTACATAGTTAAAATTCATTTGTAGCACGAAAAAGAAGCACAATGTGTAAGTAGCGGAGTAGTTTCCTTTTTGTTGGATTTTGTCAGTTCTGAGGCATTTCAAGTATGTAAATCAGGCAAGTGTAGTTATATGAACATTTATATTGTTATTGGGAGAGAAAAATGAAGATTGTTTATCTACCATAACTTCTGTTGGTGAAAGACTCGGTAAAAAGATGCTTAGGAGTAAAATTGTACTGCTTGAATGTGACCATTGTAGTAGCACTTTGCAATTTACATAGAATTCCTGTCGATATATTCTATTTCCTGTTGATGATGGATAAAACCATCTTGAATTCCTGTCGATATATTCTATTGCCTGGATCTTTTATTTGTTTGTTGTCAGTTAGCATTCATTGCGTGCCAGATGAGATCTGGACAAACATCTAAAAAGTGGGTGGAAATAACAGAGATGCTGAAGCGCGTCATTGTCGCGCCTCCTAGTTGTGACAGCTGAATTCACAATCCATTTTCATTCTTATAATTAAGATGGAATGCGAAAGAAATGTTTTATTTGTCGCCTCAATAGTGCTCACTATAATCATGCCCAATTGATGCAACAAAACAACACAGCTTAACAATATTTAATAATTATGTACTATAATATTCTTGAACAATTATCTTGAATAAACTGCTACCACAGATATCACACCCATGGCAATTCTGCGAACTGGCTGCTCGACCATGGCAAAACATCTGTGCAAGCCCAGCAGCCAGGACCAATTCCCAAGGCGAATAAAGCGCAAAATTGGGTAGCGCATGAACTAGAGCAGCTAGCTAGGAGAACCATGCATACTGCATAATGTTGTTTGGCTATGTCAATGAGGGGTTTGGGGGACGTGTCACGTGCGGATTCGATGAATGCAAAAGCCGCGGCGTGATCTCCATTGTCTTAAAAAGAATCATTGAGAATGAACTAGTAGCAATTACTCCCTTCGTCCACAAATGTAAGACGTGTACGAAATTTAATGTCTAACTTTGATCAATAATTAAACCAATACTATTGACTTATACTCCCTTCGTCCAACAATGTAAGGCGCGCACACATTCCAAGATTTATAATTTGAGCTATAATATTTTAGTTATGTGATACAAAAATGATATCATCGAAAAGTATTTTCAAAAATGAATCCAATGATACCACTTTTATGTCACGTAACTAAAATAATATAAGTTTAATTGTAAATATTAGGATGCATGTGCGTCTTACATTGTTGGACAGAGAGAGTATGACATAGTAGTGGTATCATTAGATTCATATTCAAACGTATTTTTAAATGGTATCACTTTTGTATTATATAATTCAATATTATTAACTTAATTACTGATCAAAATTGAACCTTAAATTTCGTGCACATTTTACATTTGTGGACAGAGAGAGAGAAGATCATGTTCGGGTGGGCCAAGCGCTAAAACCGATTCGAATTTCCTCTTCAAGTTTATTACCTCGTGCAAAGTGACAAATTAAAGTAGCTCTATTGGTGCAAAAAGCTACTCCGTATCGGTTTTTCATAATCCACAGTAAAGTGAAAAGGCAGTCATAATACATGTCCAAAGTGCAATAAACTCTTTATTTTAGTCTCCAAGATGCAACTTATAGCCATCGATTTCTATATATTATTTTTACTAAGAGCAAAAATATCATTTTACCTTGAGAAATCTTTTAATGACAAATCTGTTGAAGTTCTTTCCATGTCACGATAAAATATTTCACACGACAGTTAAAAAAACTTGACACAACTACGGTGACTTGCTACATTACAAGTTACAAAAAGGCAGCTCTACGCATGCAATTAACATAAACACACTTTATTTGACATAACGTTTCACGAAACCACACTTTATTTGATATAACGTTTCACAAAACCACACTTTTAAGCATGCGTTTCGGAAAACCACAATTTCTTTGTGTAATATTTCACAGAATAACTTTCTTTGGCATAATACTTCACATAACCCCACTTTCTTTGATATATATATGTCACATAACCACACTACTTCCAAGGGTTGCGTAGCAATGCTTGTTGGGGAACGCGCTACGAAAAACAAAATTTTTCCGCGCACGAACCAAACCAAGAAACACTATCGAGGTGTAGGTAACGATATCATACCTTCGACGATCACGTCAATGCAGCGGAGAAGTTGACCGATGTCGATGATGTCCGCAGACTTCCGCAGCTAGGTTATACCTCCCAGCCACGAGAGCGATCTCCTCGTGAATAGTTCGCCCGATCAAACGCCGAAGTATACGACGTCTCCGAGGTATCCACGCGTACCGGATCAGCGACACCGTGGTAATGTGTGGACCAGCACACAAGAACAGCGGGGATCTACGAGAAGGAGAAGCAGCAGCGCACCGGCAGTTGTACTAGATCCAATCTAGAAGAGAGAGAAAAAGAAGGCTGTGGCCAATCTAGAGATGGCCGGCCTAGGGTTTAGTCCAAGGGACTAGGGCTGCCTCTGGGGCTGCTTGGGATACCCTTTGAGGTGCCCTGCCCCTCTATTTATAGGGGTTGGGGCAGCTCTCCCTAGGCAGGTAGAGTCCTACTCCAGCAGGGACACCCTGTTGGAGTTGGAGTCCAACTCCACTAGAACCTTCTAGAACCTTCCAATACTTTCCGGAACACTTCCGGACATCACCGGAACCATCCGGGACCTTCCGGAACACTTTCGAGATCATCCGAAACACTTTCGGAACCCTTCTCTCTCGTTCTCTATAAATCGTAGCATTCCTAAATGTCGCTAAAACGTTAAGCGTGTGACCCTATAGGTTCGAGTATATGTGGACATGTCCGGAATACCTTCCGGTCAATAATCGTCAGCGGGATCTGGACACCCATAACGACTCCCACATATCATCGAAGATCTTTATCGAGCAAACCTTGTATTGTCGCATACAATTCCTTTTGCCTTACGATACATTACACAACCCGAGGCGAGACTTTGACGGTATCCCTGTGATCAACTCCTTGATCACCATACCTAGTTATCCTCGTTACCGGTTTGTACTCTTTTCTCGTTTCCGTATTCCGGTATCCCCGTGACTAACCTTTTAGTCACAATACCTGGCCAGGCGATGCTGGACACCGTAATACCGAGTGGGCCCAGAGTGTATCTCTCCATCGCCGGATGGGCAAATCCCAGTCTTGACATATCTAGAACCACGATATACTTTCTGGTGTACCTGAAAGTCACCTTTATAATTACCCAGTTACGACGTAACGTTTGATGACCCCAAAACAACCATCTGGTATCCGAGTCTATGATATTCTCATGGTCTAAGGACGCAAGTAAACGTTAACACATCATGAGAAGATACTGACAACATATTGACGAAGTGATTTTACAGTATCTCATAAGGGGTCTATCCAACACCATTGTTACCCTAACAATGTGTTCCCATTATTGCCGGCATCCTTGTTACATTAACAATGCCCATGATCAGGAAAACAAGATCATCAACAATACATGAGCTAGTCCAGAGGCCTGACTAGGGATCTGAATGGTGTTTATTATTTCACACATGCAATTAGGTTTTCCTCTGAATCTCATATTCAAGAACCAATGCAATTTTAGCATAGAACATAAACTTAATCATGAACATGAAAATAGAATAATAACAACTTTATTATTGCCTCTAGGGCATATTTCCAACAATGCTAACAGCCACCACATATGTGTTGCTACCAAGTGGGCCCAATTTGTCAGTATTGCTGCAACACTTATGTGTGATTTTGTGAAATGTTATGTCAAAAAAAGTGCGGTTTTATGAAATGCTATGTCAAAAGTGTGTTTTATGAAATGTCAGTCAAAAAAGTGTGTGGTTTTACTTTTGACGAAAAAAGTGTGGTTTTGAGAAACTTTTACATCATCTTAAATTCACCTCCAAATATAAGGCCGTGCATAGGGCGAATTAATTTTGTCAAGTACTAACCAGACACAGTTCCATGCTCAGAGAGGATCTCCTACAGCACTCACTGTGCCACTCCAACGACAGAATGTTTCTACATAATCCCAACCATGTTTATGTAAATTCCTATCAACCCAGATCCCCATGATGACGCAAGAAAGGTATCCAAACTCTGCTGCGATTCTAAAAACAGAAGTCGCTTCTGGGTCTCCAACTCGAGGCATCTTAAATCCAGTGGTAGAACACCTGAAGAAATGTTTGAGATATAATAAGAAAAAGCAGCTGAATACATGAGTTGCTACAAAAATAACAAACATAAATCAAATCATAGGACAAATCAACCTCCATACAAATTTTAAATCCTGTAGTATTAGAACACCTAAAGAAATATAGGTTCTCAAACATGAGAAAAAGGTAGTTGACTACATGAGTTGCTTCGAAAGTAACATAAAAAATCAAATCGATCTCCATACAAATCTAATGATCACAAAAGTCAGCTTAGACTTCAAGGGAAAACTCAGTCAACTTAAAATTAATCACATTAAATATTGTTAAACCCACCAAAAGGTGGCAAAGAAGAGAGATGGCCTCACTCGCTAGGAAGTTACTTTTGGTCTATTATATAATTATATCCTAATTCAGTAATTCACACATTAAAAATATGCCCATTTCACTTTCTCAACAACCAAACCAACCCATATATTCCTCAAACAGGTTCCCAAGTAAAACCCCCACTCACCCAACTGCAGACTAGACTTGTCGGATCCTCCAGCCTACATCTACTGCCATGAGGTACAGAAACAGCAGGATATCCTTTAGCTAAAATAACGAGACAAGATTATGGAAGACACATAATTGTTTTCTGTGATATATCAATAAAAAGTACAGATTCAGAAAATCGAGAAAATAAAAGAAATTCAGAGAATTGCAGAAGGACAAGGAGAATAATCACGACCAGAGAGAAAATTCATAGATAATAAGATAACAATGAAATAAATTACCTCTACATCTATATTCCAAGGTATCTTATCAAAGTACGGAAAAATACTTATCCCTAACTACTAACGAGTTGCAGGAACATCAATACGGTTATCCTGAAACAATGCACTGTTATCCGTTTTGAAGAAATAAACAATGTACTGTTATCCTAAGTTACCCCGATACGGCGATACCGATACCGGTACGCGATACGGCGATACCCCGATACGGCATTTTTTCAAAAACACCGATACGGCGATACGTTAGTATATATATAATAAATAATAAATATACTGAAATTAATGAATATTTATAAGGAAATGAGAAAACCGATGGTTTTAGAATACCTAGATATTGATGACAGATACGATAGCAATATACCATGAATAAGCAAATTCAGACCCTAGTTCTTGCCTGGTTTAGTGATTCATGTCTGCCATCCATGTGGACAAATGAAACAAAATTAATACTGGTTTCAACAAAACCTATTGTTAGGAATAGACATCAACAACCAGTAGGTTGAGATGAACATTGTCTCAAAAGAAAAAAAATTGGGATTGTTCATATGAATTCAATGTACGATCTAACTGGAGTACTTAGAAATGTACAGGATTAAGGCATGTGGCATAGACTCCAGAATTTCCCTACAGATTAAGGGACTTGAGTCTATGTACACAACCACCATGAAATCAAGAGGTTAAAATGCTACCTTCACAATTACCTGGGTAAAATGGAAGGAAGCGGCGGCGGCGAAAGCAGGGCCGGGAGGGGAGCGGCGGCGAGCCGGCGACGAGCTGCAGCGGGAGCAAGGCCGGGAGGGGAACGGCGGTGGGAGCAGGGGAGGGAGCGGCGGCGGCGGCGACTGCAGGCGCAGGGGCGAGGAGCCAAGGAGCGACGGCCGCGGCGGGAGAAGGGGCGGGGAGCAGGGGCGCAGCGGCAGGAGCAGGGGCGGGGAGCGGCGGCCGGCGGCGGCGGCGGGAGCAGGGGCGGGAAGAGGCGGCGGCGGGAGGGAACGGCGGCTCCAGATCGGGAGAAGGATTTGGAGGCCGGCCTCACGGGGGTGATTTAGGGTTTGAGGTATAGACGTATCGGGACGTATCGGGAATTATTTTCTTTATTTTAAAATCAGGAAATCACCGATACTTCTCAGATACGGTATCTGAGAGTATCCGATACGTATCAGTATCTGATACGGTATCTGATACTGATACGGTATTTTTTGGCCGTATCCACGTAACGTAGCTGTTATCTTGTAACTACAGCACTAGGCATGTCATTTTCAATCAGCAAACCGACAATTCAACAGAAACTCAGCAATAAAACATCAATAAATGTTTCAGAGCAACCTGATAATGATAGTTTGTTCCGGCTGCTTAGCTGCGATTCAGAAACAAACGAGTCCCGATGATACACCCCCGAAGACGATATCTGACAGAATCAGAAAGCATAGGCATTATTATTCAAAAAAAAATCATAGGCACTCATCAACAGCAGCAATTTACATTAACAAGTAGATAATCCACCAAGCATTTGCATACTAGAGAAGAAATTCAACCAGATATGTAGCATAAAGAGTGAAAGTTGTTAGTTGCCAGATCTTTCCCCCATCGATCCTAAACACTAGGAAGACGCCATACTACCCTCTTTGGATTTACTGAAGTTTAACCACCTCACCTAGTCCTGATGGAGGGATCGGAGGCGGCGGAGATCTGAAGGAAGCGGCGGTGCAGAGCTGGAGGAGGACAGCGGCGGGGTGGTGGAGATCAAGCGCAGCAGTTCAACCAGGCCAGCTTTCGTGCCGTCGGCGAGAGAAGGAAGGGCTCGAACCCAAACCGGACGCAGCCAGCCAGAAATCCATCCATATATATAATATCTGTACGTAATTCGTGGCAGACAAGGTCATCGGAAAATCCACAGCGGGTCGGATCGTGCGTCAGACGGCTTGGATCGCCTCAGCTAGACACGGCAGTGGCATCCCCCATGATCGAGGAATCTACGGCCGTTCGATCGTGCGTGTGACGGCTAGGATCGCCTCAGTGAAACAAGGCGGTGGCATCCTCCATAATTTTGCGTGGTTTTTGGATCTTTATCAGATTTCGTATGGTAAGTGGCATCGCTGGTATGCGAAGACCTTTTTTTGATAGGACGGCATGCGAGGATTTCGTATTGATATAGGGTTACAGATCCTTTGTATGTCCGAGGGTAAAGTGATATATTTTTTTTCCTTTTTTTCATGTCTCACTCTGCCCTTGTGATCTCCTTTCTCTTATCTTGCATTACTGTCTTCTCTCGCTCCTGTTGCGCTCTACCTCCTTTCCTCTTCTCTAGTTCATGGCCTTTCACACTCTAGTCATCATGCCTTTCACGAGCTCACACCCCGTCTTCTATCCTCGTTGTCACCCACTACTCCTCTACCATGCCCTTCTCTAGCTTCCCTCGCGTGGCTATATTTTATCGGACACTGATGCTATCACTAATGAGATAGCGCGTGGGAACGACCAGGCGTAGTTCCAGATGGGAAGGGCGGGAGGGGGCTCCCAACAGTCGGGCGGATTGAGGTGGAATAAAGCCTGGCGATCAGAGAAGGTGAAAATGGGGAAGGAAACACCCGTGCCTTCCTATATCAATGGAAATCATGAGGAATTGAGAAGCTCGTGGTGCAATTGGAGGTGACACACAGAGCTCGTCCCAAAAATGGAAGAGTGGAGCGATTGGATGGTAGGAGGCGGCCATGGGACTATTTTACTGTAGATGAATGGTAGAACAGTATTGGAATGTGTCTTACTTGAGGTGATTTCTCTAGGAATATAGATGTTAACAAATCAGGGCAGTAGTTTAGCTGCCTAGTGTGGTTTGCTTAGGTACTAATATAGACTGGGAGAGTATTCTTTTTTATTATCTAAAAAACTAAGAATGGTTTATCGAGATGGAGAAAATCATGTATTGAAATACCAATAGTTCTGTCTTTTCAATTTAGACATGCCCATTTTCCTTTTCTATTTTTCCTTCTTACATTTCCAAAAGTTCTTTTCTTCAACATTTTGTTTTACATTTTCTCATGTTTTTCAAAAGAATTGATTAGTCCAGTTGTTTTCTTTTTAGTTGTTTCGCTAACACATGTGAATTTCTCTACAAACACCTTTTGTTGTTTAGCCTCAACGTGATCCGACAAATAAGAGGGTCTTTTTTCTTTTTAATCTGATACACAGTCCACTGCTTTCATCTTTTTTGACTTTGACAATTTTCTGGAAGTAGCGGAACATTGCTTTGAACTAGCTGGCTATAGTCCGCCCACTCAAAGAATAAAACCGAAATAAAACCTAATGCTTCATTTCCATAGTCCATACCAATAAGAGAAAAGCAACGTGCGTTAAATCTTACATACAAGTACTGAAAACATATTAAACTAGACTTGTTATTTTTTAGACATTGGTAATTCAGGGAATTCCATGCTTCAGGCATTTTTCTTTTCTTCCGCTTCCTTTTGTCCACTAGTACAGGCAGTCCTTGAATGTTTTAAGATTGTGTTGCTCCTTGGTTTTCAGGATCCTTCTGCACACTAAGCCTATACATAGCCGCTATACTGAGGGCGATGCCGCTAAACCAAGTCTCCGGGCTCTTTCTGTGAGCCACCACAATCCAGAAATAAGTATCTCTCCCTCCCTCTCCATTCAAATAAGCAAGTAGAAGATGAGCAAAACATAAATAAATTGGAAGAAGGTTTGGCAGCTGGCCTATATGATGTTTGCAAGGTAGTGAACAGAAATATTGGCTCCTCAAAAACAACCACCCAAATCCCTTTCTCGATTCATCCCAGTTCCCCTTCCCCTGTCCTCCTTTTGTATTCATGAATCCTCTAAAACTTTATCAGAATGAAATTTTCCTGCACCCACCTGCCACGAATCCCACAAAAACCTCACTTCTCCACGCGAAACCACCCAAGAATTATAGAACCGAGCTTGGATTAATCCTTATCGGACTGTACTGTTCTTCTTCTTCAGAAACCGGAGTTCAGCAAGTAAGGTTAAAGAAAACAATGATTGATTGTGCTTAAGCGCCATAGTAATCGTGCAAACCACATACCTTGTATGGGCGGGGCTGAGCCAAAGTACCTTTGCCCTAGGTCATACTCCCCTGGGAAAGCAAGGCCTTAGTAATTGGATCTGGAGTATCAACTGCTGGGAAAGTGGTGGCCGGAGTGCTAGCCACAATATGTTGGATCTGTAGTATCAACGGGAGATCGGTAGTCCTGACATGTTGTGCGGACTACGACGCGGGGTATGACTGAGCGGATAGTGAAATAGCTCTGTGATCTTACAGTCTGGTTGTGCATGTGACGACACGAATGCCACGACTATTGGTCATTTGTGGGTACAGTTGTGCACCTCTGCAGAGTGTAAGAAAGTATGGCATTGTCATTCTATGTTCCTGGTTGGAACCGCGAACGCGGCAGGAAATGGATCCATCGGGGATCCTAACAGCCTGTAAGGCATGAGATCATAGTCTTTTAAAGTAAAACTTGACTCTCTTACCTTACAAAATTGCATTGCTTTTGGATAGCATTGTTGTTCTCAGTAGATAGTGCATCAACCACCTCTTTGCTATTTCTAGACTTGTTGAGTATATTTTTTACTCATCCCTTTACTCTAATTCCTTTTACTAGAATGTGAGCTGACGACGGAGACGGAGGTAGTGTACGTCGAGGTCGACGAAGAAACCCCTGAAGAGCAGACATCATCAAAGGAGAACGAAGGCATCGACTATTACATCGAGTACCGAGATGAGAATGCTACCGAGTAGAAGTTTAGATTATGTGAGTCGAGAGATGTAGATAAGGATTTTGTTGTAACCAAGTGATAACGGTTTTAAATTCCCCGTACTTTTGGAAATAAGTTTGTAAGACTTTGTATTTGTTCTTCAAGCTTGTAAATTAAGTTTGTAATATATGGACCGCTGCAATATTTCTGATGTGCTACTCTGTACGATATATTGTGGATGAGAAGTCACTTTGTCTACAATATGTCAAAGACCGGCATATTATTCATGGGGGTAGTATGTGGGTCGCTGCATATCCTAATTACCTGGGATGATGTATACGTCGGAGAAGGACTCTGGGTCGGTAAGGAAACCACATGTGGGTATCCAGGACTTCTTAAACTAGGAATTCAATCCCGACGATTAAGATGATGGAACCCTTCTCAGAGACGAATCCGTGTCCCCTATGGTACGGTATACCCTCTATAAAAGGATCTGAAGACCTACCGAGACGACATCAGAGCTTAGATGGAGGATGCTTGATCAGATCATCAAATCACATAGCCAGAAGCTCAACCTGAAGACTTCCGAGCAGATAGAAGGGAAGATCAACCTCAACATCCACCCCCGACTAGTTGTAGATCCAATCTAGATTAGCCACATCCCCTTGTACCTTGTCTCGAGATCAATATAAGGCTCACGGGACATAGGGTTATTATCCTTGGGAGGCCCGAACCTTTATAAATCATTTGTCGACGGACGGATTTGTGTCCAGTTAGGTGATAAGCTACTGCCAGAGCTGTTGTTAGGTTTCCACGGCCCAAATAGGTTCCGAATTGCTCTCGGTCCTTTTTTTTGTGCTAGGTTAGGTTGATAATTGGTTGTATTGTTTCGTTGGTCCTTAAGGTCAACTTTTTTTTTGTTAAAGCAGTGGTTGACATTCTTTTGGTTGAGTCGCCGTGCTTGTTGTGTTATTTCTTTGAGAAGGTGCTTGTTGTGGTATAGGGTATCTGGACAAGTGGTAAATTATGTTAGATTAGGTGAGGTACATAGTTAAAATTCATTTGTAGCACGAAAAAGAAGCACAATGTGTAAGTAGCGGAGTAGTTTCCTTTTTGTTGGATTTTGTCAGTTCTGAGGCATTTCAAGTATGTAAATCGGGCAAGTGTAGTTATATGAATATTTATATTGTTATTGGGAGAGAAAAATGAAGATTGTTTATCTACCATAACTTCTGTTGGTGACAGACTCGGTAAAAAGATGCTTAGGAGTAAAATTGTACTGCTTGAATGTGACCATTGTAGTAGCACTTTGCAATTTACATAGAATTCCTGTCGATATATTCTATTTCCTGTTGATGATGGATAAAACCTATCTTGAATTCCTGTTGATATATTCTATTGCCTGGATCTTTTATTTGTTTGTTGTCAGTTAGCATTCATTGCGTGCCAGATGAGATCTGGACAAACATCTAAAAAGTGGGTGGAAATAACAGAGATGCTGAAGCGCGTCATTGTCGCGCCTCCTAGTTGTGACAGCTGAATTCACAATCCATTTTCATTCTTATAATTAAGATGGAATGCGAAAGAAATGTTTTATTTGTCGCCTCAATAGTGCTCACTATAATCATGCCCAATTGATGCAACAAAACAACACAGCTTAACAATATTTAACAATTATGTACTATAATATTCTTGAACAATTATCTTGAATAAACTGCTACCACAGATATCACACCCATGGCAATTCTGAAAACTGGCTGCTCGACCATGGCAAAACATCTGTGCAAGCCCAGCAGCCAGGACCAATTCCCAAGGCGAATAAAGCGCAAAATTGGGTAGCGCATGAACTAGAGCAGCTAGCTAGGAGAACCATGCATACTGCATAATGTTGTTTGGCTATGTCAATGAGGGGTTTGGGGGGCGTGTCACGTGCGGATTCGATGAATGCAAAAGCCGCGGAGTGATCTCCATTGTCCAAAAAGAATCATTGAGAATGAACTAGTAGCAATTACTCCCTCCATCCATAAATGTAAGACGTGTACGAAATTTAATGTCTAACTTTGATCAATAATTAAACCAATACTATTGACTTATACCCCCTCCGTCCAACAATGTAAGACGCGCACGCATCCCAAGATTTATAATTTGAGCTATAATATTTCGGTTATATAACATAAAAATGATATTATCGGAAAGTATTTTCGAAAACGAATCCAATGATACCACTTTTATGTCACGTAACCAAAATAATATAAGTCTAATTGTAAATATTAGGATGCGTGTGCGTCTTACATTGTTGGACAGAGGGAGTATGACATAGTAGTGGTATCATTAGATTCATATTTAAACGTATTTTCAAATGATATCACTTTTGTATTATATATTTAATATTATTGGCTTAATTGTTGGTCAAAATTAAACCTTAAATTCCGTGCACGTTTTACATTTGTGGACGGAGAGAGTATCATGTTCGGGTGGGCCAAGCGCTAAAACCGATTCGAATTTCCTCTTCAAGTTTATTACCTCGTGCAGTGACAAATTAAAGTAGCTCTATTGGTGCAAAAAGCTACTCCGTATCGGTTTTTCATAATCCACAGTAAAGTGAAAAAGGCAGTCATAATACATGTCCAAAGTGCAATAAACTCTCTTTATTTTAGTCTCCAAGATGCAACTTATAGCCCTCGATTTCTATATATTATTTTTACTAAGAGCAAAAATTTAGTGACAAATCTGTTGAAGTTCTTTCCATGTCACGATAAAATATTTCACACGACAGTTAAAAAAACTTGACACAACTACGGTGACTTGCTACATTACAAGTTACAAAAAGGCAGCTCTACGCATGCAATTAACATAAACACACTTTATTTGACATAAAGTTTCACAGACCCACACTTTATTTGACATAACGTTTCACAAAACCACACTTTATTTGATATAACGTTTCACAAAACCACACTTTTAAGCATGCGTTTCAGAAAACCACAATTTCTTTGTGTAACTAGTAAGCGCGCGTCTCGACTGATGAAATTTACATATATAAAATATTATAAGTCATAATGTTTACAGTAGTTTTCTTAAAAAATAATACTCATAATATAGTATTATCATTTATTTAACAAATAGTAATCAAGCACACGTAATGCAGTCGTATTGCCCAACATATACTGCGCCAAGTATGAGCTACTTTCTAAATTTTGAAGTTTCATCTACTCTAAGATAATCTCAACAAAATTTAGAATTATCTTCTCAGACAATATATTTGTTTAAAAATAATACTTGGACGAATATTAAGGGAAGTAGAATCATAGTCATACTTTCTAAAAATCTTATCAAGAATATATAATATACATTCTTCAATTTTTTTTCAAATTTATCCTTTGTACATTATTTCAGACTCCTACCCGTATATGGCAGCCGTATTCACAACAGGGATGCATATCACCGTCAAAAAGTTCGAAGAGATGCAGAAAACCATTTTCACATACCTGCTCATTGTCATAAGAACCTTAATATAAACATTGTGTGATTTACCTCAAGATTAAACAATTTTTTTCAATTAATCTTTTTTTAATCTAAATTTTAAAGTTAACCTGCGTTGAAAAATATTTTCAAATCTGACCCTTTTGGTGGCGCCACGTGGTATGGTACCGCAGATGTCGGCGCCACAGTCCACGACGTCGCAGATCTCTTCCCGCTGGCAGCCCTGCTGTCGTGGGCGCTAACATGGCAAGGCCTGGAGCGCCAACATTCATGGCGCCGTAGCTGCAGCGCCGTGGCCGCAGCTGCTATACCCAGAACTTAAGAATATTATTGTCATGCGTGGATTTAGATCCGATATTTGATGATCCGCAGAAAAAAAAAGAATAAAATATCTTATCAAAAGAGAAAGTATATTTTAGGATCAGCAACAAACTATTAACAAAATATCTTATCAGAAGGGTCTAACCCATGGTAAAAAAGACAGCTTAAACATGCTAATTCTGATATTCTTTGTCCAAATTACATATTTCTAGAAGCACCGCTATTGCTGCACGTGTCTCCTCTTCTCTCACTCTGCTTTTCTCTTTCCACTCTATCAAACACCACCCAATTTCCCCATTCCTCTCACTCCCCATTCCGGCCTCCTCACCATCCCGGCAGTAACAGCGGACCCCCTTGGAGCTCCTCGACGTCCCGCCAGCTGTGCTGGTGGTCCGACAGGTACTAGAGGTCGAGCCCCACCCTGCCGCCTCCGACAAGGAGCTGTGAAAGAGTCTGCCGTGCTAACCTCCACCCTGCAGTCCCTGCTCGATCTTCCAACCGTCTGCCCTGACGCGCCTCCTCCAACGCGGCGCTCGCACGCCGCCTCCCCTGGTCCCTCCCTCTCCGACCGCCTCCACGCGCCCCCGCCGCGCTCGCACGCCGACGCTCCGCCTCCACCCATCCATGACGCCGTGGCCGCGCTCGCACGCCCCCTCCCCCGCTCCCCTCTCTCTCCGGCCGCCGCAGCCCGATTTGGTGCGCGACCTATACATGTGGAGTCTACATGAGTATAAAAATAGAGTATGGCAATATTGCTTAATATTACAACTTAACATTTATTTGAAATAGTAAACGTGCATGTGGCACGTCTCAACTGATACAAATTGCAACCATAAAATGTTATAAGCCATGATGGTCATAGTACAATTTCGCCAATTTTCTTTAAAAAAATAGTAATCAAACACACACAATACAGTCGTTTCTAAATTCAGAAGTTATATCTACTTTAACATAATCCCAACAGATTTTGGAATTATCTTCTCAAATGAATATATTTCTTTGAAAATAATACTCAAACAAATATTTTCAGCCATCATTGAGATAAAAATCACATAATGCAACGTTTTTCTTAATCGTCAATAATTTTGAGTCCGACAAAGTAGACAACAGCATTTTCTAAACCGAAATCATCGAGATCTGACTCAGATTCAGCATACGATGCATCACTGATCATGCCCTGCTACCAAAAGAAGTAATAGCACATGAAACAAGTCTTACTCAGAATATAAAGTAGCAATTCTGATCATGATTCAATCCTACTTGCGTACATGATATCCACTTGTATATTACCACTGCACAACAAACTTCATCACTGGAATTATTGGACCACTTATATATGACCATGGTACAACAACCTTTATCATAGGAATTCTTAGAGCGAGATATTAATAGTGTATCACATGCAACATAGAGCATGCCAAAGCATTTAGCTCATCCTAGAGCCTAGAGCTATCCATGTCAGCTAAAGAAAATAAACAATACGCAGCAGGATTGCTTTTATCCTCCCTTGAAAGACAACTGCAAATGTGCTAAATCAATTGAAGAGGGCAGGGGTAGTTGAAATGCTAATATGCCATTGCCTTGGGGGTCAAGATCAGCAAAAGATAGTAGGTCCATGATTTTGAAATTGTTCTCAATTTATTTGATTTTCAGGATCAGATGCACTTCACAGTTTACTTTGAATCTGTTTGCTTATGGAAAAAAGCAAGTTGGAAGTGAGATCATGCATCATTGTAGTATGAAATGAAGTGTATCACACATCTTTCAGATTACAAAAATTGAAGACTATATTCCTGAAGCGGTGGAGCCAATTCTTACACATGCAAGGTCAACTCAAATATAATCATTTCCCCTAAATAACTCAAATCTAAATGCAGAAGTGAGATGTTATGTAAAATTTCTTCTTGCTACTTTCATACAGTAAAACAAATACAAAAAAGCAACCAAAATTTTCACGGTTCCTGCAGCACATCAGATTGCTATTGTTTCAATCGGGCATCTAATGCAGGTAAATGATGAAATACTTCTACACCTTATTTTCAAATAAGAATAAGGAACAAGAAAACTTTTTCACTGGTTGAAAACGCTGACCAAGAGTCCTATTTCTTTGTAACAAGGGAGCATATACTCTGCATGAACAGTTGAAATCCTTGCCCACGATGCCTACATTTCAAAAACATTGTAATGTTTAAGCTCTAGAAAACCAAAAATGTAGCATCACACAGTTTTTAAAATTTTGAAGATGAGTGATAATAACTAAGAAAAGTTGTACTGAGATATGCATATCTGAAATGATCATATGAGTGGCAGCTTTTTGTGAAGTTTTCAAGGACCACGATCTGATATGAAAATGCTTATAAGTTCCTACTTTTTGCATCGTTACCTTGTTTCTCCAACAGATCTTCTTATCTGCAGCGGTAATGGCACACAACAATCACTCAAAAGCATTAACGTTCCTGCAGCCTTCTGAAGGAACAGAAGCACAACGAAGCATCAAAAGCAAACGTGGAATCCTGGTCGATTTAAACAATGATTCGATTGTGATTCCCACAGCGCTCTCTACTCACTACAGCATGCCAGGATATAGAAAATAACAAGCTCATTACCTCTGTCATGTCCTTGCCACGCAAGCACCTGTATGACTTTGTCCATTTAATCTTACGATGATTCCTCTTCATCTTGAAATTCTTATGGCATTTGATCAGCAAAAGCAAAAGACCTAACAAGCAGGCATAAGATCTGGTTACAGGTCACCAACCAAATACAAAAACAAACAGAACTGACTGAAGCTTCAGAAATTACTGCCAAGGTATAAACCATCACATAAGAATTGTTCTATTTTCAGTTTTTCCACAAGGTGTGATTTCTCCTATGTTAAAGTCTCCGAAAATTGCACGTGAGGTAAACTAAGCCCACCTAGTAAACCATGAACACCACCAAGCTATTGCACAACACAGATTACAGGACAAACAGCAACAGGAAGCAAAGTTGCTAGAGTTATGACTTAATAAGTATCAGAAAGGGCTTCAAACACTGATATAAAAAGAATTTACAACAACTTTCATGTGTTCGTCATTACATAGCAGCTTGATTTGAGCAAGAGCAACATCGTTCTACCACTGCTACCAGGCAAAAGTGGCAGCAGACCTTAGCGTTGTTGCAGACGAACTGGATGCCGTGGCTGGGGTAGAAGGTGGAAGAGCAGAACCAGTACAAATTCAGAATTTGAGATATTTAACTATCACCAAATTTCAGAACCAAACAACTATACATATCACTTGGTCCAGCGTACAGTAACATCACCTGATTGTCCGTCCACGCATTAAGCGTTCTGCATCCTGGAGCTCAAAACCCCTCTCCACAGTGTAGTCCACGAAGCTGTACAAGGGTAGCACCCGATCGCCGTACTTATCAGCGAACCTGTCCGCCTCCGTCTTGGCATGCGCCTTGAGCTCCTCCACGATGCCGAACGCGCGCAGGATGCTGGCGTTGCTCCTCATCTTGCCGTTCACCGATGCGCTCCGCATGTCATCGACGAGCTCGTAGAGGACGCCGATGGTGCAATTGTAGCGCCGCATAGCAGCCCCGCACCGCCGAGCATGGCGCTGCAGGCGGCGGAGCACTCGGCCATCTCGCCGAACTTCTTGGTCAGGACCTGCATGACCTCGGCCTCGCCTAGGGCAGTGGCACCGGCAAAGTCGAGGAACTGGCCGGCGGCCATGCCAGTGGAACCCACGGTGCGTGCGAGCTCTACGAGGACACGGAGGAGGATGGCGTGCGGCACGGGGTGCGGGAGATGACGTGTGTGTAGGCAAGGGGGAAGAGCGCGTCGCCTACGAGGACGGCCATGTTGGTGCCGTAGGCGGCGTGGGTGGACGGGCGGTGGGGCAGAGGGGCAGGCGGCGCGGGGCGGATCTGCGGGACGCCGGGCGGCTGAGGCGGGCGGAGCGCGGGCCGCGGGGCGGCGGAGGCTTGCGGGCCACGCGTAAGGGAGGCGGAGGCAAACGGGACGGGACGACGGAGCGAGCCGGGGGCGGGCAGCGCGCGATCGGCCAACGGAACGAGCGGAAAAGGCGAGCGAGGCAAACGATTGATTAATCAGATGGCTGCTGCGGAAAGGACGGAGGCGAAACACGCCGAATTTCTCATCCGTCCGATCTGTTCGATCAGATGGCTGACGTTGATTCCATAGAAAATCATGTGTAAACAAACATGGTGACTGTAGAAAAACAAAACTCGTGCTTTTAATAGTAGTGGAGATATTTCACAGAATAACTTTCTTTGGCATAATACTTCAGATAACCCCACTTTCTTTGATATATATATATATATATCTATATATATATAGATATATATATATATATATGTCACATAACCACACTACTTCCAAGGGTTGCGTAGCAATGCTAACAGCCACCACATATGTGTTGCTACCAAGTGGGCCCAATTTGTCAGTATTGCTGCAACACTTATGTGTGATTTTGTGAAATGTTATGTCAAAAAAAGTGCGGTTTTATGAAATGCTATGTCAAAAGTGTGTTTTATGAAATGTCATGTCAAAAAAGTGTGTGGTTTTACTTTTGACGAAAAAAGTGTGGTTTTGAGAAACTTTTACATCATCTTAAATTCACCTCCAAATATAAGGCCGTGCATAGGGCGAATTAATTTTGTCAAGTACTAACCAGATACAGTTCCATGCTAAGAGAGGATCTCCTACAGCACACACTGTGCCAATCCAACGATTGAATGTTTCTACATAATCCAAACCATGTTTATTTATATTCCCATCAAGCCAGATCCCCACGATGACGCAAGAAAGGTATCCAAACTCTGCTGCGATTCTAAAAACAGAAGTCGCTTCTGGGTCTCCAACTCGAGGCATCTTAAATCCAGTGGTAGAACACCTGAAGAAATGTTTGAGATATAATAAGAAAAAGCAGCTGAATACATGAGTTGCTACAAAAATAACAAACATAAATCAAATCATAGGACAAATCAACCTCCATACAAATTTTAAATCCTGTAGTATTAGAACACCTAAAGAAATATAGGTTCTCAAACATGAGAAAAAGGTAGTTGACTACATGAGTTGCTTCGAAAGTAACATAAAAAATCAAATCGATCTCCATACAAATCTAATGATCACAAAAGTCAGCTTAGACTTCAAGGGAAAACTCAGTCAACTTAAAATTAATCACATTAAATATTGTTAAACCCACCAAAAGGTGGCAAAGAAGAGAGATGGCCTCACTCGCTAGGAAGTTACTTTTGGTCTATTATATAATTATATCCTAATTCAGTAATTCACACATTAAAAATATGCCCATTTCACTTTCTCAACAACCAAACCAACCCATATATTCCTCAAACAGGTTCCCAAGTAAAACCCCCACTCACCCAACTGCAGACTAGACTTGTCGGATCCTCCAGCCTACATCTACTGCCATGAGGTACAGAAACAGCAGGATATCCTTTAGCTAAAATAACGAGACAAGATTATGGAAGACACATAATTGTTTTCTGTGATATATCAATAAAAAGTACAGATTCAGAAAATCGAGAAAATAAAAGAAATTCAGAGAATTGCAGAAGGACAAGGAGAATAATCACGACCAGAGAGAAAATTCATAGATAATAAGATAACAATGAAATAAATTACCTCTACATCTATATTCCAAGGTATCTTATCAAAGTACGGAAAAATACTTATCCCTAACTACTAACGAGTTGCAGGAACATCAATACGGTTATCCTGAAACAATGCACTGTTATCCGTTTTGAAGAAATAAACAATGTACTGTTATCCTAAGTTACCCCGATACGGCGATACCGATACCGGTACGCGATACGGCGATACCCCGATACGGCATTTTTTCAAAAACACCGATACGGCGATACGTTAGTATATATATAATAAATAATAAATATACTGAAATTAATGAATATTTATAAGGAAATGAGAAAACCGATGGTTTTAGAATACCTAGATATTGATGACAGATACGATAGCAATATACCATGAATAAGCAAATTCAGACCCTAGTTCTTGCCTGGTTTAGTGATTCATGTCTGCCATCCATGTGGACAAATGAAACAAAATTAATACTGGTTTCAACAAAACCTATTGTTAGGAATAGACATCAACAACCAGTAGGTTGAGATGAACATTGTCTCAAAAGAAAAAAAATTGGGATTGTTCATATGAATTCAATGTACGATCTAACTGGAGTACTTAGAAATGTACAGGATTAAGGCATGTGGCATAGACTCCAGAATTTCCCTACAGATTAAGGGACTTGAGTCTATGTACACAACCACCATGAAATCAAGAGGTTAAAATGCTACCTTCACAATTACCTGGGTAAAATGGAAGGAAGCGGCGGCGGCGAAAGCAGGGCCGGGAGGGGAGCGGCGGCGAGCCGGCGACGAGCTGCAGCGGGAGCAAGGCCGGGAGGGGAACGGCGGTGGGAGCAGGGGAGGGAGCGGCGGCGGCGGCGACTGCAGGCGCAGGGGCGAGGAGCCAAGGAGCGACGGCCGCGGCGGGAGAAGGGGCGGGGAGCAGGGGCGCAGCGGCAGGAGCAGGGGCGGGGAGCGGCGGCCGGCGGCGGCGGCGGGAGCAGGGGCGGGAAGAGGCGGCGGCGGGAGGGAACGGCGGCTCCAGATCGGGAGAAGGATTTGGAGGCCGGCCTCACGGGGGTGATTTAGGGTTTGAGGTATAGACGTATCGGGACGTATCGGGAATTATTTTCTTTATTTTAAAATCAGGAAATCACCGATACTTCTCAGATACGGTATCTGGGAGTATCCGATACGTATCAGTATCTGAAAATAAAAAAATTCAGAGAATTGCAGAAGGACAAGGAGAATAATCACGACCAGAGAGAAAATTCATAGATAATAAGATAAAAATGAAATAAATTACCTCTACATCTATATTCCGAGGTATCTTATCAAAGTACGGAAAAATACTTATCCCTAACTACTAACGAGTTGCAGGAACATCAATACAGTTATCCTGAAACAATGCACTGTTATCTGTTTTGAAGAAATAAACAATGTACTGTTATCTTGTAACTACAGCACACAGGCATGTCATTTTCAATCAGCAAACCGACAATTCAACAGAAACTCAGCAATAAAACATCAATAAATGTTTCAGAGCAACCTGATAATGATAGTTTGTTCCGACTGCTTAGCTGCGATTCAGAAACAAACGAGTCCCGATGATACACCCCCGAAGACGATATCTGACAGAATCAGAAAGCATAGGCATTATTATTCAAACAAAAATCATAGGCACTCATCAACAGCAGCAATTTACATTAACAAGTAGATAATCCACCAAGCATTTGCATACTAGAGAAGAAATTCAACCAGATATGTAGCATAACGAGTGAAAGTTGTTAGTTGCCAGATCTTTCCCCCATCGATCCTAAACACTAGGAAGGCGCCATACTACCCTCTTTGGATTTACTGAAGTTTAACCACCTCACCTAGTCCTGATGGAGGGATCGGAGGCGGCGGAGATCTGGAGGAAGCGGCGGTGCAAAGCTGGAGGAGGACGGCGGCGGGGTGGTGGAGATCCGGAGGAACGGCGACGCAGAGCTGGAGGACAACGGCGGCGAGGTGAGGAACCCAAGCGCAGCAGTTCAACCAGGCCGGCTTTCGTGCCGTCGGCGAGAGAAGGAAGGGCTCGAACCCAAACCGAACGCAGCCAGCCAGAAATCCATCCATATATATAATATCCGTACGTAATTCGTGGCAGACAAGGTCATCGGAAAATCCACAGCGGGTCGGATCGTGCGTCAGACGGCTTGGATCGCCTCAGCTAGACACGGCAGTGGCATCCCCCATGATCGAGGAATCTACGGCCGTTCGATCGTGCGTGTGACGGCTAGGATCGCCTCAGTGAAACAAGGCGGTGGCATCCTCCATAATTTCGCGTGGTTTTTGGATCTTTATCAGATTTCGTATGGTAAGTGGCATCGCTGGTATGCGAAGACCTTTTTTTGATAGGACGACTTGCGAGGATTTCGTATTGATATAGGGTTACAGATCCTTTGTATGGTAGAGGGTAAAGTGATATATTTTTTTTCCTTTTTTTCATGTCTCACTCTGCCCTTGTGATCTCCTTTCTCTTACCTTGCATTACTGTCTTCTCTCGCCCCTGTTGCGCTCTACCTCCTTTCCTCTTCTCTAGTTCATGGCCTTTCACACTCTAGTCATCATGCCTTTCACGAGCTCACACCCCGTCTTCTATCCTCGTTGTCACCCACTACTCCTCTACCATGCCCTTCTCTAGCTTCCCTCGCGTGGCTATATTTTATCGGACACTGATGCTATCACTAATGAGATAGCGCGTGGGAACGACCAGGCATAGTTCCAGATGGGAAGGGCGGGAGGGGGCTCCCAACAGTCGGGCGGATTGAGGTGGAATAAAGCCTGGCGATCAGAGAAGGTGAAAATGGGGAAGGAAACACCCGTGCCTTCCTATATCAATGGAAATCATGAGGAATTGAGAAGCTCGTGGTGCAATTGGAGGTGACACACAGAGCTCGTCCCAAAAATGGAAGAGTGGAGCGATTGGATGGTAGGAGGCGGCCATGGGACTATTTTACTGTAGATGAATGGTAGAACAGTATTGGAATGTGTCTTACTTGAGGTGATTTCTCTAGGAATATAGATGTTAACAAATCAGGGCGGTAGTTTAGCTGCCTAGTGTGGTTTGCTTAGGTACTAATATAGACTGGGAGAGTATTCTTTTTTATTATCTAAAAAACTAAGAATGGTTTATCGAGATGGAGAAAATCATGTATTCAAATACCAATAGTTCTGTCTTTTCCATTTAGACATGCCCATTTTCCTTTTCTATTTTTCCTTCTTACATTTCCAAAAGTTCTTTTCTTCAACATTTTGTTTTACATTTTCTCATGTTTTTCAAAAGAATTGATTAGTCCAGTTGTTTTCTTTTTAGTTGTTTCGCTAACACATGTGAATTTCTCTACAAACACCTTTTGTTGTTTAGCCTCAACGTGATCCGACAAATAAGAGGGTCTTTTTTCTTTTTAATTTGATACACAGTCCACTGCTTTCATCTTTTTTGACTTTGACAATTTTCTGGAACTAGCGGAACATTACTTTGAACTAGCTGGCTGTAGTCCGCCCACTCAAAGAATAAAACCGAAATAAAACCTAATGCTTCATTTCCATAGTCCATACCAATAAGAGAAAAGCAACGTGCGTTAAATCTTACATACAAGTACTGAAAACATATTAAACTAGACTTGTTATTTTTTAGACATTGGTAATTCAGGGAATTCCATGCTTCAGGCATTTTTCTTTTCTTCCGCTTCCTTTTGTCCACTAGTACAGGCAGTCCTTGAATGTTTTAAGATTGTGTTGCTCCTTGGTTTTCAGGATCCTTCTGCACACTAAGCCTATACATAGCCGCTATATTGAGGGCGATGCCGCTAAACCAAGTCTCCGGGCTCTTTCTGTGAGCCACCACAATCCAGAAATAAGTATCTCTCCCTCCCTCTCCATTCAAATAAGCAAGTAGAAGATGAGCAAAACATAAATAAATTGGAAGAAGGTTTGGCAGCTGGCCTATATGATGTTTGCAAGGTAGCGAACAGAAATATTAGCTCCTCAAAAAACAACCACCCAAATCCCTTTCTCGATTCATCCCAGTTCCCCTTCCCCTGTCCTCCTTTTGTATTCATGAATCCTCTAAAACTTTATCAGAATGAAAGTTTCCTGCACCCACCTACCACGAATCCCACAAAAACCTCACTTCTCCACGCGAAACCACCCAAGAATTATAGAACCGAGCTTGGATTAATCCTTATCGGACTGTATTGTTCTTCTTCTTCAGAAACCGGAGTTCAGCAAGTAAGGTTAAAGAAAACAATGATTGATTGTGCTTAAGCGCCATAGTGATCGTGCAAACCACATACCTTGTATGGGCGGGGCTGAGCCAAAGTACCTTTGCCCTAGGTCATACTCCCCTGGGAAAGCAAGGCCTTAGTAGTTGGATCTGGAGTATCAACTGCTGGGAAAGTGGTGGCCGGAGTGCTAGCCACAATATGTTGGATCTGTAGTATCAACGGGAGATCGGTAGTCCTGGCATGTTGTGCAGACTACGACGCGGGGTATGACTGAGCGGATAGTGAAATAGCTCTGTGATCTTATGGTCTGGTTGTGCATGTGACGACATGAACGCCACGACTATTGGTCATTTGTGGGTACAGTTGTGCACCTCTGCAGAGTGTAAGAAAGTATGGCATTGTCATTCTATGTTCCTGGTTGGAACCGCGAACGCGGCAGGAAAGGGATCCATCGGGGATCCTAACAGCCTGTAAGGCATGAGATCATAGTCTATTAAAGTAAAACTTGACTCTCTTACCTTACAAAATTGCATTGCTTTTGGATAGCATTGTTGTTCTCAGTAGATAGTGCATCAACCACCTCTTTGCTATTTCTGGACTTGTTGAGTATATTTTTTACTCATCCCTTTACTCTAATTCCTTTTACTAGAATGTGAGCCGACGACGGAGACGGAGGTGGTGTACGTCGAGGTCGACGAAGAAACCCCTGAAGAGCAGACATCATCAAAGGAGAACGAAGGCATCGACTATTACATCGAGTACCGAGATGAGAATGCTACCGAGTAGAAGTTTAGATTATGTGAGTCGAGAGATGTAGATAAGGATTTTGTTGTAACCAAGTGATAACGGTTTTAAATTCCCCGTACTTTTGGAAATAAGTTTGTAAGACTTTGTATTTGTTCTTCAAGCTTGTAAATTAAGTTTGTAATATATGGACCGCTGCAATATTTCTGATGTGCTACTCTGTACGATATATTGTGGATGAGAAGTCACTTTGTCTACAATATGTCAAAGACCGGCATATTATTCATGGGGGTAGTATGTGGGTCGCTGCATATCCTAATTACCTGGGATGATGTATACGTCGGAGAAGGACTCTGGGTCGGTAAGGAAACCACATGTGGGTATCCAGGACTTCTTAAACTAGGAATTCAATCCCGACGATTAAGATGATGGAACCCTTCTCAGAGACGAATCCGTGTCCCCTATGGTACGGTATACCCTCTATAAAAGGATCTGAAGACCTACCGAGACGACATCAGAGCTTAGATGGAGGATGCTTGATCAGATCATCAAATCACATAGCCAGAAGCTCAACCTGAAGACTTCCGAGCAGATAGAAGGGAAGATCAACCTCAACATCCACCCCCGACTAGTTGTAGATCCAATCTAGATTAGCCACATCCCCTTGTACCTTGTCTCGAGATCAATATAAGGCTCACGGGACATAGGGTTATTATCCTTGGGAGGCCCGAACCTTTATAAATCATTTGTCGACGGACGGATTTGTGTTGGCACTCGGTACCTCTAATCTCTTTTCTCCACGTATTACGTAAGATCGACAGTTTACCGATCATTGACAAGACCGCTACCATCTCTTCATCGCATGCCCCTACAGTGCTTGGGTCTGGCTTCAGTTAGGGCTCGACCGGCCTTCCAGTGACTTCACCTCAATATGGAAAATGCGCCTACCGCCTCTACTACAACCAAATATTTGGCCTTCGATCATCCTGATGATACCATGTAAGATCTGGGATGCTAGGAATATCAAGGTTTTTAGGGGCTTAGATGATTTGGACTCTACTTCTGTTAGAAAAAACATTGTAAACGATTTCACCCTGTGGTCTTATCGGTTCATGATACCCGATGATAAGGTTATCGCCAGCTCTTAGCACGATTACCTCTTTTCACACATGTATACGATCTTGTAAACCCCCGTTTTGAGTAATATATTCAGGTGAGGATCCCAAAGCCCCCTGATTGTCTCAAAAAAAAGTTTGTTGAGTTACTGTGATTAATCTGTGATCTACGTGGATTCTTAAACTTTGGATCGAACTGTTCCTTGATACTGTTAAAATGCACAGATGCATGCTAACCTTTAGTTCTTTACGGTAGGCTGCTGGTTGGCATGTCGCTGCCAACAAAGAAAAACTTGCATCCGATCTGAATAGATGATACTCTTATATATATTGCTGTTGACAGTCTTGCACACAGATCAGGGACTCGCTGCACAAAGAATCTAAACAAAGAGCTCGAGCACAACGGGCGATGCATGTGGCCGCCGAGCGCCTGTCTCAACTCGAACCTGAGGCCCCAGATGGGTCAGTGATGGCTAGCTCATCGCCGGCTTCTCCAGCTTCCTGGCCGGCCGCTTGATCGTGGACTTCCCGGAGAACACCAGCACGAACCCGTGGCGGCCACGCGACAGCTGTAGCGACGCGGACGCGCGGCTGCACGCCTTGCACACGGACTCCCCGACGCGTCCAGATGCATCTTGCGCTCGGCCACGACAGGGATCGAGAGGCACATGCACTACCTCGTCTTCTCTCGGACGAACCTATCGAAGGAGCGAGTGATCCCATGAGCTCAAGATTTGCGTGGAATGATCAACGACAAGGACACGGAGAAATCGCAAGTTGTTGTTGGGTTCAGCGCCGTTGCCATGATCGATCTCCATATAAATGTAATGATCACAGAATTTGTCTTAGACCTGAGGGAAAAATCCATCTACTTATGACAAGAGTAAATGCCATAGAACCACAACTTTTGGGTCGGCTGTATCACATAACAATATTTTTCGAAGAAAATAAATCACAGAACCATGGTTTGTGAGGACCCTTTCTATAGTAGTGCAAACTTTGATGTGATTCTTAAGATAGAGGATGCTTTTGGGTCTCCAACCCTAGCCATCCTAAATCCTATAGTATTAGGAAATATTTGAATTAATAAGGCTGTCGTGTTGGAGAAGAAAGTAGCTGAGTTGCTAGAAAATAACAGACATAAATCATATCATAGGGCAAATCAATCTCCCTACAAATTCCATTGGAAATTCATATTCCAATCAGTGATGGCTCATCAGTTAAATTCCCAATCATCGGAAGCTGGAATTAAGCATGTAACGCAGACAAGACCAAGAAGGCAAGAAAGGATCTAGGTCCCAAACCTTGTAAGGTGACTTCTGAAGTTGTGCGTGAGTTCGGCGGGACAGAAGAGTGAGGAGATGAGGATCGCCTGATCAGGCGAAGCGCCGTACAACCGCACAACGCAGGGAGCAGCGCGTCCGATCGATCGATGCAGCGCTCGCCGATATGATAAGTCGAGGAGTGGCAGCTGGCGGCGCCGACGCATGCAAACCTGGCTCATATACGTGTGACTACTGCACTGGGCCCGTATGTACGTGCGTCAACGGAACGTTTGCGCTTGGACTCGTGCGTCAACGCTACGTCCTTCCCGCCGGGGAGGATGCTGACACGCCGGCGGTGCACCGCCGCCTGTCCTGCTTCCTCGTCGGTCCTCTGCATTGGTGATGTCTCGTTGAAGAAGACACGCCGGCTGCGCTCCAGCTAGATTTGCAGCAGGTTAGAATGAACATTGACTCTTTTTTTCTTAGCTGAAGAATGAACATCGACTTGATCCCACTGCAAGTATTACATATGGTTTGCCGAGTGCGCCATGTCAGTCCACCAAGTACGGGCTTGAGAAATTTGGTCTCAGTTTGAGCCGGCCCATGTATGTTTCTAAGCTACAGGCTCCAGCACCGTAGTTTTGTTTCTTTTTTTTTAACGAGACAGCGCTGTAGGTTTGTTGCTTTGGAGCTCACTTTTCATGCAGTCCAGTTTTTCCACAGCTGGTTGAACGTTTCGGGCTTATCTTCACTATTTATTTTGCTTTGAGATTTATGTTGAGCTTTTTAGATCTATTTTTCATGTACACATTGATTAGCATACGTTGCATCACATTTCTCTAGTGCAAAAGAATTGCTTTAAGATTTGTGTTTCGGAGTTCAGAGTTTTGCTACAAAAGCTAGCATTAGAACGCAAGTTGGCAACAATAATGCAGTACATGCATCCAACGCTTATACTATTACAGTAAGATGAAAAGAACACAAGAGTAACACGTACGCTCTCAGACTAGAAACAACAAGCGCCAAGACGGCAATGTACCTTGCACGCACGTGGTGCCAACCACAACAAACAAAACATCACAAGACGATCACAGATTTACACGAACAAATAACCAGAGCTGCATCTGCGTCTGCGTCTGCCCGTTGAGGAGTCAGGACATGCATGCACACGCGTGTCACAGTAGCCGCTGGTCCAGCGTGCCTGCCGGACCGGCGCCCGTCGTCAGTGACCCACATGCGTAGTCGCCTACGTACGTGCGTGCGCGCGCACAGCTACCTTACCTGCAGGAATCCTAAGCTTTGGTTGGTGCTGGTCTGAGCTAAGCGGCGATGACAGGCTGCTGCTGCTGCTGCGGCGGCGGCGGCGCCGCCCAGATCTGAGCGTTCTTCACCTTGGACACGCTGCTGAGGACGCCGAGCGGGGTCACGTCGCCGACCACCGTCACCTTCTTCGCCGCGAAGTCGATGCTGAACGATCGCACACCTGTTTTTTGTTTATTTCAAAATGCAGTTTGGTTATCTTTGATCACAGATGCGTTATTTTTTTTTCTCTTAAACTCAGAACTTGAATGGCTGTTTAGGCTCACCTTCCATCTTGGAGAGGTGCTTCTTCACTTTCCCTGCACATGCTTTGCAATGCAGGGACACCTTCAGTACAACTACCTGAAACGATATACTCAACACCGGAGCTTAGTTCAGAAGCATATATTGGTGTTGCAAAGATTGAACAAAACGAGACAAATATGCAGTTCTGAAAGCGGGGACTGATGGTAGCATAAAACAATTATTTCCGCAAAAGATACATGTACTCGTCATCATGGTATTTCCGAATCTTTAGCTCAAAGTTCCAGATATTAATGGTATAAAACTCTCCAAATCTCACAAGGACATGATTGCTGATGATTACACCATCTCTATTCTGTATTTATTTATTTATTGAAAACTTCTTTCTTTTCAAGAAGACTAGAAGCAAATCGTGAAAATACAAGTAAGAAAGAATTAATTAAAAGTTGCGCAGTTTCCTCACCTGCTCCTGCGTGTTTGTGTTCTTCACATCAGCAGCTGGTTCCTCCCTCCTGACATCACCACCTGGGGCAGCTGCCTCCACCTCCTGGATCTCCCCGGCGCCGGCACGGCCGCTCATCAGCATGTACCTGGACGACCCGGCCGGGCTAACGAGCTCACCATTCGCGACAGCCCTGTGCTGCCCTTTCTTGCTGTCTTGCCTGTGGCTTCTGGGCTCGGTTGGGACCGGGCAGAGAGGGCTGGCGACAGCCTTGTGCGACCGGACCATCGGCTGCCGCTCTAGGCTCGGGCATATGGCGGTGGACGCCGGAGACGAGCACGAGAGGCTTCTCATGTCCTTGAAGAGCAGAGGAGCCATGGTGTGGTACGGTGTGTACCAGTGACAGGTTGAGCTAAGCTACTTTGGCTATGTTGGTGGTGCAGCGCAGTGATGCAGTAAGGGAAATACTTTTATAGGAGACCACCACATTGCTTCAGATGGTAGTAGGCTAGTAGCTCTGCTCCGAAATGCTAGCTTATGTTTCTTTTTGTTTTATGAAAAGGAACATTTTTTTGGACTTTGTTATATTGTAGATTGATGAGGCAAAGTTAGGCATAGAGCTATTATTTCCACAGTTTTTTTATCCAGAAAGAGAGCTGCCACGTAAGGTAAGTTGAGGAAAACAGTACATTTTTTTTACTTCATGTAACCATGAAAGTTCTGGCGTGTTTCAGGCTTTGAGCCACGTTGTCGCATGGTTCACAAACCACACTTTCACTTCTCTCTGCACCAGCCCTCTGTATTTCCACCACAGAAAGCCCTATCAAGAAATTAATATAGTAGTTGAGATTTGAAATCGATGTAACAAGCAGCACTGAATTATTGATTCAATAATGCGTTTAATTGACTTCAATTCTCGCTAGTATAATTCGTATCAAAACTGATGGACTAACACTTAATCGCCGAACGGATTCAGACTATACTGCTTCATCAGAACGTTACTGATTAGCAATTTTTTCAGGTAGTACTTCCAGCAAGGCTACACAGATCTTCCTTGTTCTTTCATGAACAGTTTCCAAAAGTGTAGGACTGCATTTCCTTTTCCAGAGAAAGGAAGTGGTTGCCAAAATATAAAAAATAATAAAGTTCTGAATATGATTCAAAGAATATGCAGAAGGGGAAAAAGTTTGGACGAAAGCTCCTCGTGTATCAGATTGCCACCATGAATATCGTGTCAAGAAAGCGGCGCCTTGATGGCAGAACAAAGGCAGTCCACTGCATGTCCATGTCTCCTCGCATCGGCCTGAGCCTTTCATGTTTCTTAGTGGTGAAGAGTCCATCGTTGCAACCTTGCTCGCTCCGAAACGATCATGACTCTTCGGAGGTTTTACCGATGCAAGCGTACGTGCAGAGAGACAAACGCAGGCAACGTACAAGTTTTTTCACCCTATTGCTTTCACTTAGACGGCTGTTCAGTTGTGTGTTCTCAACGTCAAACTCGAAATGGAGTGAGGATTTTGCACCTGAGCCGGGAAATGCTGAAACAAAATTAAAGGCGGCAAGAAAGCAGATTTGCCAGCCGCTGTCTCTTGCAGTTGATCGATCAACAAGCGGAATCAGATTCTTCTTCCAACTCCCCGCCCCTTTCCCTTTAAATCTTGATGCAAACAGCGAGCGCGTCGGCATCACAGAATCCCGCCGCGAGACCGACCGTCGAGTCGAGCGGTCGCCAGTGGAGAGCACTTTCCGGGGTTTCTTCCAGCACCGATGTTATTCTTTCTCCCTGCCTTGAAAAAGTCGCGTGATTGTGCGAGGAAAAACGCCGTGAGCGCGCACGCACGGCCGCGCGGTCCAACCGTGAGTGAAAGGTGGGACTTGGGCCGGGCTATTTCGGGCCAGCATGAGCCCGCATGGTACGACGAAAAGCACGGTACGGCACGAAGTGTAATGGGCCGGGCCAGTCCGGCTTAGAGACTGGGCTGGGCCGGGTCAGAGAATTGGGCACAACGGGCAGCACGGGCCAACATGATATCCTCTGTCCTTTTTTAGACTCAAGATTCTTATCTTTCCTTTCCCCCTTTCCAAGCGCATTACGGCTGATAGCAGCATGCCCGGATTTAAAACAAAGCTTGGTTCTTCCCCCACATAGTGAGACTCGGACGAAAGCTGCCATGTTGACAAGTCGACAACGACATAGCCCCGCCCCCGAGGAGTCACCACGACAACTCGCCTCGCCCTCGTGTCGGACCGTGCCGTGCCAGCACAGCCCGATAACAGCCTGGCATGCCGCGGGCCAGGCTTCAGCGCCGTCGTGGGGAATTCTGGCCAGCACGGCACGGTACGACGGGCTGGACAGACCAGCTTGTGAGACTGGATAGATCCGTGTCGGGCTGGCCCGCCCAACTCCCACCTAGGTGAGGTGAGGCCCGTTGCCGCCGGGCGCGGCGTCGGCGACACGCCGGCAAGGCAAAAGCAGTGGACACACGCAACTGGTCCACGCGCGCAACTCGGCCGGGTTAACGAGCCGTTGCGTGTGTCAGTGGACAGCAGAGATGTGCATGCATGCACGTGACGAGAGCCCGTCGCTTGTACATCAAGTGGCAGTGGCCGTACGGATGGGGTTAACAATGAAGTGCGGCTGTACGCCCGAGTCCAACGGGCCTGGCTACCTGTCTGTCCCCAATCGGGAGGGCGGCTTCTCTCGTTTGGTGGTCACTCACTCTCTTCACTGTGCCTTAGATTTGGCTCCAGTGGAATTTGGAATCGTACTCGTACTCCAACGGCTCAGTAGAAAGATGTTCTGACCATTCCCGTGACACTCCAATGAGATCCAAGTAAAACTAGGCGGTGCTGCTAGATGTCAGTGGCATGAACCGCGATCTACACGTACTGGTTCAGCGGTTAAGCCATGCGATTAACTAGCATTAATCCATCTTCATCAGACTTGAAAATATCTGTAGGGAGTAAGTACTTTTCCTTGTTTCTTTTAGACGAACGTTCTGGTTATTTTTGAAGTGGTTAGGCCTGGCAGGTGGACTGGGCGGGTCAACCCCGCCCCATCGCAATTTCTTGGCCCATGGAATGTTCACCCCGGTATGCGTTGCATTCATCCGTAAAGATGTGTACTCCCTCTATTCGGGACATATTTTTGAGGAAAATGCATCCATGCATGTTCTTAGGTTTCTTAGGTCAAGGCGCACCGGCTATCTCTATCACTGGTGGTCTTTAAGATCCGCTCCGCAGGTGTACTTCGTAGAGTATATGAGTTGTTTCGCCATTTCTTATATTTCGAAAATCCGGAACTGGCATTTGGACCCTACTACCCGATTTGTCTAGGCAAACCCACTGACACAAAAACATGTGCAATTTGATGTAGTTTCCTTCTCACCAAGTTCAAATTTTCAACATCCTCTATTGGCATTTATCACAGATTAAGGCTACTCATTAACACATTTAATCAAGATTGCATTCGATTAATCACTACGGAGTATTGTACTAGACTTAATAATTGCAAGTACCAACTTTGTGCATACAACAAATATTTTAAAAAATCACCATTAAGGAGATGGGTGATTAACAGAGCAAGTTAATACTAAAAAATAATGAACTAACCATGACTATACCTAATCCAATATATACACTAATATAATCATAATTACACCTGATTGAAAGAAAACGCTGATTTGATTAGACTTGAACTTGATTGATCACAAAAAACACTAATTTAACTGCAAGTACAAACTTTGTGAATACAACGAAATATTAAAAAATCGCCATTATGGAGATAGATCATTAAAATAGCAAGTTAATACTCAAAAAGAATGATTTAACAACAATTATATCTAATCAGATAAAAAAACACTGCTTTGATCACAGTCATATATGATATTATAATCGCAATTACCAACTTCCAGCATACAATATTATCATTAGAGAGATAAAGGGTCTTTAACAGTGGAGGTTAATACTCAATCATCACAGAGGCACATCTATTTGCTATGTATTTCACTCACTAATTTATGCCTACACACATCTCGATGCCTATACATGCGGCTCTCTTATTCTTGACTCTTGTATTAGAGTAGTCTCACTGCTAAGCTCGTCGTCGACCGAGACTTTATAAAATCTCAATCCGAAAACCGTACTTTTTATTCAAGGTCAGCCATGGTTGACATGCGCGACCGCTGACAGCACGAGAAAAAGTAAGGAACACGACGTCTCACCATGAACACCGAACAACCACAAAGCAACACAAGCCACCAGAGACGGTGTAGGGTCTGCTTGGCACGTTAACAGCAACACATGCCATTGGCGTCCCACGGTCACGCTTCGTTCATACTGATACCGACACGGGCTCCGCCGGCGCCTCGTCGCCGGGGGTGGCACCCTTGAGGAGCTCCGCCACCCTCGTCGCCAGGCTCAGCTTCGCCGCCGGCGACACCCCATGCTCGCCGATGATGGACTCCAGCACGGCCTCGCAGAGCGGCCTGTTCTCTATCGCCGCGCTGCCGGCCTCCGGCACCGAGGAGTCTTTAGAGAACGCAACCTGGGAAGCATAACCCAAGTCAGTAGCAGCCCGTCATAAAAATCCATGCAAGATGCAATTGCGTCGTCAAATCACATAAAAGGAAACAGCAGATTGGTGTAGGAACTCACGGTGAGGACGCCGGCGGAGGAGTGGGTGAAGAGTATGGACGCGCCGGGAGGGAAGTTCTGGGGCTTGAAGGCCTCCTTGAACTTTTCCACGGCGACGGCCTCGGCATCCGTGTACACGCCGGTGGCCTTCCAGTACGCGACGCAGTTCTCGGTCACCTTCTCCGAGTACTGCTCGCCGGTGAGCGGCAGGATCATCGTCACCCTCGTGAACTTCTCGAACTCGCCTGCATGCATGAATGCCGTGCGCGGCGCGCGCGATCGCCAGTGCGTAAGTTGCAGCGTACAAGCAACAGAGTCAGCGTACGTGTTTAACTAGCTCGCGCAAGGACGGAGCATGCCGTGTTTTTACCCGTGACGACGTCGCGGAAGAAGGCGGCGTCGGACGCGAGCTCGGCGGCGGCCTTGCCGGCCCACTTCTTGGCCAGCGCCGACACGGCGGCGTCGGCCTGCAGGTACACGCCGATGGCCGTGAACTTGATGAAGTTACCTCCGATCTCCATCCCTCGCACGCCTGCACGTCCAAACAGAGGACAAGAGTCATGACACTTCTAGAATCTAATTAAACTGACACCAGAACACGTACAGTTAAAAAGGAATCTAAACTGACACCCGCAACGGCGTAAACGAACCTGCGCCGGCGAGGAAGTGCGCGTGGCCGGAGCCCGGCGGGCGGGTCAGCGGCGGGAAGACGACGCCGTCAACCTCCACCTCCGGCATGGCCATGGATGCGCGAACAAGCACGTATGCTCAGGGTCAGGGGCAGGGTAGTTGCGATCTTGGGAGGCGTGGGCGCACGGGATGATTAGCTGGGTGGCCCGGGCTCCGGTATATGACATCCCAACAACTAAATCCAAGGTCATCAACTGCGCCCGTAATTGCAACTATGCCACGATATATGTTACTCGGAGAATCTAAGTATAGCCCAAGCTTCGCCTTCAAAACAAATGTTTAGCCCAAACTTTGCGACACTTTGAAAGATCCACTTTTAACCTGCAGGCCCAACAGTGATCATGATCTTGTGGCAAATCTATAAATTTTTGGGTTCATATGGGGGCGCAGTAAGGGGTAGTTGGGAGGGATTGAGACGTCTTGGCGAGCGAACCGCCAGGTTCAGTTGCGGCCGGCTCAAGCTACCATCCAGCTGAACCGTCGTGTCTGAAGGCGGAGGGTAAGGGTATAGGAAAGGAACTGGACATCACCAAACGTGCTACATCTTTCACGGTCCATTCTCGCTTAGGGTACCATTAAAAAGAAGAAGCTGAGAGTGCAGATGCAAACTTACAGACTTACACATGATTCTTTTTTAGATAATGGAGACATATATGCAGTATGCATGGTTCTCCTAGCTAGCTGCTCTAGTTCATGCGCTACCCAATTTTGCGCTTTATTCGCCTAGAGAATTGGTTCTGGTTGCTTGGCTTGCACAGATGTTTTGCCATGGTCGAGCAGCCAGTTTGCAAAATTGCCATGGGCGTGATATCTGTGGTAGCAGTTTATTCAAGATAATTGTTCAAGAGGCGACAAATAAAACATTTCTTTCGCATTCCATCTTAATTAGAAGAATGAAAATGGATTGTGAATTCAGCTGTCATAACTAGGAGGCGCGACAATGACGCGCTTCAGCATCTCTGTTATTTCCACCCACTTTTTAGATGTTTGTCCAGATCTCATCTGGTACACAATGAATGCTAACTGACTAAACAAATAAAAGATCCAGGAAATAGATCAACAGAAATTCTATGTAAATTGCAAAGTGCTACTACAATGGTCACATTTAAGCAGTACAATTTTGCTCCTAAGCATCTTTTTACCGAGTCTTTCACCAACAGAAGTTATGGTAGATAAACAATCTTCATTTTTCTCTCCCAATAACAATATAAATGTTCATATAACTACAATTGCCCGATTTACATACTTGAAATGCCTCACAACTGACAAAATCCAACAAAAAGGAAACAACTCCGCTACTTACACATTGTGTTTCTTTTTCGTGCTACAAATGAATTTTAACTATGTACCTCACCTAATATAACACAATTTACCACTTACCCAGATAACCTATACCACAACAAGCACCTTCTCAAAGAAATGACACAACAAGCACGGCGACTCAACCAAAAGAATGTCAACCACTGCTTTAACAAAAAAAAGTTGACCTAAGGACCAACGAAACAATACAACCAATTATCGACCTAACCTAGCACAAAAACAAGGACCTACAGCAATTCGGAACCTATTTGGGCCGTGGAAACCTGACAACAGCTCTGGCAGTAGCTTATCACCTAACTGGACATCAATTCCAGAACCAGCTCTTCCAAAAGATCATCTTTTATCAGTTTCTCAACATACCTTCCTGCCTTGTCGATGCAATCTGCTAAGTCTGGCCACTTCTGATCAAATGCTTTCTTCTCAGACTTAGGCTCACTTAGTGCAAGTTCTTCTCGTCTCTGAGTCAACATCTGCAACACTTTCTCCAAGAGACCATCTGAGCCCCACACTGGTGCCATATTCCTAGCAGTTTTTACCCAAGGATGCATGTCCAAACATGGGGCAAGAATTTCTGACAATATGGAGTTTACCATATCAAAAGTAAGCTTCCTGTCTGACCTTGACCATTGAGCAACCTTCATGTATTTCTTTTCAAGCTTATCAAACACATCATGACCTGCAGGACAATCACGAGACTGGCACACCTTGTACAGCTCATCCTCCTTGATGCTGTGAATACCAGAGCCAATTAGTATATCCAGCAAGTAAGAAAAGTCTCTTTCCTCTTCATCTCCAAATTCTTCAAGGATATCTTCAACCAGTTGTATGGTTTCATCATTTTTACTCGCCTCCATCTCAGGGCATAAGTAATCACTAATTCCACCAATGACTTCTACCTCAGCAACAGTTTCTACCGATGGAGAATTAACAAGCTCAGGTCTTAGCCAGGGATCTGCATTGAAAAGCAACACAAAATTAACTACACCAATAAGATGACTGAAACATAAAAATGGCACGATTGCTGACCATGAGGATCTGTTGCATCTTGCTTGATATTTTCAGCATCAGAGAAATCTTCAACTGGAGGTTCAAAAACAGATACTGGGCTTGGCTGCTCAATTTCTTTGCATTTAGCTACGGAAATATAATTTATACGTGCAGAAAGAGGACAGTGTACCTAAAGTATAACAAATAAGGAGCTCAACTTAGTCATCAGATTTAAGGCAAAGCGAAACTAGAAGACAAACTATTTGCGAAGTAGTAGCTGGTAATAAGCTTATTTCTAATGGGAAAATAAACAGAGTGAAGAGCTATGAATAGAAATCTACACGATGTTTCTGATTCTACAAGCTTATGAAATAACCAAAGCCTCTATGAGATACGGAATCATAAGAAAATACTGATACTAAATGGTATTCTTGTGAAGCACTTGATCAGTATTAGTAAAAATAGCTTCTATCATATACCTTCTTGAAAGTCATCTTCCATTGATCATTGGCTACTATACCCAGAGAAGATAACTTGGAGTTGTCACTTGTGTCACTAGTGTCACTTGAAAAAGATACTTGCAAATCATCAGTGCTGCCACTCGAGGAAAAGCATACAACCTTATCAGATTCACTGTTTGTAAAGCTCCATAATTCTTCAGATGATTCTTCATTGGATGGTTGTGAGCCTCGTCGAACTAATGCATTATCCAACAAAGTTTGCCAGTGTCTCCCTGTTGAAGAATCAGACTGCTTATGAATCTTCTCTTTTCTTAATATGTTGATTGCTCCTCCAGATTGTGTAATCTTATGCCTCCGATTTAATGCACTGATGCAGTTCTGATTCTGATAGCTGTGACCATGCTGCGGTTGACGTAACAGTGACATTTTCTCTGCAAGGGAACACTTTTCACTTGTTGGAGATATCTTCATAGAATCAGATCTTTCAGCATTTCTAGCCAATCGAGAACCGAAAGTACTCATGCCACTAGAATTCTTTAGTGGTGGAGCTTGCTTTGCATTATTATTGTCTTTGCCAAGATGAAATCTAGGACGATAGGGCAACCCATAATCTGAGCTGGTACTGCTCGCATGAAGCAATTTTTCATTGTTAGGGACTTTATTCTCCATTGGCCTTGAGAACGAAGTTTCCAGAGAAGCTATCAGCACTTTGGTTGCTGCACTACATTCCATTAATTCTGCCATCACAGAAGGCAGAGAATGGCAACTTTCTATTTCATTTCTGGTGAGTTCACTAGGAAGACATTTTGTAGAATTGCCACTGGACCTCTTACGCTTAAATTCCCAGAAGTCAGAACAAAGCTGTATCAAGAAACAATTTTCAGAAAGGAGAACCAACAAAAACTACAATAGTTCAAGCATAAGAAAGTTTCCTAAGTTGCAGAAAATTGTGGGTCTGCATGGAACTATTAATATTGTTGATAGAACAGTAGTGAGGAATTGAACAACTTACAAAATCTTCTGTTGTAGATCCACTACTACTTCTGGAATCTGAGAACAGTCCAGAGACACGATGTTGCTTGTCCACATGAGCAAACCCTGAGTAGAAGACATGAAGCAGAACAGGAACATGTCAACTCCAAAGCAAGTAGTCCCTTTTTCTTTGTGGGAGTCTATTTTTTGTTCCATAACAAGAGCCCTTCAAAGATGTTAGAGCACTACCGAAGTCACAGATTTGCAGAGCTACACATCAAAACTAAAATGGTTGCATACCCATGTCATAAAATAGAATTACAGAAGCATCATACGGGATGACCAATTTATTTGCAACCATGTCCTTCTACCTGCTTTCAGTTGAAGATTTGTTCGTGCTTCTGGAATGGCATCAGAAAATAAAGGGGAAATTGCTACGCGAGTTTCACCCCACTAACAGGACTAATCCTCTCTACGTTCCTCAAATTATATGTTTCTCTGGTCAAAGGTTGTTCTTTGAAATTTTCCGTGTATCACTCCTGCTCGTTTTCCTCGGAAAAACACCCAATGGATAGATGCTTTCTTTGTTTAACTATATTTCCTTAATTTCTCCCTGACTCTCTCCTGCTACAGGCACCTAAACGAGGCAAACAGACCAAGTAACTGAATTACTTCATGCCTCATAACAAGATTCCATTCCCGGAAGCAACCACTAACCTCGGTATGAAATAACCCAGCAAAATCAAGCAAAAACAGCAAAACATGCAACGCCCGACGCTCAAATCAACCATAAAAACAACAACAACAACAAAATATGGCCACGAATCCAAACGCCGCGCCAATTCATCCCAGGAAGTACATCCGACGCTAACCTTTAGTACGCCGCGGAGCCGCGCTCGTGCCGCCCTCCTTCGGCGCCGGCGCCGCCACCGTCCGCCTCACGACCCCGCAGCCGCCTCCAGTTCGGCACGACCGCTGCGCCCACCTCCGCCGCCGGTCGCTGCTCGCGCTCGCCCAGCCCATCCAAGCCCCGGCAGCGCTCAGAACAAACCCAAGAACCGACCGACCGCCTCGACTCCCACCGGACGGCGGGACACGGTGATCCACCGAGAGGGTGGGTGAAGCGGTATTTGAGGGGGGCAAAGCGCCGCGAGGAGGGGAGGAGGGGAGGAGGGGAAGGGAAGGGGCTGGATTTGGGGTGGTCGCGTCGCCTCGGCTGGGACGGGGAGGGAGGGAAGGAGAGGGGAATCCGGGAGGAGGCCGGGCGCGTTCGGTGGCGGCGCTTGCGCTGCGCCTGCGCGGCGCGGCAGCAGTGGCGTGGGTATCCGCACCTGCCCTTTGCAGGTGGCCCTCGTCTCCGTGGATTTGCACTCGCGCTTCCGTTTCCGTTTCCTTGCGTGTTTTTTCACCATGTGTGCGAGTCCAAGGCTTCCGTTTCTGTTTCCATTTCCGTTTCCTTTGAGATGCGTGAGGAATCTGACCGAACCAGTAACTGTCGCCTTTCCCTTGCCAAAAATGAGATCATTACGAAGGTGCCATGATCTCCAAAACAAGAACATCCACCGTCCATATTATCAAGGACAAGGAGAATTAACAACCAGTCAGGCCCCTTTCTGACAAAAGAAGCTTCAGGAATATCCCAAACTTCTGGCATAGCAATTCTTAGAGATCTTGATTTTGCACGTTTAATAATAGCATGAAAACCATCCTTTTTTTTATGCACTCAGGGGCGGATCCCCACTTGAATTATATTACGTCAAAAGTGGATAGTTTTACAAGATCGCGAGAACAGATAGTCGCGCCAAGACTCAGTTGCTATCTTTTCATATGACTCTTTAAACCGATGAGACCAACTAGTAAAGTTAGAGAGAATATTTTTATAGTGTTTACAGCAGTGACATCAAATCCCAGATTTTCTAGAGAATAGTAAGTAGAACCGATGGCCAAATTCTGCAATTGAATTGGGGAGGTATTGAGGGCTCCCATATGTCGGAGAAGTTTGAGGCCTGGGGCATGATGTTGAGACATAACGAAATGGATGCCACAACGGGACAATTGAATAACAGATGAAGATGATCTTCAGTAGAGACACCACAGCATGCGCAGACAATGTCGTCTTTGAGCATTTTGCGTATTAGGTTTGCCTTTGTGTTGAGCCGATCAAGGTGCAGGAGCCAACCGAAGATTTTAACTTTGTTTGGTACCTAATATGACCATATGTGATTTGCAATTGCATCTTCAAGCTTGATCATGAGAAGAGCATAGGCTCCCTTGGCGGAGAAGGGGGAGCCGTTGAGGCAACGCTCGTCCGGGTCTGATGTGAGGGTGAAGCCCTGCAACAAAGATGAAACAGATAACAACTCGGTGGAAGCAACACTTGTTAGTCCTGCAAAACCTGGTTAACGATAGCATTTGGCGTTGTATGGTGTGAGAAGATGGAGGGGTAGGCAATGGTTAAAGGCTCAGGTAGGGTCCAACGATCTAGCCAGAAGAAGGTGGAGGCTCCATTATTAACATGGCAACTGGTGATATTTGATAGAGTGGGTAGCTGCTTGGTCATAAGGGAGGCAAGGTAAAAGTTGTTTTGGGTTGTGTTTGAGGGAGAGTACTTGTTTATGATCAGTCATTGTTTCCATGGCAGATTATTTTGAGAGCAAGATTTTATAGGCAAACTTTAAGAGAAGACATTTGTTTTGCGTATGTAAGTTCTTAATGCTTAGACCACCATACTTGTTTGGAGTACATACTTTATCCCAAGCAACAAGTTATTGGGCACCCTTGCAACTATCCTCAGCAGCCTGGAAGAAAGCTCGGCAAATCCTATCTATAGCAGAGATAATGGTTTGAGGGAGAAGAAAGGAAGACATAAAGCGGAAATCATACTCCGCGGTCAACCGCGTCCAACGGTCAATTCCGACAGCTAATTAAATGTTGATTATTTATGGTTGAAAGCTGGTATTTTCAGGGTTGAAAGTTTTTTTTCGTTAGTTGAAACCTAACCGTGTTGTAGTTGAAACCTGACCGTTCTGACAGTTTTACTGTAACTGTCGGAATTGACCGTTCGGGACGGTCGCCCGTAAATTACAGGCACCCGACATAAAGTAGGTTGGGAGACTACCAAGGACAACGGAGACTAGGATTAGGCGACACCTTTAGAAAGTAGGGTTGCACACCAGCCTGATAGATACTTGTCACATTTGGATATAATTGGTTGGAAAGCGGAGAAAGGCAGCTTGTGGGTGGAAGGGGCAAGCCTAGGTAGGTTTGAGGGAAGGAGGAAATGGTAATTTCTAGGACTAAGGCCAGAGAATTTGCCAAAGCGACATTGATGTTTAGGGGGATGAAGGTGGTTTTGTGGTAGTTTATTGCGAGCCCAGTGGTTGCCATGAAATTATCAAGGATGAGGTAGGGATAAGAGTGTCATCAACGTATTGGAGGACAACGCAAGACGGGTTGGTTCGAATAGGGTGAGAGAGAACACCTCTTTTAGAAGCTTAGAGGATCATCTATTGAAGGATGTCAGCAACAATGATAAAGAGATAGGGGGATAGAGGGTCGTCTTGACAAAGACCATTCCTCCTGTTTATCCAAGGGCCTGGCATGTCATTTAGGATGATGGTAGTTTTGCCAGTCTGTAAAATATCTCGAAACCAAGAGCACCATCTAGAAGGGAAACCTTGATGGCGATGAAGGAGAAGCGACTCCTAGTTGACAGAATCAAAGGCTGATCTAAAATCTAAATTTTATGATGATGGTTGGGGACTTGCAACGATAGCCACAGTTTAGCGTAAACAAAATTTTCAGAGATAGATCTTCGTGAGATGAAGCCTGTTTGATAGGCGTGGATGAGGAGAGGAATGAAAGATTTTAAGCAGTTTGTTAGAACTTTGGCTATGACTCTCATAGGACAATTTCGAGGAGAAATGGGTCGAAAGGCATCAGCCAATCGAGCGGAGTCTTTTTGGCAAGCAGGACAATATGTGCTCTATTGACGCGAGTCATGTCTGCATTGGAGTGGTAGAAGGCATCGAAGAGATTGGTGATCTTTGGCTTGACGATATCCCAAAATTTGCTAAAGAAACCAGGGCCGAACCCATCCGGACCCGGGCTAACTATTAAGCTCATACCAGCGAAGGCGTCGAAGATTTCTTGCTCGGTGAAGGGGGAGTCAAGGTGGCGAAACTGAGAAATGGGGGCAGGGTAAATAGAGTCAAGCTGAAAATTCCAAGAGGTGGTAGGTGTTGAGCCAAGAACAGAAGATAAGTAATTACGGACATGAAAACCATCTCCATTTTCCATATCACAAATACTGCAAATTGGAAGTGTTCCCATGTGAGGTCTTTTACTGTGCATACCAAGTAACAAGGACTGTCCATACAGGAAGATCTATTGGTTGAGATTGATCTATACTACTAATTATGTGAGTAGTATATATGATTCAATCTGAATAGTATAAGGTAGTATATGGACTTAGGGGTAAAATTGGAAATTCCTTATTTTTTGGATTGAGGCAACCCATTCATATCCCGTTTACAAGCACCAAGCACTGGCTGCAAACTGCGCCTGGATGTTTGGCCATGGAGGCGACCCGCAGACTCTGGGCGGGCACATCAGGCAAGGCGACGACCTACGCGGCGTCCAGGCTGGCGTGTGTGGCAAAGCGGCAACCTGCGCGGCTTCTGGGTGGGCACTTCCGGCGAGGCGGCTACCCATGCGGTCTCCTGGTGGGCTCATCCGATGAGGCGGCAACCCACACGGTGTCCTGCCGGGCGAGGCGGCTGCGGGGGAAGCCGGGGGAGGCGGGGGCGGGGGAAGCCGGGCGAGGTGGCAGCGGGTGAAGCCGGGGGAGGTGGCGGATCAATGGGGAGGCAGACCGCCCACGGCGGGGCGGCGGATCAATGCGCCGACGACGGTGGGGACAGCCGTGGGGACAGCGGCGGCACGGACCTGACTCAGGCACGATTTCTGCATGCAACTTCAATTCCATGCAAAATTTGCATAGATCGATTCAATCATACCAGTAAAGATTAACACTACAAAATGACTAAACTACCCACATGAATCAACGATGGATCTAATTCTATACTACTCTCCTCTAATAACAGTAAAATGCACCGTAAAAGACCTCTCCCATGTTCCTCCTCCATCTATTACTTGCACGGCACTTGCATCTGTGATTTGGGGGGTAATATTGGAGGGGCGTGATTAGTTTTGATTGATAGCAACGGCGGTTGTGTGGATGTGCTGGCAGCATCTGAAATAAGAAATTCGTGCCGGGTCGTCGCGGAAAGTGATAGGAAAGTGTCTCGCTCTATCAAATGTGATATTTTACCAAGGGACAAAACGACATAGAGCAAAATAATTGTGCTGACTCACCACACGAGCAGACCATCACTGTGTGTGCGCTTAAACCAGCAGCCATCAAGCGATCGGCGCGTGATCGATCGAGTGCTTAGCACGGTTAGTCTTGCGTGATCTCACCAATCAATCGATGTGGAGTTAATGATTGGTTCGGCAGGCAGGCTGCGTTCAATAGTTGGCCGGCAACGTACGGCCTGTTGGGCAGGCCATTAATTAGTGTGTCCACGGATGACAACGAGATGATAAACAAATGAATGAAGCTGATTTTGGAACCGGTGGTTTCGTTTTGTCTTGTCCTAATCTTGCGGACTGAAGTTCTGGCCTTTCCTCATTTCAAGGTTGGCGTCCGTATATGCATGGGGCCCAACCAACACGAAATCAAGTTGGTGATCAAATCCTCCACTCCGAAAATTCTGGCTCCTGATGCTCCTGATGCTCCTGATTTGTCGACAAGTTAGTATGCACATACGAAACTGAATTTGCGACGACGTTTTCTATTACAATGCAGATACGATGATTTAGTGACTTACGTGAGCTAAAGCAGACCGGTGAGCCATGATTGGCCGTGGCTTTGTAACAGTGCCGTAATTTTTTTTATCATCGTACTAATACCGTACGTTATCGTACGTATATAGCAGAACTCATTTGCGAATTGTTGGTCTTCTGATGCATAAACACGGAAGGAAACGGCCGTTAGATGGCGTACGCCCGCCAGATTTCGAATTCCGAATGTTGAATGGACATTAAGTGCTTCTTCGAGCTAGAGAGATCAAGACATCTATTAGTTTAACCCTTAGTTTAATTACATGCAGTGATTACGCGAGCATGTGGGTGATTGTAATGAGCAAGTCGGTCGCCGATCGACGACGACTTGGCACCTACTCGCGCGTTGCAAATTTGAACTGTTTTTCTGCCCAAACAAGTGGATTTTGTAGTCTGTATTTTTCTGTAGTACAACTACTTAACGTGCTCATAATCAGTCGAAGTCCTACTGATATTAAGCAAGACTTGACAACAAGTCGCGCCCTGCGAGTATGAAATGTTTCTGCGTGGGCAAGTGGACTTCGAATCCATATTTTCTGTAGTACAACTGTACACCATAGCGTGTTTGTGTACTCACTCACAAGTCCTACTCGTATTAAACAAGATTCCGTGTAGTTCACATTCTAGTCGCCAACACACACATGATCTTCTTCTTTTTCATAATCTATTAGAAAGGTTGTAACCACACGAAATTTCAACAGGGCAACGTGAAATCACTACCCGGGTGTTAATGACCTGTCATCATATCATAGAACACAGGAATTTCACGGAAAATTCGCATGAAAACTCACAAGAAACCGTTCACCCGTGTTTGTAATGGGCCTAAAGATGAACACAAGGATAACTGTATCTCTGGAACAATCACGGTGCTTAAGAGCCCAACCCAATTACAAAGGGGATGATGGGCTATATTTCCCACGAACCAGCCCAATGCTACAAGAAGAAGTAAGCCCACTAGGCTGTACCAGGCCCTGACGTACCACCCACTGGACGCGCGTGGGACACCTGGACTCTCAAAAGAAGTCCACAGGTGGACCGGTTCCACCACCCCCTTGACCCCTTCCTCCCAACGAGCCAACCCAACCCAACCCAACCCAACCCAGCCTGGTGCTCTGCTCCCTCCCTCTCCGGCCTCGCCAACTCACCGCCTTCGCTGCGGACTCGTGCGGCACAGATCGGTCGATCGATCGCCGCCGCGGCATCGGAGCGCGCGACGCCGTCCTCCGCTCGGTCCGTTTCGCCGTTCACCCCCACGCCCTGCTCGTTTCGTTTCGTTTCGGTTTGGTTTGCTTCTTCGGTTTTTGATCTATCTAATTTTGTTTTGCTGTTGGTGGTGGGGGTGTTAGGGCTTGGGAGATAGGGCGCGATGGCGGCGCCGCCGGCTAGGGCACGTGCCGATTACGACTACCTCATCAAGCTCCTCCTCATCGGCGACAGCGGTGAGTCCCCTGTTCCCCCTGTCGTCTCTCGATTTCCGCGAGATCTGGCGGCTCTAAGGCCAAGTCTGGTATTCGGTTTAGTTTGATGTGCTGGTTCTGATCTTGTGCCGAGATCAGTCTATCGAGATGGCTGTGTGATATTTGAACGGGTGAATGAATCTAACCTCTTGTGTCGTTTGTGTAAGCGTGTTATTGGATTAGTGTGTGCTCTGTAAGAGTGGCTTGTCCCTGCTTGCAGTATGCAAGCAATAATTATCTTATTATAGAACCGATGCACAAATTGAAGCGACGATGTAGTTAGATTGATCTCCACGTGAAGTCAGGAACAAGCTCTTGTTAACATTCAACTGCTGTTGTAAATGGCTGTTCCAGTGTTAACATCCCCCGGTTGGTGTAAATTGTATATGTAGGAGAATAAATTTCATTTTTATTTCCCCTTACCTGAAGCTGACAACACGGAATCAGAGTTAACTAAACCACTAGGCTAATATCTGTCTATGTGGCCTGACCAGTAAAATGTTGTGGTGCTGTAAGCTCTTCTTGTTTTAATATTGTTATGGAACTGATCGTAGCTTTACATAGCATTTCTCTGACTGCATACCTATGATTTTGTTTCTTCAATCAGCACTTCAGCTCTATGACTATTCCCAGTTGACATATTCCCAGTTGAGAAGTTTGCTCTGGCATGGACTAGAGCTCTGTATGTTGTTTCATAACTGCTCGTTTACAGAGTTTATATTCTTATGTAGGTGTTGGGAAAAGTTGTCTGCTGTTACGGTTCTCAGATGGCTCCTTCACCACCAGCTTCATCACCACTATTGGGTATGAACTGTAGAAATCACAAAATTATCCGGTTGAGGAATTATTATTTTGCATGGGAATGCTTGTGTGAAGTTATAAATCTTGCCCATTGGATTCTTGAAATAGTATCGATTTCAAGATAAGGACTGTTGAGTTGGATGGCAAGCGGATTAAGTTGCAAATATGGGATACTGCTGGCCAAGAACGCTTTCGAACTATAACTACTGGTATGCTTGCATACTTTGAGCAAAGCTAGATTGTTCTATACTTGTAGTGATTGTATGACGAAGTTTGTGAAATGGCAATTCTCTTTTGCAGCCTATTACAGGGGAGCAATGGGCATTCTACTTGTTTATGATGTCACCGATGAGTCGTCATTCAATAGTACGGGCCGCTGTGCTTAAGACGCTCTTTCGATATGGTACTTCTTCTGATCAAATTTCTGTTGTTACTGATTTGCAGACATAAGAAATTGGATCAGAAACATTGAACAACATGCTTCAGATAACGTAAACAAAATTTTGGTGGGGAACAAAGCTGATATGGATGAAAGCAAAAGGGTATACTCTGCTATGCTGACTTGTTTCTATGCATGTTTGTTCTGTAACTGTTTCATCTTGACTTAATGTTGCAGATTGGTTAGTTTCATGTGCAATGCAGAAAATAGATCTTGATTTTATTAGGTTCAAGTTGTGCAGATGTTTTGCTCTGATACATTTAGCATGTTCCATTAGATTCAAGTTGTGCAGATGTTTACTCTGATACATTTAACATGGTCATCTGGGGATCTATATATCATGTCAAAATGCAAACAAAACAGAAAACATGTTTAGCATTACACACTTATAGTTTAGAATCAATTTCTCAATCTGTATCTTTGGAATAACTATTAACTCTCTTGTCTGCTCAATTGCTTTCATGCAGGCTGTGCCCACATCAAAGGGGCAAGCCCTTGCTGATGAATACGGGATCAAGTTTTTCGAGACGGTTAGTGATATAATCTACAACTTCTGCTATAGCCTTCCTTCATTGTAGCATAGTAGTAAAATCTAATGTTGATTAATATATGGCATCTTTCTAAGCACTTATACCCATGCCTTTGCATTTGTTTCCCATGATTAATTTTTGATACATTATTATTCCTGCAGAGTGCAAAGACAAACCTGAATGTTGAGCAGGTTTTCTTTTCTATAGCAAGAGATATTAAACAGAGACTCTCAGAGACTGATTCCAAGCCTGAGGTATCTCCATCGTTTCCGCAGGTTCGTTATCTTTGCACTTTCTTCACAGTTCCTTACCGTCATCTCTTGGTTTCAGGATCGGACTATCAAGATCAAACCAGAGGGGGGAGCTGATGGAGCAGCGGCACAGAAGTCAGCTTGTTGTGGCTCTTGAACTGTTGTTGCCACTACAAGGATAAGATAGTGGTGATACGGTTCTTGTAATTTTTATCATTTCATTCTTTGCCTGCTACTTTTTTTTGTGCATTATTAAGTTATTGCAATTGCTGGGATTTGGACAAATGGGTGTAAGTCAGAACAATTACTTGCAGTATTGGTGGAAACTAACTCTGCTTTTGATAATGATGAGCGCATATACAAGCGGGTGGCTGGGTTGATGTTGTGGACTGTGGAAGCTGCCACTTAGAAAGATGACATTAAATTTTGCATTTTTTGTTTTAGTTTATCGACTGCGTTGCTGTTCAGTGTTACATCAGAACGTTTACTTGCATTACTGGGATGCTGGTTGCGTAGCTCGGGGAGGAAATAAACCTGACGACGTATAACATAATTAATTCCATGATTTGTTATTGCTATGCTATCTTCTAACTCAGAACTTGACTCCAGTAGTTGGAGATAACTAGCTTGAGCACATCTGCATCAGCTCTGTGGATTCCATGAGCCATTCTCATGAACTCACTGTATTTGTCATTCTATCATATGAAATTTCTGTTACTTCAGTACCGTGAACAACATCTAGAGATTAAAACTCAGCTACAAGATACAAATCGTGTTGTATCGTAACAAAATTACGAACCCAAATCAGCAACAAGAACATTTTTTTGAGAGAAAGTAACAACATTTAGGAGGCTATTGCAGGCAGTCCACCGGTCCTTGGTTCAGAACCAGAGGCCCAAGACCTGCGCTGTCCTCAGAGGGAGTAGTGTTCAGATCCAAGCCCAGCAACCCCCTTGCCTTCTCGGGCTTCCGCTCGGGCAGCGGCCCGCGAGCTCTCTCCTCATCGGCGTCGGCGCCCGCGACGCGGTGGCGCCTCATGTGCCCTCCCAGCGCCTGCCCGAGCGCGAACTCGACGCCGCACACCGCGCACCCGTGCCTCCTCGCGGGCACCGATGCCGGCGTCTGCGCGGGCGCGTTCGCCTCCCCGGCGCCGCCACCCCGTGGCCGCTTGTGGCTCGCGCGGTGCCCGCCGAGCGCCTGGAACGACGGGAACCGGCGCTTGCACGTCTTGCACTCGAACGCCGCGCGCGGCCGCGCGGGCACGCCCGTGCCTACGCCCACCACGCCGCTCCGGGCGAGCAGCAGCATCACCTCCTGGGCCACGATGGCGCTGTCCACCTCCGGTTCTTGCCCGAAACTCAGCCTCTTCATCGTGCGCGCCTCGAGAAAAAAATGTGCAGCCCAGGGTGCTCTCGCGAGTTGTTGCCTAGGCACGAGGCAGTGATGAGGTATTTATATAGGATAATGCACGCAAGTTTTGTCTTGGAGAATGTCAGGATGGTACCATACTGCGAGAGTGGCATCGTAATAGATTGGCAGGGAATGCGACTTTGTAGCAGTTGACTTGGTGCTTGTTGAGATAAGCAGCTACGAGTGGACTTGGATTAATTTACCATGGAATTAACGAGTTTAAAAAGCCAATTGCAAAACTCACGCGCGCACTGACAGCGACTACAGTGTTTAGTAATATCCTTCTTGGTACTACTGAGTACAGAGTAGTACCTCGCCTCAAATAAAATCCTTATAGTGTTAGCAGTTTAGTACTACCTCGCCTCATACTATCGTAGCAATATATAAAATAAAAGAATTCATTAGACTTTGTAGTTTATCAATCCCATCCTTTCCCGCAAGATAGAAAAAATCAATCCCATCTTTCACAGTTGTCCAGAGCCAGATACTGCTATACCTGCTGGCTAGTTCATGTTACTTGCATTTAGGGGATACCAGTAAATTATAACTAACGGTGCAAACTACGCTTTTTCCCTGGGTACGTTGCACCAGTCGATACTGTTGCAACCCATTAAAATAAGAAAACTAGTTCTTTCATATCAGTACTCGAAATTTAATGCAATGTCGAATGCGTCACATAGTCTTATTAGTTGCAGTATTTTCACTCATCGTACGATCATCAATGAAATGACCCCGTATATTATTGTATTTGTAATGTGTTAGTCTCTAATATAATATAATAAAACACCGTCTCATTAATATTACATCCATCAAAATAGTACAACATAAGTATTTATAATATATCAAAACTTATAAACTTAATATTACAAGCCAATAGTGTACAGATGCTTCCAACTCAGCGGAAATACAATAAGATAAGTTCGGATAAGAGCAAAGACTGAAATGTAAAACTAAAAATCAAAGACTAAAAGCCATATAAATAGTATTATATAACTACTATATTATTCCTAACTGCTATACTATTATATTCTTGGTCTATTTCCACATCTGTCTTGTTCTCCATAGTTGAGATAGTAATCGACTCATTCGATCCCTCCCAACAGATCCAACTCTTATTTCCCCTCCTGGGCTTCAGCATCTTCGCACTCAAAATCTATCGACTCAGAGTTTAACAAAAGAGAATTTATGTAGGGGATGAGTACAAAGAGCACTAAACAAGTTTATGAATAGCAAAATGTGTTTGATATGACTGTTTCTACTAGGACATTATCCCTCAAGGAAATATGCATTTTTCCAATCATATTTCTCGATAAAAGTCAAGTTTTAACCTTAAGTTATATTCTATGTTCATAACGCTTCACGGGTTGTTATAACCTTCGGTGGCTCCTTTTGGAGTTAATATGAATTTTCTATTAATTTTACAAGCTTTAACTCATTTTAGCATTCTATGTATTTTCCTCATTTAAATAAATAGAGAAATTTATTTTCTGCTCAAATTAATCTACCCACGGAGGCTGACCAGTGGGACCAGGGGTCAAGTTTAATTGGTCAACTTGGCTCTTGGGCTTACTTGTCATTCTCTGTCTATTTTTATTTTTATCTTTTCTTAATTCATTTATTCACTGACACATGGGCCCTACATGACAAACTAATTTTGTTTAACATTTAAACTAACTAACCGTTAGTCGATAGATGACGATGGCATGGCACCCGGGTATCGTCAAGGAGGACAAAGCTGGTCATCCGGGCATAGGGTGGGCCAGGCCGACTACTCGGAGTCCGACTTCTATACGGGGGCGCCTCATCGACTTGGAGTACAAGACATGAACTAATACATGCCTGGCATACCCGGGTATCAGTTGTAACCGATTAGGAAACATATCTGTAAGCCGATCCGGACTCCTATAACCCTACCCCTGGTCGTTTATATAAGGGCGGGTAGGGATCCTTGGATCGAGCCCAGCTGAGAGACGATCAAGAGCAAGCTAGAGCACAAGAACGCTCTGAGCATAGGCATAGACACATACCCTCATACGGGATACGATCAATACAATCCACCAAACACAGGACGTAGGATATTACCTCTCCTCGAGGGCCTGAACCTATCTAAACATTGTGTCCTGTGTGCACCCATCTAGATCTGCTGTGCGTACGCCGCCCCGCATTCATTATTGCCAGATATAAACACCGATAATAGGGCTTGCATGCCATAGAGTCAAGAGTTTAAACCGATTTTTAACAAGAAACAAATCGGGCGAGGCCCGCCTGTCATGCTCTACACTAAACTACATTTAACGGGTAATTGTCCAGGGCATGTGTCAGGTCACCGACCGCTCACCACAGGCGGAATCAAACGTGTGGTCGTTCTAGGGCGGCATTTCACACGCCAATTGGAGCGAACGGTTCCTAAACGAGCCATAAACTTGACCCAAGGGTTGACAGGACCACTGATCACCTGAGGCGGCGGTGCATAGCTCGCCGACGGTGGCTTGAAATAGGGTAAGGACAACATAGGACCGGGACAAGGGTAAAAGGAGGTGGATCTGGCTAAGTGGCTCACCTCCCAAGCGGTTGGCAGCTTGCTAGAGGCTGAGGAGGTCAGCAACATGGAGGATGGTAGTAGCCGACGTGAATTTGAATTAGTAAGGGATCCAAAACTAGGCTTTAAAATCTGGAAAATTCAAGAGGTATATATAATTTTATTGACTATTATTCAAATTCAAGTTCAGTTATGTCCTAAATTTAGGTTTAAACCGTAAATAGGTGGAATATGGATCCATAGGTCATAAAAAATTTATATTAATTCTCAGGGAATAAAATTAGCCACAAATATAAAATTTCATGAATTTTGAATATATGAAACTTCACCAAATAATTTTATTAAAATTATTTTAAACTTGATTAAATAACAATTTATTCAAATATGAAAATCATCTCCAAATCTCTTGAAAATTTCGAGAGGCCTCTTTAAAGACATATGGGACCTAGGAAAATTATCACAGAGGCATTTGGAGTATTTTTGTTTCACAATTTTTATTTAGTGTTAATTATAGGTTAATTTGGCACAAGTTTAGTCAGAGTTCTTTTATTTATTCTAAATGCAGATCACAGAGGCATTTGGAGTATTTTTGTTTCACAATTTTTATTTAGTGTTAATTATAGGTTAATTTGGCACAAGTTTAGTCAGAGTTCTTTTATTTATTCTAAATGCAGAAATTTTATGAAATGAAATACACTTTATTCATAGTCATTAAAAGTTCTTGTTTACATCATGTTTACCTAGCTGGTTCAGTACATTTTCTTAAACACATATCAAAGTACGCGTTATTTGTATTAAGAAAAAGCGTCGAAATAGCACGAGAGCAAAGTATTTTATTCGTCTTATCTGCGGTCCTTTGGATTATTTTGTCGTCTGAACTTATTCTTAACCCTGTCGAGGTGGATGTATCTATCCATTGACCCCTAATTTCCAAATTGCAAATCCTGTCTGACTTTGCATGGACATAATTAACAAGCCCGGAAATCCAACATCAACGAGGCATCTGCAACTACTCTCACCGCACCGCTGCCTGTCCAAAAGATAAAAAGAAATGCTAAGTGGAGAATGAAGACGCCATTGATTAATCCTGTCTAACGTAATCCATGACCTGCGCAACTCTAGTCTTACTTGGCACGCAGCAATTTGGAGCCCATTCATATACTCCGCAAAGCATCTTTAGCAACACTAATTCAGCTAGTGTCATAGTGTGCTGTCTATGCACAATGCATCTTAACCAACTACCAATTTTCTCCATCACTTTAGTCAAAGTAGTAAGCTCGCGTTGACTTCTTTGTTATTGTTGTTTTTTGTTGTTGAATGAAGTGGGCTCAAGAACATATGCAGTGATATCAGTCTTAAGGTGATATTGTGATACCAACATATAATATTACTTCTGAAAAGTCACAAAAAAATCTAAAGTTAATTCACAACATTGCCACCATATGTATCTACTGTGTCTCAGATTTTCAAATTCAAATTCAATCCACAACACTAGGAATAAAAAAAAACACTTCCTGTTGTGAATAGTACCAGTTGGATACGATTTACTTCAGATTTGAATTTCGTACTATTCATAAATAGATTTGCCTTTTGGTTTCTTAGACGGTGGGTCATGTTTGGATTTGAAATTTTGTAGCATTTTAGATATATAATTGTCAATATCGTAATTTTTTAAAAAAGAATTCACAACATCTCAGGTATAAGCTCGTATTCGTATTGCTACTACTTCCTATTGGACTTCTGGGCCAGGGCCAACACTAGCCAAAACTGAGCCGGCCCTGATAATTTAGTTTTGTTATATTGGGTCGAAAGAATGGGAATAATTGGGTCGGGCGGGGCTTTGCGGAGAATTTTCAGTGTCTTACGCTGTTGCTACAGTACGAAAAGCGAATAAGTGCTACCGGAGCGGAGGAGGACGCGAAGCGAAAAGTCGAAAACCCCACCACCACAGAGAGAGAGAGAGAGAGAGAGAGAGAGAGAGAGAGCGCCCGCCTCCGCAGCCATGGCCGCCACCGCCGTCGCTGAGCCCAAGACCAAGTACGATCGCCAGCTCAGGTAATCCGTCGGCGCTCATCTGCGCTCTCCCGCCCGCCCGCCCTCGCTTCCATCTCCGCGTGATTGATGCGTAGATTCCGAGCGCCTGCTGTCGATACGAGGGTTTTGGGTTCTGCGGCGATGGAACTCTGCTCGTGCGTTTAGGCTTCGGTTCGAGTAGGCGCGATGTCTGATCTAGGGTTTAGGCTCCTGTGGTGATTCGGCTAGCGGGTGGTCTGAACTGTCCGAGGGAAGCGGGTTTGTGTCGCGGCTGTGAGGCTGCTCTGGTTTGAGATTCGAACGCTGCACGCCTTTCATTGGAGTTTGGGTAGCTTATGTGTTGTTGTTGTTTTTTTTAAACGTTGTCTGGGTACTGATTGAGCGAGTGTTTGTTAACTGGCCTAGACCCTAGTTGCTGTTTTTATGATGTTCAGATGATGTGCTTAAGTGGGCGAGCGTAATTTATGATTTTTATGATGGAATGCTAGCTGAGGACCGCGTGTTGGGTGTACATGTCACATGTTAGCCAGCCGCTACTTTTGTGGCTCTTTTGAATAGCACTTGGCAATTGCAAATTTAATAACCCACTTCCTGCAATGCTAAGATGGTAAAACCGTTCGCGTGGTACATCACTACCCCAGATGGACTTTGTTGAAGCAGATGAGTTCTGGTGGCCGTCAGCCCATCATAGCTGTTAGCTTTAGCCTGCCCCATTGTTTAATCTGCATGATTTGGCCCTTTGATTGATCTTGCATTTCATCCTTGTCAAGATGATCATGGCGTGATAAATTTCAAAATCAAGCTATCTGGAACCAGCAAATCAGCATTATCCAAACCTACTTATCCATGAGATCAGGATAACAACAAAATTTCCTGTTTCTCTGTTACAAAATTCTTCAGTGCTGATTAGGGCAAACCAAAATTACCATTCATGACACAAACTTTACTACATAAATTTAACATGAGCCACATTCTATTGTTTAGCCTTTAGCGCTTCAGTTTTCCCAATAATATCTTATAATATATGTTTGTTATTATCAGCTTAAGTTACTCGCCCCACAATCTAAGGATAAACATATACGTATATTGAAAACTACATGGTGTTTTTTAAATATGAAGTACAGGATATGGGGTGATCAAGGACAGGCTGCACTGGAGAAGGCTAGCATATGCTTGCTTAACTGTGGCCCTACCGGAACTGAAGCGCTGAAGAACCTTGTGCTTGGAGGAATAGGGAGTGTTACTGTTGTTGATGGCTCCAAAGTCGAACCGTCTGACCTGGGAAATAATTTTTGTGTAATTCCTGTGCTATGCAGTTCTTCCTGTTCCTCTTAAATTCATTTCCATAAAAGGGATGCAACTCATGTACTGAGTAGCCTATATTTTATGTTCAGTGGATGAAGGATGCTTGGGTCAATCAAGAGCAAAATCTGTATGTTCCTTCCTACAAGAGCTCAATGATGCTGTGAGAGCCAAGTATGTTGAGGAATCTCCAGGGACAATGATAGATGCGAATCCTTCCTTCTTTTCCCAGTTCACTGTCGTCATTGCTACCCAGGTCTGCGCTCTGATATACTCTTAGGATAAGCTGCAAAAGCATTAATCTGGTGGTGCTTTCTCGGTAGAATTTTTGCTGAATGAATACTTGTGCTTTCTCTGAACCCAAACAGATGCAGTGATTAAAATCAAGGAATGTGAATTAGGAGGTTTGTAGAGTCAGGGTAATGCACCAAATATTCATAACTGAATAATCGCTATACCTAACTTCATGTTACAAAGGCTATATGTTGGGGAAATGAAGTGAATCTCTTTGGAGAATGAATGGTTAGCTCAGCATTTGTGATCATTTTTAAACCATGGAAACCTTTGGGTCGTGGTGGGTGACTGCCTGAACACATGATATTGAGCAGTGTTTTATTTTTTTCCATCTTTGCTCTGTTCTTTGATTAGTTTCTTCTGACCTTTTGTGTTACTGAAGCTGTAGTATTTGAAGTTGTTTCTTTGATCTATGCTTTATTCAACTGCCTTTTCATGCCAAGGTGGACTGCAAATCATGATTAGTTGCATGAATGATTCTTACTGACATACTTTAGATGTGATGTTACTGTCGAGTACTGGAAGCTTTGTAAATGGATGCCAGAATTTATTTGCCTTTTGTGCAGCCTTTAATTTTTATTTGCTGCATCATTTGTTACTCATGTATCACCACCTTTTTGCTTCTGAAAGTTTTCAATCTTCTTGCCTATGCATGGTTTTGCAGCCAGTGGCTATATACTTCTATGGACATTCGTTAGACATGTGCTACTTCTTTTCATAAAAGCTTATAGCATTGGGCCAACAGGCCAAGCCACCAATTTAGTAAATTGTCCTGTCAAGGGTTTATGCACCCACTTGGTGCGTATCCAGCCTGCCGTGAAAAAGAAGTTGCAAAATCTTTTTTTTCTGTTTGAGAAATTAAATTAAAGTTAGATAAATATATTTATCCTCTTACATTTTATCTCACATGTGTTTGTAATGCAATAGTATTTCTTTGCAACTTGATTTAGAAAAAAAACAGTTATGTAAACACCCAAATATTTAGAAGCAGTTCAACCAAAAGGAATTAGAGTAAATTACTCAAAACTACAACTTCATAGTACCTTATAACACTTTACCCTACCATAACTTGTGGTCTAATCTTTTACACATAACCCAAATCAGCTATTTCCCAACGTTTGACAGCAAACCTGACATAACGGGCCCACTCGTTAGCTCTAACATGGACACTCATGTGGACACTATGCTGAGGTGGATGCGGACCTCACATGTCAGCCTCTCATCTTCTTCCCCTTTTCTTCTCCTTCCTCTCTCTCTCCCTCTCTCTGTCTCTCCTACCATGGCCTCCTGCGCCACTCCTTGCCCATACGCTAGAGCACCTCGTCGGAGTTGGGACTCTATGCTCGAGCCTCCCACCGTGTTGCTGACTCCATCTTGCCGCCCTAGCTCCTCCTCACGCCATTGGCTAAATCTGAGCTAGCTTGTAGACAACATCTCCTTCCTGATCTCATTGGCCACCCTGCCTCCCCCTAGCTCCTACTCACACCTTTGATGAATCACGCCTCTGATGAATCAGCAGGCTGTGGCCGCTTGGATTAGCTTGGGAGCCCCGTGGATCCACTAGCAGCGATCGGGACAAAGCCGGACCTCGGCGCACATGTTGGCAAGGCACATGGAGCTTGGCTCCACCTCATCCTTCTGTCGGTGCTGAGGGGACAGTGAGTGCGGCGCCACACCTTCCTAAAGCACATGTCGGGGCGACGTGCACGTCGCTGGTGGTGTAGCGCGTAGCGGCACCGATACGGATGACACGCACGAGCTCAAACTATGGATGTTCAGACTAGTCGTGCATGCAGCCACGTCCATCGCTAGCGACGATGCTACCGGTGCAGGATCTCGTGCTGCCTCCGCTCGCTTTGGATCTCATCGCCAAGGCTGCATGGCCAGGTTGTGCCTCGGCACGACCTTGTCTTGACTACTGCCTCAGCCTAGAGCACTGCCTCCCCGCGGCCATCGACAACGCAGTGAGGTCACTGTCGTGTCTGGAGTCCCGACCTCCACCAACACCAAGCGCCTCGAGATCCTTGATGATGAGCGGTACTTCCTCAGCTTCAACGTCATCGGCGGGGAGCAGGAGCACCACCTCAGCAATTACTTCTCCATCATTGAGTTCTAGTTGGGCCCTACTGCGTGATCGGGTGAGGATGAGATTTGGGAGGAGGGGGGCAATCTATGGCCGAGAAGATTTTGTTGCAGGGGGGAGAGAAGAAGAGAAGGGGAAGAAGAACGGGTGCAGACTAACAGGTGGGACCTATGTCCACCTTAGCACAATGTCCACGCGAGCTTCCATGTAAGTGCTGATGAGTGGGCCCGTTGTGTTTGTTTGGTTGTCAAGTACTCGGAAGTGGCTGGTTCGGGTTATTTGTGAGAGATTAGACTACAAGTTGTGGTTTTTGTGAAAAAAAGTGAAAATGTGTGGTAAAGTGTAATGAGGTACCTTGAAGTTGTGGTTTTGAATAATTTACTCAAGGAATTATCATAATCCACCGTAATGTCAAACAGAGAAAGTGACCACTTAGGGAGAAGTTATAAGAGCACTTCATCTACTATGCAGATGTGCAAGTAAAATGCTCAGATGTATTTTCATAACATGGTGGCCGCCAGAAAATTGTTACAAGTGGAATCTCCCGACACATATAATTATCGAATTTCATTTGCACCAAAATTTCAATACACTGTACATGCAATGCAAAAATGTTATAGGCATTTGAATTAGCATTAAATTAAAATTTTGTGCAATGTGTTTCCTTAATGATTTACAAACCGCCGGGCGCATAGTTTATGAATATGATGTGGTTCGTATATTACATATTTGGCTGTATCTGCAATTAGTGGTTTATTATGTAGACTGCAGAAGTGAATATAATGCCTATATTCATAATTTTGATCTGTCGCTGTTAGCAGCACAACTGTTTTACAGTTTACTTCCCCATACTTCCGTTAACGTAGATGCTAGTAGAGTGTCCTAGTTTGCTTTTTAAGTCTTTTAGCCTATTTCTAGGCAAAGCATCCATATGCAGTGTGGCTCTCTCAAACAAAGTTGCTAATACCAAGTTTTGACTACTGCAGCTTCACGAGAGTTCTTTACTGAAATTAGATGGTATCTGCAGGAGAGCAGATATTGTGTTGGTTGCTGCACGTTTGTACGGTCTAACTGGTCTTGTCAGGGTCAGCATCAAGGTACTTCATAGATCTAAACCCAGCAAATATGTTAAATGCCTCCATATACCAAATTATCACAACCATATCGTCACAACTAGCAAGAGCTGGCGATTGTGAATTCTTGATTGTTTGATACGTTGCCACTTGAGCCCCAGTTTGTATGGCTTATTAACACTGTTTGGCAGTTCATGGTACATAGTGAGTCTAACCATATTGGGAGGAAGTCATGAGCCAAAGCATTTTAAGAAAGCTGACAATTTTTCCTTATAATTTCTGATTAGGAGCACTGTGTTATAGAATCAAAACCGGACAACTTCGTGTATGATTTACGACTTCACAATCCGTGGGCTGAACTCAAGCAGTAAGAATATATTCATATCTTAACAGAACAAGTTGCATGATAATTTTCTCATTGTCAAGGAAATCATTGTCCTGACTTGCTTTGACACTTCTATTTTTCAGATTTGCAAAATCAATTGATATAGGTGAAACAGATCCTGTTGTGCACAAGCATACCCCATACATTGTTATCCTTGTGAGGCTTGCAGAAAAATGGGCAGATGCGCATGAAGGGCACTTACCTTCGACTAGGCAAGAGGAAAAGGAATTTAAGGTACATGATTTTTTGGGCTTGTTGGCCAATAATTAAACAGATTGCTAGGACAGCGTGGTTGTTGACTAAGCTCCTGTTTCGTCAGGACCTAATTCGAGCCCATATGCTTAACATAGATGAAGAAAATTACAAAGAAGCGGTAGGATCATCATATAAAGTCTCAATAACTCCAGGAATCAGTAAGTTAATACTTAATATTCGCTTTTATGAGTGTAATTTTTAACAGGATTTGCTACTTACTTTTCTTAATACCGTAAACTGCCTGAATTAACTTTATGCTACCACTGTGCTTTACATATTTAATGAATGTGACCTATGTGGTGCCACCAAACCTCTGGATCTTAAGATTTTACATATAGTCTGCATTCAGATCTGTAATGGTTTCGTGTATTTACTTGAACCTGAACATGAAATGTGTTCTCAAGTTGAGCATCCGTATACAGCTTTTGTTCTATCAGATGTTCAGCCAGAATTTGTGGATTTACCTAGATCAGAGTTCAATTATCTGCTTCAATGGGCATCAGCTAATATTGATATATATGGTGGTTATGGCAGTAAAATAGTAACAGTCATGTTATGTCACCTGATGGTAGCACACTAGATGTCATGAAAAATAATGGTGGCCACATGCCATCTGAAACGATTAATCACATGTATGATGTATTTTAGAAAAATATTCTCATTACTTTGCTATTTAGACAAGCATATTGTAGACCTTTCATAGCTATACTTCGTGGATTTACTCTAAATAGTATTATTCCAAATGATGGACGTGTTCAATTATCTAGTCTTACACAATATAACACAGCTGTGCAGAACTGCAAGTTCTAACTCATGATCGATTTCTGCTAGGTAATGAAATCCGTCAGATAATTGATGATAGCTCTTCTGAAGTCAATTCATCTTCTTCAGATTTCTGGGTTTTAGTGGCTGCTTTGAAGGTATCTACCGTCATTATGATTCACACATACTAGATGTGATGTCCCATGTTATATTAGTACTTCAATTTTTGAACATAATAACAGTTTGTGGCCTCCTTATGGATGGACGCTAATTCTCTTGCCACTGCTCTATTCTGTGAGAAAACAGCCTCTCTTGATACCCTTTGCTGTTGTTGACACAAGTTCAGAAAGAGTTCTCTTTCTGTGTGTGTATGTGTGAGATTTTACTCTGATACAGCTTATAGCCACATTTATGCTAAAATCTGAGCTCATAGATGTAGTTGAGGTGTCTGAACAATACAAGTAGGATCTGCTTGGCCTGGTTCTAACTTTGGTTCTGGGGGACTTTAAAACTATTCACAGCCAAAGGCTGAAGTATTTCTAGCTAGAAGCCTCATGTAAGCTGAAGCAGATGACAGCTGTTTGGAGTTATGCTGCTTGCTACTTTATTAGCTAAAGCCATGTATGAATTGTCTCACAGGAGATGCCCCATTTAGAGCAAATAATCCTAGAAGCGTTATATGTAGGAAGCTGTTAAAAGAAATGAACATAAGTTAACAAGCCACAATTAAACTGGCCTATTGCTGAAATGGTGGATTATTCACAAACTGTCTACACAGTTGTCTGCTAAGGTTGCAGGGGATGTGCTTTGTACATCCTTTTTGGTGCAGTCTATACTTCTTTCCTAGTGTGGTTTTTATTTCTCAAGTTGAATTGCTTTCTTTCTCTTTATTTTACAGGAATTTATCGCAAATGAGGGCAACGGTGAGCTACCTCTCGAGGGAACAATACCTGATATGACATCACTTACCGAGTCAGTTTCATCCAATTTTGCTATGATCCCAGATTGAAGTTTTCTTGTCTTAACTATTTTCTTCTATTACATGAATTTGATAAAGCATCTGTTTTCCGACCTTTACAGGTATTATGTAAGCCTACAAAAGATTTACCAAGCTAAGGCTGAATCTGACTGTTTTGCCATGGAGCATCGTGTAAAGAATATCTTGAAACAAATTGGTAGAGATCCTGATTCTATTTCAAGGGCATATATCAAAACATTTTGTAAAAACGCTAGAAAACTAACAGTAAGATACTTTCTTCAATTATATATATATATATTTCATAAGTTCTTTTTATGATTGCCATCAGTATATCTTATTGCATGACATGCTTAATGATTGCGACAGATAGTTGGGTTTTGTGATGTACAAACTTTCTCGTGTTCTGTTATCCACTCCCATATTTGATAATTTGAGTATAAAGCTGATTTTATGCACATGATATACTGATTACTGCTCACTCATTTGTTTCAAAAGAATTAAGATAATAAAAGTAGTGTAGATTCCCCTCTAACAAGAGTAGTTTAGAGTAAATTGCACAAGACATACAACTTTGTTTTCTTTTTTTTGTGGCAATGCAACTCTTGTGGTTTTGTTTTCTTACTTGTTACACCTGCTGATCCTTAGCTGTTAATTTTAATTAGTTTTGATTAGTGAATACTTGAAGTGTAAAAGATACCCAGAAAAACTATCATTCTTATCAGGTTTTGTTATTTATCTGGTATCTGCCCCTTTTTTCCCTCTCGTGTTGTTTGCATCAACTACATCTGCTCTTGTTGTTGAGTGATTTCTATTGTCTAGGTCTGTAGATACCGCAGTATGGAGGAGGAGTTTAGCTCTCCTATCCTTACTGAATTTCAGAAGTACTTCACCGATGAAGACTGTTGGTAAGGATTTATTACTCTTCTTTTTCTTGTTCATCTCTTCAGTTGTAATCAACACAAAATACATGTTCCACATTTCATATTACTACTACCACTACATTTTGTGCAATATTGTTAGTAATCATATGTAGCGCATCCTTTTGAAGTAGCTAATACTAAAATATCGCGGCATTAGCATTTCTTCAAAGATACTTTCGTGAGCATTTGATGCCTGGAATACAGATGCAGTATATTTTTCCTGCCGTCTCATCAATATCCAGTTCATAAATTGGCTTTGTTCCCTGTCAATTCATGGACCCTCTCATCAAACTTGTGAAAGATTTTTCTTTTGCTTGTTTCAATAGTAGCATGAAGCTTCAGGTTCTGTGTATGTGTCAGTTTATGTTTCATACTTGTTGACCACACTGCAGTATGCAGTGCAACTTTTGTGTATGTGTAAGTTTATGTTTCATAACCCTTTGCTTTGAGAACCACTTTATGTTGGAATCGCTAGCCCTTAGTTAATAAGTATTTCCTTTTAATTGTCTAAATCAATTGGCTTCTCAAATGACAAGCAAATTTGTTGCTGCAGCTTCGCAATGAACTTCTATATTCTGCTGCGGGCTGTTGATCGGCTTGCTTCCAACTATAACAGATTACCTGGAATCTTCGACAGGTATATGAGAAAAATGTTCATTTGCTTTCGATGAACATCATGACACTTTTAATGAAGATCCTGTTTTTATAATACTGATAAAGCACTGGATTCAATAGTGAGATTGATGAGGATGTGCCTAGGCTGAAGATGGCTGCTGTCTCAGTGCTAAACGACATGGGTTTGAACGGAGCATCCTTGTCCGAAGACCTGATTACTGAAGTGTGCCGGTTTGCGGGTGCGGAGATTCATCCCGTCGCTGCCTTCATTGGTGGAGTGGCCTCCCAAGAAGTAATTAAGGTCTGATACACTTTCTTGCGAAATTTGTTGAGCTATAACCATTGATGGCATGTAGTAGTAAGTTTTTGTGTTTGTACCCTACTAACACTTTATGCTACCTCTCCAGCTGGTCACCAAGCAGTTCGTGCCGTTGATGGGGACATTTGTATTCAATGGAATTGACCTCAAATCTCAAGTTTTGGCGTTATAACGTGATTTTGATCTTCTAAAGTATTGTGGAACTGTCATCCAATTGGTTACATTTGAGTTGTCCCCAGATTTTGCGTCACAGCCTCGGTGCAATGAAATCATTCTGTCCATATACTTGTTCAACATCAGATTTGGACTGTATCGTCGTACTGAGAGGTAGTGTAATTCGCACAATTAGTGGTTTTATTATCTGCCGGTTGCCAATCAGCTTTATATGAATTTTATGAGGCCCTTTTTTCTCCCTTTTTGCCAGTATAATACCTTTACCGTTCCTACTTTTAGGTAGTGGAATGTGAATACGTGACGTATAGGCTAAGAAAATCTTGCTTGATGACCAATCAAAGCACCTCAAATTCGATCATTTGCGTCAAAACATCTTACCCAACAGATTATTAAAATGAGCCTAACAAAGCTTATGATTTTGCGACAGATTGGAACGAGCGGAAATTGCCTAGTGCGTCGCTCTCGCGATGTGCTATACATGCACCTGATGATGTACGTTGTCTAATACGTAGCAATTTCCTCTGTCGCGTATCGGTAATGCAAGCGTGGACCAAGAAACAGTCTCCCTATCGGTGACACGCTGCAGAAGTGACACTAGGATGTGTAGGTCGTAATTTTTAATCTTATGATGGATCAACATGTGCAACATGTGCTCAAGCTAACGAAACCGATTACTGCTGCAGTTGTTTACTTCTGTTGGAATACAGAATGTGACAAAAGCATGTGAGCCGAGCTCTACCTTTCCCTGAGAGCACGTAGCCACCGACGACGTCCTTTTCATTAACCACACCGTCACCGCTCTCTCTCCAAAAAGAAAAACCACACCGTCACCTCTCAGATGAGTTTTCAATTTTTTGTTAAAAAAAATAACAGGAACAAGAGCACTGTACGTACACTTACTAGCCTCCATCAGCAGATGGGCAGCAAATGGACGATGACACGTTCTGCGGCCTGCTTGCCGCCACACAAATTGTTGTAGCTGTTTTCCTTTTTCCTTGTCAAAGCGCAATGTCTATTACAAGTACTTCAGTGTGGCAGCTAGCTGGCGACGGTGCCAAACTCGGTGTGATCATGACATATCCGTCATGCATGGAACAAGGTTAACCCCGTCCCCGCATTGCTCTGCTTAGGCGACTCAGGAGCGAAACCCTAGCGCACGCTACCGAGCAGCCCTCTTACCGCCGCTGCAGCTGTCCTACGCCATGGTGGCTGCGACCCCCCTTCTCCCAAAGGTGGTAGGAGAGAGCTTGAGGTGGACGCGTGATTTGGCAGCGCGAGTGCGGTTGGTAGCGGCTGGTGGCACAACAACGGGTGCCGAGTGGAATAGGTGTGGCGCGGCATTTTGTGTGGCGTCGGCCTCCTGGCGGCGCGAGTGCGGTTGGTAGCGGCTGGTAGCACAGCAGCGGGTGCCGAGTGGAATGGGCGCCGCGCGGCGTTTTGTGTGGTCTTGGCCTCCTAGCGGCGCGGGCTTTTGGCAGCGTGGTCCCTACGGTGGTGGTTTGAGGGTGGTAGTGTCGACGGCTATGTGGCACAGATGAGTGGGTGTGGGTGCAAGCGGTGGTAAGGTAACATACTCCGGGCGAAAGCTCTGTTTTGGTTCTTGGGCCGGAGCTTGCGACAACAACGCCTATGAGTGCCATTTACCTCCATGGAGGCATCGTTCGGGAGCTGCTGCACCTCACCCTTCTCGGTCTGCGTTTCTCCAGGGGAAACCTCGGACCCAGGTCTCCCTGAATCGAGCAATGGCGACGCAGGAATGTCGTTTTCCTCCTCGGAGGTATCGTCTCGGAGCCCCACCCCCATGCAGGGCCAGCCGGTGTCGGCTGGGGGACCAGCAGATGGATGCTCGTGGTTTCCGAGGCGGGGGCCTTGGATCTCTTGATAGGGCATTTCGTGTGGCAGCGACGACAGATGATGAGTGGCGTCTGGCACAAAGCTTTTTGCTGAAATCGGAGTTGCATTATCATTGTCGTGGTACCCGTTTGTGGTGCCTTGGCTGGTGTGGGCTTGACGCGGTTGTTGTGGTGTTCGGTGCATTGGCTGCTTGCTATGGTGAAGTCAGAGTCATCGGATCATGGGCACAAGGGGTGATGACAATGACACTATAGACGGTGTCTTTATGTAGGGCTCTCAATAGCGGTTACTGAGTGTGAACTTGCTTGTGCTACCATGGCATTTGAGTCGGTGGTACTTTAAACTTAGTTTTGCTAATTATTGAACTTGTTGTAATACTGGTTTTAGTCTAATTTTTCTCAAATTAACCATAAAACTTTTTTCCGTCTATAAAGGACCAGGAGTGCTCCTATTTGCTTCGGCAAAGAAAAACATATCTGTCATGCATGGTACAGTAAACTCACACACGCTAAGAACACAGACGGATTGTAGGTGACTGGTTAACTTCATGCAATAAGCAACTTCGAAAAGAAGGGACGTGCGTACATACCGCGTAATTTCTGTTGAAGTAATTAGCAATTTTTGAATTAATCTAATCCAAAAAACATCATGACACATGCGCAATTAGGATGAACCAACTCAGGCGAACTGGACATACAACTGAAAGCTAAATAACCAGCTAGCATCTCTATTTCAATTGCATCAAAAGCAAAGCAGAAACACAAGAACACGTACGTCCGGATAGTCGCGGCGAACAATCCAGCGTTTGCGTCAGAAGCCATGGCGATGAAGTCCTCGTAGTCGAAGTAGTTGTCCGACGACGAGGAAGTAGTCGAAGCAGCCGCGTGCGGTAGTCAATGAAGATGAGTCGAGGGAGTCGCGCTGTCGTCGATGAAGAAGCAGATCGGTGTTGAGCAGTCGCGTCTCAGGTTAGGGTTGCCCTGATCCTCCTCATATAGTCTCTCGGGGGGTAACGCGTGCAAAACCTCTGTCCCGAGTGGCAAAAAATAGCTCTGCTCGATCACGACGCGACGGAGGAAGAGTGCGCGTGAACTAGTCCTCTTTTCAAGCCTCAAGGAGGTGGAGAACACAACTCCTTATAAGTTGGTCTCCCTCCACCTCCACTAGTAATATGAGATTAAACTTCCACTCATGCCATCCAACCACATGGGCCTTCGAGATTTTCCAAGAATTAATTAGAACGTGGGCTTTAGGCCCATTAATTCTAACAATTTCCTACCTTATAACCTTCATAAATACGCCTCTGTTCAATAACACATGACATTTTTGGTTTTGACGAGGTCTTAGGCGTGTACATTTAATCATTATTTTCTATACGAATATATTAGTTAAAAATTATAAAATTATATGATACGACGGAACTAGAGGTCATGATAAATCAAATCATACTATTTTTACTTGATTAATTTGAATATATTTTTATATATTAAAGTCAACTTTTATTAAAATGTTTAACTGCATATATTCTACTTTAATCTCATCTATTTCCGAATACAGATAATACTAAACTAAGTAAAAGATAACCATATATAGATCACGTACTTAGCGTATGCACAGTTTATACATTTTCCAGTAAAAATACTTATCTAATTCTTTAGATATACATGGATCAGGACCCTTCGTCTTTGACCAAGATGATAACTGAGGATATGGTCGACAGACAGGTACATTAATTACCTTTTGAGAGCCAAGGAATGAGCTTAACCGTGTCGAGAGTCGAGAGATAGGATAGAGACGTCTCTAACCAATCATGTGGACACTGAAATTTGTCCGAACCAGTCCAGCATATATCCAAGAAGTAACTAGTACTACATGTTCTCAGGGTTCACTTGGGACGTACAAGTAGATTAAACATGCGTCTATGGTGACATCACCGCGCGCTTATATCTAATTTATTCAACCTGCGCATGCACTTGCAGCTACTAATTGGAGTAGTTAACGCGCCCGCGCGTCGATCAAGTATTGACCCGGCCAGGGCTGCTGCGCGGCTTCCAGAACAAGTGAACTCAAATCAGCATTTGGTCTCAGATCGATCGGGAGTCACAATTTGCAGCCTAGCTTGCAGCCACGATCAACTACGTAAGCACATACCGCTACAAACCCATCGTTTACTTGGGAGAGAGCACATGCATGCAACTTGGCATTATTGGTCAATGCTTAACCGCCACAATCTCGTCGTTAATCTGAGTGGGGGATCGAGCTAGCATAGCAATCCAGTTTCTTTACAAATAAATTACTACGGAGTGGAGTAGTACTCTGTGGAAAGCAGGAATGAATTAACGGAGTCGTACTTTTCTGGTAGGATGCAGGCTAGCCTCTGTTGACTAGAACTAGCTTCGCAGTACGTACGTAGTTTGCCACCAGTTGCGGAACGGCCGGGCACCGTGCGTGATCGACGGCGTGGCCACCACGTACGGCAACGGCAGGAGGGGTAGCAGCAGCTAGCCGCTCGCGTCCCTTCCCTGGCTCCCGAGCCTAAACGGCCGGAGCCGCGCGGTCTGGAGCAGTGGCGAAACTAGCACATTTTCGAAATCTAAGCAACATGTTATTTTGTAAAATAAAGTGTAGATTTTTCTTGAAGCTTCATCGGAGAGGAGACGTCATCGTTGGCGCCAAGCCCGGACAGCTGCTCGGGGCGGAGATACGGTTCCTCTGCCCATGGTTTGGAGCGAGTGGCCCTCGGGCTGGCGAAGAAAACGTACGTGGCCCGGCCATGCGATGCGGCAAATGGGACAGGGGATCGAGCATGGGAAACCCGCTGCGATTCTGCCCATTTCTCACGTTTCCGACGGCTTTTCCGCGCGAATTACCACGTACCGCCGCAGGAGGCCGCTGTAAACAGTCCCGTCAGCTCGACGCTCACCGTTATCTGCTTCTCAACGATGGAACCCTGCCCGGTGTACGCCTGGTGCACCCGAGCTGGAGCGCGCCGATGCCGCAAGAGGCGCGTGCCCCGCGGCACTGGCATTGGTGCGTAATGTACAGGGCCGGCCGGCCGAGCATGTCACGGTCGACAGAGTTTATGTGGAGTTCAAATCTATCTACAGAACTCTAAAAGCTTCAAAGGACCAACACTGAAAGTAAAAGTTTCAACTGAATCGAGAACGGCCGTCATAATACGCGTATGCACAAGAATAAAAATTACGGATGATCAAAGATCGATCCATCCGCCAAGTCGAGCACGTTCTTGACCGTTCCACGAACTCACGGGCACGCGCGTCCTATGTGCGACAGTGGGAACGTATGTGAAACAATGCAGAAGTAACGCTAGTAGAAGTTTGGAAATTTGGAATTTTATAATGGATTATTTTGTGCTCAGCTAACGAAACCGAGTGATGCTTCAGTTTGTTTCCTTCTAACAGAAGTATAGTTTGTTTTCTTGTAACAGAAGTACAGCACGCGTGACAAAGGCATGTCGAGTGAGCTCTACCTTCCCATGACAGCACGTAGGCACCGACGTCCTTTTCATGAGACACGGCTAAGTTCTCCAAAAAAGAAAAGAAAAGAAGATAACATGACCAAAAGTACTGTGCGTATACTTAACTAATCTCCATCAGTAGATCGATGGTGACACGGTGTTTCTTCTGCGGCCTGCTTACCGTCACACGAAGGTAGGTTGTACTTTATTTATTTATTTTCCCTCGAGGCGCAGTGTGTTAGCCACAAGTGTAGAATTTCCAAGAAATAGCATGTCCTCAGGTAGTGGCAGAGCTACCATAGGGCCAGGGAAAAAATCTCTTCACACAAATAACTAATACACAATGGACTGATTGTCCCACCTTAGTATTTAGTGACAACACGTTTCTTGTTACTATTTACTTTAGTGTGTCAGAAAGATACCGTTGGCATCCGAGGATGCTCATGACACCATGCATGCATGGTACTACAGTAAACTCGCATCACATAAAGACCAGAGACACATATATAGAAGGTGATTGGTTAACTTCAAGCGCGTGCGCAGCAGCATCAGGCCCGACCTACAGACCCGAGTAGGTGCCCGTTCTTGCGCCGCTGCCGCTGGAAATAACAGGAATGGATAGAGATTTCTTTTCTATCAAATACACATTTAGATGCAACTTCTCAAAGTCTCCCAAACGAAAAGTATAACAGTATGAATGATGCACATGTTAGGCAAAAGAAAAAACTTTATCCTCACTCCCATGCATTTCCACAAGCAGTTGGTGTACACATTTCCAACGGCAAAATCAGTACACAAATGTCAAACGGAATTAAACAAACAACCGTTTTGGCAAGAAGAGGAGGTGGAGAAGAAAGAAGAGGGTAAGAGGGGTGTACTCTGTGTCCCCATTGGCCACGCACGGTGCGGCATCCTCCAATTCTTTCCTCTACACGGCCGCTGCCGCAGCCACCACCGCCTCCTCCTCCCCATCCCCGCTACTCTCCATCGATGCGGCCATCACCCAGGTGTGAGAGAGCCAGAGAGGACGACGGCAAAGCTGAGGGGCTTGGCCCTCCTCACTCTCCACCGCCGGCGCCATGGAAGTGTGAATGCGACGTGAGCCGCGAGTTCCAGGGGTCTGAAGGAAGCGGCGGCCAGCGAAGCACGATACGCAAGAGGAGGAGGAAGGCCCTTCCCCGACGGCCAATCCTCGCCTTCCCCTCACCATCCAGTCACCTCGGCTTCCCCCTCCTCGATCCGGCGCGGCGGCGTCCCCCGCCTTCCCCTCCATGGCTCCTCGTTCACATGGCGTCGGCCGCTTCCCCATGTCGTTGACTCTCTGTCCCCCGGTACAGCGGCGGCGCCGTGCCTGCTTCCCCACGGCGCCAGAGCCTTTTCCCACACCGCCTCGCTTAGGTTTCATGTGAAGGGAGGAGTAAAGAGGTGTGAAAAATGGAAGGAAACCTGAAAGAACCTGAAAGCTTCGTGTTGTCCCAATGGATACCTATCCACGTGCACGTGGCAGAAACAAGCTACCAACATCATCAAGACTAAAAGACAATTCCTTGGCCCATAAACACTGCAGTTGGTGAAGAGGGTAAAACAATTCAGCAATTAAAGCTAATAAACAGTGCAAAGACATGGTAACGCGGGATTGGCCGAAACGATTTTTGAGAGGCTCTCAGATCGCTTCCTTTTAGCCCGTCATGCTGTTTGGAATTACTCACTCCGTCTTAGAATGTAAGATATATTTTATTTAATTAAAATAAAGTTTTGATCAACAATTATTCTATTAATATATAATTTATGTGATATGACATTGATGTTATTAAATTTGTATTAAAAATACTTACTTATAATTATAACTTTGTATCACATAAATTATATATTGACTACATAATTGTTGGTCAAAGTTTTATCTTAACCAAATAAAATATGTCTTATATTTTAAAACAGAGAGAGTTTTTTTTATCTTTTGACTTTTTAAGAAAAAAGAGATTGGTATTAAATCAAAGCAAGAAGGTTACAATCCTCACGGACAGCATGTGACACCCAAGATTGGTATGAATTTTGAGCATGAGCATCTCTCTCTCTCTCTCTCCAGACATTGGCAGCTTGACGTCCTCGACAATATTGGATAGCCTTGACATGTTTCGCCCTCTCTCCTGGAGCATGTTCACCGCTTCGGCATAATCCGACTCTAAAATAACATAGCCAATAGGAGCCTTTCATGACGTCCCACTACTTCAAAGTCCAAGCCATTAAAGCAGAACCGAAGCATGCGAACAACCACGAACAGGACAGCTCCTTTGTGACCCCTTAAGACTATACCAGTACCAGCTCCTCCATCCGACGTGAACGATCCATCGACTTTTAATTTAGCCCAATCCAGGTCCGGCGGTATCTATGCGTGAGATAAGGGAGGATTGTTAGTGGCCTTATCAGGTAACGCATCAGATGACAAATAATTAAAAACTTGCTTACCTTTGGAAAGATCGGCCTCCGGGTGCTGGCGTATCAAGAGAACTGAGTTGCTTTCATCGGCACATACACTGGTTAAAGGAGTAACTTATCTAAAAAGATATTATATATTTTGTTATTTGATTGGACTTGTAAGCCGCCACAGGAGCTCGCTCACACGAGCGTACGTACTGCGCAACCTCGAACGGGTCCAAACGCAGCCACATCCCCAGTGCCCCAACCATTCACTCCGATTAAATCAACAAACCGCCGATCCGTCGACACCGGTTGCCCCGCGGCTAAGCAACCCGGCGCCGCCACGCGTGCCAGGTGACGCCACCCCGCACCACACGTCCCGCTCGACTCGGCCGCTACGTACAGTTAGTACTCCCGAATCCAAATCCGATCGATTTCGACTGCCCCCGAGCCCGCCGCGGCCCCCGTACGCCGATGTGCCCTCTCACGATTGGTCCAGCCACGCTATGTCGGCCATCCCCCGCCACCGACTTGCCGCCCAGGTACTCTCTGCCGCCTCACACGATACACAACCTATATAAGCTCTTCTGCCTCGCGTGCCGACCACCCAATCCATTCACCGAGTACAAGGAACAACAAAAGCATCCAAATCCACCCGCCGTTCGATCCTTCGATTCAATTCTGAGAGATTCTTGAAGCGAGCAGGAGTTAAGCGGAGCGGATCGATGGGAGCTGGGATGAAGCACGCGAGGGAGGAGGTGGTGTCGCTGGCACTGTCGCTGAGCACGGACTCGTCGACGACGACGAACTCGTCCGGGTCGCCGGCGCCGGCGGCCAAGAAGGCGCGGCGGGGGAGGCAGGCGCCCCTGGTGGCGACGTCGGGTGAGGGGGACTTCGTCTGCAAGACGTGCAGCCGCGCCTTCACGTCGTTCCAGGCGCTCGGCGGGCACCGGACCAGCCACCTCCGGGGCCGCCACGGTCTGGAGCTCGGCTTCGGCGTCGCCAGGGCCATCAGGGAGCGGCAGCGCGAGGACAAGCAGCAGCACGAGTGCCACATCTGCGGGCTCGGCTTCGAGATGGGCCAGGCGCTCGGCGGACACATGAGGCGGCACCGCGAGGAGGCCAGCGGCGGGGTTGCCCATTCCGCCGACGCGTGGGTCTGGCGCAGCGTCGCCCTGCCAGAGCAGGAGGTGGTGGGGCACGCCGCCGACAAGCCGCCGGTCTTGCTCGAGCTTTTCGTCTAGCTAGCTAGTTGGGTTCGTGTGTTTCTTGATCTGGACTAATCGAGGACTTGTACATGCATGTCTGTAGAAAGAGAATCATAGTACTTAATTTGTAAGTACGATAGGATAGAGTTTTTGCTGATTAGCGCTTCGGTACGTTCTTGGAATTTGGCTTGCTTTGGAGCGGTCAGGTTTTGAACTGTCTGAGCGATTCATTGATCCCATACGCACTTGTAAGAAAACTTCTGTTGTTTATTCGTACGTATCCGCTTTTGTAAATGCAAGCTATTGCCATGCTCACGCAAGTTTCCCCTTGAATTTCGAATCTAGCCATCAAATTGTTCTTCTATGGATTATGATGCTGTTCATCCTTAATTATTGTAAAGTCCAATCCGGAGTCTCGGTTCGCAATTCTGCAAGCTATATAACTGTGTGCCCTGGTAAAATGTTAAGTAAGTTGGGTACCACCATATTTCGCTGCTTGTGTTTCTCCCTAGTTGCCAATTAAAGAGAGGAACAACAACCAAGCAGTTCTCACGAGTCATGAAATAAAATGCACAAACTGGAAAGGAGGTTTTACGTGCTGACACTTCTTTTTTCAGAACTCGCGCTGACACTTCAAGAAAGAGAAAGTACGGAGTACTGCACTATTGCCATCGAGAGAGAATTTTCACGAACTCACGATAAGTTCCTAGTTTTTTTCTTTGGAAAGGTACGATAGGTTCCTAGATAAGAGCAGGCATTTAGGTGCAAAACCTAGATAAAATAGTACTACACTACTTACTCCGTGAGGGATACGTAATAGTAACCGTGAGGGATACGTAATACCAGAAGTAATAGTCGTGACGTCTTAACGAATGAGATTAAACACACTCTTCTCATCCCTAACAGAGAAAACGTCACGAGAGGTGCCTTGGAGCAACTCTGGAAGAGGCTCTACCTACGTGCTAGCACTGCACAAAAATAACGCACGCTTTCTCTGCGTCGTATGGCAAATTTAGTGAGAGGCACATGACTTCCTTTTCTCTCTTGTTTCCCCTGAGCTACATGGAGCTCGGGCTCAATTGTAAATACCAAGTATCCATAAGGACACATATGTTGTTAAGATGCATAGTTGCTAACTAAGACACGTTTCTACCCCGGCCCTTGAAATGGTGCACCGAATCCTGCCCGTAACTGCAATTATGCTCATTGATCATACGTATCCGGCCCCTAAATGAAATGGTCATAGATATGCTCGTCCAGTGCTGCCTGTCAGCCTCACACGCTAGCTCCTGGGAGCACGGATATGTCAAGTAACATTAACAAATAATTAAGTTGAGGAAAAAATACTTGATCATCCGTCCAAGCAGCAAAATTGTGACGGCCAGGAATTGATAGAACATAAAGAAAATTGTAGCAGCTAAATCATTAACAATAAACAAAAATTAAAACATGTCTCTCGATATTGAGTTGTCTGAAATTTTCTTAAATCTTAATTACTTTTCTAAACCTTTGATCAACGTCTAACTATCCTCGTCCTCATCTCACTATATATAACGTATAGACGTATAGATTAAAATTTACAGAAACGTAATACTAAAGTTGCACACTTTTAGTACTACAATTTTAAATTAAGTAACATAAAATTTAAGTGGCTGAGATTTATAAAACATTTAGACAACCAAAAATTAGCAAAACTCAGTTAATAAGACATGGTCGCAATCCGAACGAGCGAGTGGTTAGCTAGCGCGCGCATGGAACTCCCGCGAAAAGAATCGGCACGGTTTAGGTAAACAAAGCCATCTTTACGTTGAACTGACGTCTGCAGTCTCATTCTTCGGGCGCAAGATTTAGCCCTGACCCGTCAAACAAACGTTTCCCCGGCGCGACGACCAGAAAAAGGGTTAACAGCAGCCGCGCGGGCGCAGCTGACTACGTCACCGGCCGGTGCGCCCCACACCCACAGCCGCGAGGCTTCTTCTTCCTTTTTTATTACACCGTCAGCTTCCGTCCCATTTCGCGGGCCCTTCCGTCCAGCGCGCACACGCACGCAGGTAAGCGCGTCCCAGCGCCCTGACGAGCAAGCAACGCAGACCCAAGGTTCCGCCTTTTCAAACTGCACTTTCCCAGACGTGGAGTACACGTGACCGCCTTCTGCTGCTGAGCTCGCACCTCCACCTATATATACCGCCCAGCCATGCACACACCGAACACAACTTACTACATCACAACCATTCTTCAGGTCTCTGAATCCCGCGTCCCTTCCTTCCCGTCTCTGATCATTTCGCCCAGATTCTTGGAGCTCTTCGGATTCGTCATCGATGAAGCATCAAAGAGAAGACGCGGTGAGCCTCTCCCTCTCGCTATCCCTCGACGGCGCCCCCGTGGCCGAGCGCAGCAAGAAGAAGCAGCGGCGCGGCGCTGCGGGAGCGGGGGAGTTCGTGTGCAAGACGTGTAGCCGCGCGTTCGCGACGTTCCAGGCGCTGGGCGGGCACCGGACCAGCCACCTGCGGGGCCGCCACGGGCTTGCGCTTGGGTTCGCCGGGGATCAGTACTACTCCGCCAAGCAGGGGCCGGAGCACAGCAAGAGGACGGCGAAGCCGGCGGCGAGCCACGAGTGCCACGTCTGCGGGCTCGGGTTCGAGATGGGGCAGGCGCTCGGCGGCCACATGCGCCGGCACCGCGAGGAGGCCGCGGCGGCGGTAGCCCAGGCGCCGCCCGTTCTGCTCGAGCTGTTTGTCTAGATTAATTTTCTCCTAGTTCTACACAGAGAGTCCCTGACACGTGTGCAAGATTGTGTTTGCATATTGTTGCACACTTGTAGATATTAATTGTTGGTTTATTCGTTGATTAATTTAATTTCTATATTTAGGACTTGTTCATTCATTGGATGCATGCATTGATTCGTTCATTTCTTTTGTTCCAATTGACTCCCCTTTAATTTCATCATCCAAAAATTGGCTCGATCAGATTCCAGCATCTACACATCGTCATCCCCTTCTTTACTCGCAGTCGTAGTTCACGCACGGCCGGTCGGGTTAAAAAGGGATGTATTATGATTTACGAATCGTGTTGAACTGGGGCGGATTGATCTATAAATCAGGCTGGATCATTGGTGCGGTTCAGATTTAGAACCTAGCACTTGAAATTTGTGTGTGCTCTTGGTCCGCTCACCAACTACACGAAAGCAAGCTAGTGTTCCTCGCCCCGTCGACGTCCTCCTCTAACTCGGTGAGAACTTTAAGATCCCAAAGGTTAGTACGGTGCCGTATAGCGGTAGCGGCGACGGTGTTGGAGCCGATACAGATGAGCTCGCCAAAGAGGTTAGGGTTCAAGGTGGCAGACACTGGTGCCCAAGGAGAAAGTCGTGCCTCCCCGAGCATAGAGAGATGGTGGGGGCAGCGGCAGCACCGACAGTGTCGGCTGTTGGGGCATGGCAGGGCGGCGAGGTGACGTGGTGGCGCCGTCGACCGTGGACGGGGAAGACGACCGGTGAACAGGGTTGAAGGGCGGGTCAACAAGGAGGAGCGGAGGATGGTGACGAGGCGGTGGAGATGGCAGCGGTGGAGGATGACAGCGGTGGTGCTCGGTGTAAATAGAGGAATTCGGTGACGCGTATAAGAAGAAAAAGGTGTGAAGGTTATGGCTAAGTGGAGGAGAGAAAAAAAAAGTAGAGGGACAGAGACCCTGGGATGTGGATGAACAGTTAGGCTAGATGATTGAAATTAAGAAAATCCACTCACCTCTGCACTGGAAGCTCCCTATCAGAAAGTATGTGGTGTTAGATTTAATTCTTTAGCATTGACATAACGAGTGCCTAATCTCCCATCTAGAACACTTAATGACTAATGCGGAAGCGTCATTACCGGTGATGGGTGAACCCATCGGCGACGATGCGAAGACCTGCGCCTGCACGATGCAGGCGTGATGGTGGCGTGAGGAAGAACGGTCGGGACGTAGGCGAAGTCATCGCAGTCGTGGGTAGCGGTGACCTTCGGGGCGCTACCTGCACTATCCGTACGTCGGCGTTGTCTACTCCGTGATGTTGATCTTCCCGTCGTTACAGCGCCCCTTAGATCGGATTGGGTATAGGGTTTTGGAAGAGATCATGACCTCACGGAACGTGTATCCATTGGAGGGGTCGGACTCATCCCTTTTATATATGGCGCTGGCGACAGGGGACCAAAACCATTAAGTTGGTTTTGCGCTCCCGATCAGAGCGTGAACGTGAGGAGTAACATCTCCTCATATCTCGGTTTCTGTTAGCCCGAGATCAAAACCTAACATTCTCCCCCTTGATCGAAAGGCTAACATCATGAGCCCATTTCCAAGAACAATAATACACAAAAGTAATGTGTTGCAGTGGCCAATCAAATGCCATTGAATCTCAGTACTTATAGTGTATCATTGCATCTCGATATGGAAGATCGTCATACTTGATGGGAGTCGGTTTATTTAATGGTCCTTATCTCCAGGATCAAAAGCTTCCCAGTAGTCCCATGCCGGCAACATGATCACAAAAAATATTGGGTGGTAAGCCTTTAGTAAGCAGATCCACAAGCATATTTTTAGTACTTATATGTCTAACATTAATTGTTTGATCCTGAATTCTATCTTTCACAACATGATACTTAATGCCAATGTGTTTGGCAGCACCACTTGACTTGTTTTTACTTGCATAGAAAACTGCGGGTTCATTATCGCAGTATAGTGTTAGTGGTTTAGAAATACTGTCTACCACTCTAAGTCCGGAAATAAAATTCTTTAGCCATACAGCCTGCCCGGTAGCCTCATAACATGCCACAAACTCAGCTTGCATCGTTGATGATGCAGTGAGTGTCTGTTTGGAGCTTTTCCACGAGATAGCTCCCCTTGCGAGGGTGAAAATGTAATCTGACGTGGATTTCTTAGTATCAACACACCCCCGCAAAATCGGCGTCTGAATAACCCACAACTTCGAGATTATCAGACTTCTTGTATGTGAGCATGAAATCTTTAGTGCCTTGCATATATCGCAAGACTTTCTTAGCGGCCTTCCAGTGGTCTGGTCCTGGATTTGACTGAAATCTGCCAAGCATCCCTGTAACAAATGCCAAATCAAAGCGAGTACATACTTGAGCATACATGATGCTTCTGACAGCTGAGGCATAAGGAACTGTCCTCATCTGATCAGTTTTCAATTGGCTCCTTGGACATTGAAATGTCCCAAACTTATCGCCCTTAACAATAGGAGCAGGGGAGGCAGAGCACTTACGCATATTGTATTTCTTCAGTACTCTGTCAATGTATGCCTTCTGAGATAAACCTAATACTCCTTTGGACCTATTCCGGTGAATTTCAATGCAAGAATGTATGAGGCTTCACCAAGATTTTTCATGTCAAAATTGGAGGATAGGAATCTCTTGGTTTCATGCAGCATATCTTTATTGCTGCTAGCCAATAAGATGTCATCCACATAAAGTACTAATATTGTGAACTTACTGTCCTTAAACTTGATATATATGCAGTTGTCCACTTCATTTTCTTTAAACCCAAATTCCCTTATCATTCTGTCGAACTTAAGGTACCACTGTCTTGACGCTTGTTTCAAGCCATAAATTGACTTCTTTAAATGACATGCCATATGTTCTTTGCCTTCCACAACAAAACATTCCGGTTGAGCCATGTAGACGCTTTCATCCAGGTCACCATTAAGGAATGTTGTTTTAACATCCATTTGATGTAGCTCTAAATCATAATGAGCCACAAGCGCCATGACAATTCTAAAAGAATCTTTAGTGGAAAACATGTGAAAATGTATCATTATAGTTAATCCCTTCTCTTTGTGAGAAACCTTTTGCTACGAGCCTTGCTTTGAACCTTTCGATATTTCCCTTAGAGTCATACTTAGTTTTGTAGACTCATTTACAGCCTACTTTCTTGGCTCCGTCAGGAATTTCTACTAAGTCCCATACATCATTAGAGCTCATAGACTTTATTTCATCATTCATGGCGTCTAGCCACTTAGATGAATGTTCACTCATTATAGCTTGCTTATATGAGGTGGGGTCATCCACCTTCCCTATGTCGTTCATATCCTCATTCATGTAGACGACATGATCATCTGAAATGGCAGCTCTTCTTACGCGCTGCAACCTTCTCACAGGCTCGTTTGGTGCTTCATTAATGGGCGCAACGTTAGGAATTTCAGGGTCTTCAACAAGAGGGGCAACAACATCATCATTTGCTGGAGGTGCAATCTCCTGAGGCACGGGAACATAAAACTCAGGAATAATCAGGGAAGGAACATAAACCAGCTTCTCAAGATCTATATTCCTGGGCTCTAGGCTCCCAGTGACCACATCAGCCTCAAAAAACACAGCGTGTCTTGTTTCCACAAACTTTGTGGTACGATCTGGACAATAGAATCTATGTCCCTTTCCCCTATGAGGGTATCCGATAAAATAATAGCTTATTGTCTTTGGGTCTAATTTCTTAATTTGTGGATTGAAGATTTTAGCTTCAGCACGATAGCCCCATACGTGTAAATAGTTTAAACTAGCTTTCCTTCCCGTCCACAACTCATAAGGTGTTTTTGGGGCTGACTTAGTGGGAACGAGATTAAGCACGTGGGCAGCTGTCTTTAATGCTTCTATCCACAAACTAACTGGTAAGGTTGAGTGACTGAGCATGCTCTGCACCATATCCATTCTGCTGAAGTTCACCAGGCATTGAGTATTGGGCAATAATCCCATGTTCTGTTAGGAACTTGGCAAAAGGGTCAGGGATTTGTCCATAAGGAGCATGTTTTCCATAATATTCACCACCATGATCTGATCTTACTACCTTAATCTTTAGGTTTAATTGATTTTCCACTTCAGCCTTGAATATCTTAAATTTATCGAGTGCTTCAGATTGATTACGAATGGGGTAAATATACCCATAACGTGAGAAGCCATCGGTGAATGTGATAAAATAATCAAAACCATCCACAGACATCACAAGGAATGGTCCACAAATGTCAGTGTGGATTAATTCTAAAAGTCATGTGCTTCTAATTGCTCCTTTTTTGATCGTTTTAACATATTTTCCTTTTATGCAATCAATACACGGGTCTAAATCGGAGAAATCTAAAGGGTGAAGAGTTCCTTCTTTAATTAGGCGTTCCATTCTCCCCCTCGAAATGTGGCTCAAACGACAATGCCACAATTTCGATGAAGGATTTTCACTTCTCCTTTTCTTACAGACACCGTTATCAGCATATACATTCACATGCATAGGGAAATCACACAAAAAGGGCATATAAAGTTTTCCTCGTCTGACACCGAGGCCAACATCATCATTATTGAACTTAAGAACACATCTCTGTTCACCAAAATTACAATGATAGCCAACATCGTCCAAACAAGAGACTGGAATTATATTCCTGCTTAAGGTGGGAACTAAAACTACATTATTAAGCAGAAGACGAAAACCACTGTGTAACTTCGATTGAAGTGACCCAACAGCTTCAACGTCAGCTTCTTTTCCATTCGCCATCTTAAGGCTTCTTTCCCCCTTTCTTAGGGCTCTCTCTGTACTGAATCTCTGCAAGGAATTAGTAACATGCACAGTAGCTCCGGAATCAATCCACCAAGTATTAGGGGAATAATCAACATAAAGGGATTCATCAACAAAAGTAACTTCATCGTTACCCTTTCTGGCGAGCCATTTTAGGAAACCAGGACAGTCTTTCTAGTAGTGCCCTTCCTTTTTACAGAAATGGCAGACGTTCTCACCTCCCTTTTGAGGAACACTAGCATCAGAGGTGGGAGTGGGAGCCTTTGGAGTATTATTGCCTGGCTTTTCAGGCTTCTAAAAATGAAGCTTCTTCTTAGGCTTATGATCTCCTTGGAACTTCCTTTTAGAAGAACTAACTTGATAAGCATGATCTTTATGTTCGGCCTTCAGCCTTTCCTCTTCCTGAACGCACATGGCGGTGAGTTCACTTAAGCTCCATTTCTCCTTCTGAGTGTTATAGCTTATCTTAAAAGGAGCAAATTCAGAAGGTAAAGAGGTCATAATGAAATGAATAAGAAAACCATCAGAAATGGCCATGTCCATAGTCTTGAGTTTAGCAGCAGCATCATTCATTCTCATTATATGTTCTCTTAGGCTGCCAGACCCATCATACTTATCACTTAAAAGCCTGTGAATCAGAGTACTTGCATAAACTTTTGAGGAAACTTGAAATTGTTCCTCAACTTTCTTTAAATAGTCATTGGCATTTTCGGAAGGGGGGATTGCTCCCCTGATTCCGACTGAGATAGTACTCTTCATCATCATGAGTGATAAGCGGTTAGACCGCTCCCACTTCTCAGCATTTTCATCATAAGCCCTTTTTAACTCATCATAACCTGCCACACCAGCTGTGGATGCGACAGGGGCAATCTCTCTCAACGCAAGGTCGAGATCATAGACTCCAAGAACCATCTCAATCTTTTCTTTCCAAGCTGAGAAGTTATTCCCCGTAAGTTGGTCAATACTATCAATAGTATTGGCCACATGAGCAGCACCAGCAACTGAAACCATTCAAAATTACATAAAATTAACCCTACATTGGTCTGATTAATAATATGCAAAGATTTCAATTTTAATTCTAATTCGTATCACCGTTGGGCAGAAGACGAAAAAGAATTTAATTACACAATAATTGACCCACAATTATAAAACAACATTGGTCAGAATTATAAATATGGGCCAAAATTTTCAAAATTAATGTCAATATCAACCATTAATATTTAGCATCAAAATTGACACAAAATTGAGATGGAAATTAAAAATGACATTAATAACAAGAATAACATTAAAATTCTCTAAATAAAATTTTTCGTTGGTTCCATTTTATCCAGAGAAGTAAACTTTATTTTCAGTGCAATTTTAAACATGACATGCACCATGAATATTAACTAAAACATAAAACAACAGTGCAAAATATAAAACTTTATAAAGTAGAAAAGAATTGCACTGGAGGCCTGAAAGCTCCTAACATGGGCCGGCCCGTTAAAACACTGCGCAGCCCATAAAAGTGGCAGTCCAGTTGGCGTTTAAGCGGGGGGCACGAAAACCTGGGCTCGGCCCATCTTGCGAATATGGCCCGTGAACTGCCCGAGGGCCTGTCAAAACAGCGGGTGCGCGCTGAACCGTTGATTAGATCGGACGGCCGAAATTCTTCCCGCACCGAACAAAACTCACGCTCCCGAAACCCTAGCCCATTCTAATCCTTCTCCCCCGATTTCCCCGCGCCCGAGCGAGAAGAGTGGCGACACCGGCGGCCCCAAGAGCTAGGTTCCATGGCGGCCCGGTGGCTCCGTTCGTCGAAGTCGCGTGCAGAGTCAAACTCCACGCGCGGCTCTGTCGAACAGTGCTAACCGTGTCGCGCGCATGGGCGTAAGTGGTTGTGCGGCGGGGAGGATGCTACGGCACCGCGGTGGTCTGAGGTGGGTGACGACGGCACGCGCGGCGAGGCCAAGCACATCGTCGTCCTAAGGAGCAGCACCGAGCAGAGCTCTTGAGGTAAAACCGAAAGCTTTAATTTTAGGGTTCTTTAGGAAAATGATTGATTTAGAGATTTTCTTTAGGGTTCATCTAAATCATATGTTTCCCCTCCTTCTAATTTCTAAAATCGAGCCCATTGACCTAACTGCCATTAACATCAATGCTAACCGTGACCAAAAGAGGGCTTAGATAGGTTCGGATCCTCCTCAAACATCATAACCTGAGACCAATTAGGATTCTAGGTGAGATTAGGATGGCTCTGATACCATTGTTAGATTTAATTCTTTAGCATTGACATAACGAGTGCCTAATCTCCCATCTAGAACACTTAATGACTAATGCGAAAGCGTCATTACCGGTGATGGGCGAACCCATCGGTGTCAATGCGAAGACCTGTGCCTGCTCGATGCAGGCGTGATGGTGGCGTGAGGAAGAACGGTCGGGACGTAGGCGAAGTCGTCGCAGTCATGGGTAGCGGCGACCTTCGGGGCGCCACCTGCACTGTCCGTACGTCGGCGTTCTCTTCTCCGTGATGTTGATCTTCCCGTCATTACAGCGTCCCTTAGATCGGATTGGGTATAGGGTTTTGGAAGAGATTGTGACCTCACGGAACGTGTATCCATTGGAGGGGCCGGACTCATCCCTTTTATATATGGCGCTAGCGACAGGGGACCAAAACCATTGAGTTGGTTTTGCGCTCCCGATCAGAGCGCGAATGTGAGGAGTTACATCTCCTCATATCTCAGTTTCTGTTAGCCCCAGATCAAAACGTAACATGTGGTTGTGTTATTATCGGGTTCGGTGTGCGTATATACGGTGGGACGAGCCGAGTAGAGCTAGCAGGTGGAGATAGATGGTCGCGGCGTCGGCGAAGGTAGCACGCGCGTCGCAATCGGCGGGCGACTCGTCGTTGTGTCGTGTGTGGGATGTGATGGTCAGAGATGGCCGGACCTTCCATTCGCCATTTGCTTGCTCACCAGCTGGGAGCTGGGACGCGCTTAGCTCGGTGTACGTACGTGCGCGCTGGTTTTTTTTATACCGCAGCGATCGAGCTATATGCACCACAGATCAGACAAGTCATTTTGAATGTTTCTGTTGTTCCCATCGGTTCTTCGTGTCAAAATGGAACGAGAATTGTTTGGTGATAATCCGCACCTCAAAGGTGCAGGTGCTCATGTATATATATAGCCAGCTCATAGTAGTTACAAGAGATAGATCCGATGCATATCCACAGGAATATCGAATAGCTATCGGTTGAGATTACAACTTGTGTTACAAGGTATTTACGTAACTAACAATATCTTTAACACTCCCCTTCAATCACAACCTGAAAGATTGAGATTGTATCGCATGAGCCTGAGCTGTTGAGCACCGAGAGGCTTCGTAAGTCCATCTGCTAGCTGATCCCGTGTCGACACAAACTTGATCTCCAAAGGTTTGCGTGCTACCCTTTCTCGGACGAAATAGAAGTCAACCTCGATGTGTTTTGTTCTCGCATGGAAGACTGGGTTAGCTGATAGATACGTTACTCCGAGGTTGTCGCACCACAGGATGGGCGCTCAGTTTTGCACAACACCGAGTTCACCAAGAATGGACTGAAGTCACACCACCTCTACTGTTGCGTTCGCAAGCGCCTTGTATTCCGCCTCCGTACTCCATCGGGACACCGTCTGTTGCTTCTTGGCACTCCATGACACCAAGTTGCACCCAAGGAAGACAGCGAAACCACTGGTAGACCGACGATCATCTGCTGACCCAGCCCAGTCAGCATCTGAAAACGCGCTGATGAATGAGGATGGACACTTGCGGAACTGAAGCCCAGTCTGCTCTGTATACTTGAGGTAACGAAGAATCCTCTTCACGGCTGACCAGTGTTCTTCAGTAGGCGCCTGCATGAATTGACACACCTTGTTTACTGCAAAGGATATATCGGGTCTTGTCAAGTTCAAGTACTGAAGCACCTCAACTGTACTCCGGTATCAAGTGGTATCCTCAGCCGAAAGCTCCTTCCCAGTCCCTTTCATTAGCTTCTCACTTGCAGACATGGGCGACGTAGTAGTCTTACACTAAGCCATTCCGGCGCAAGTGAGCAAGTCAGTGATGTATTTTGATTGACAAAGAATCACACCATCCTTTTGCTTCCGAACCTCAACACCAAGAAAATAATGGAGGTCACCCAAGTCCTTTAGCACAAAATCTTGCTGTAAGTCACCGATCAACTTGCTAACGGCGTCATCGGAGGAGCTGGCCACCACAATGTCATCGACATATATAAGCATATACATCTGAACTCCCCCTTGCTGATATATGAAGAGGGATGGATCAGCCCGAGACGCTGTAAATCTCAATTCCTGCAGCTTGGAGCTCAGTCTTGCATGCCATGCCCTTGGTGACTGCTTCAAGCCATATAAGGCCTTGTCAAGTTTGCACACAAGATGAGGAAATTGTTTACTGACATAGCCCCGGGGGTTGCCGCATATAAATGGCCTCTTCAAGTCTGCCATGCAAAAATGCATTTTAGACATCAAATTGCCTCAGTGGCCATCCTCGGGATACAGCTAGGGAGATCACAAGGTGTATGGTCGTCGGCTTCACCACCGGGCTGAAAGTATCCTCATAATCGACCCCATACCTTTGCTTGAACCCTTTCGCCACAAGTTAAGCTTTGTAGCGCTCAATACTTCCATCAGCTTTCCTCTTCAATCTGAACACCCATTTGCAGTCAATGAGGTTCTGCCCTTTGTGCGGAGTGACAAGATGCCATGTTTTGTTTCGAACCAGACGAAACAGGGCTTGATGCTCCTCGTCCATGGCCTGGACCCAATTCGGATCGGTGAGAGCTTCCACGTGATCTACTGGTTCCCTAGCAGCTAGAGATGCTTGATGGCATGGCAAGGGTTTGGAGGGATCATACAGCATCGTCCCGTCCGTGGGAACCTGAGGTTTGCGTGTGTTATCACGCAACCAGGTCTGGTATATGTGTTGCGTAGGAGCAGCCACAGGCGCAGCCACCGCATCTGACCCATCACTGGCCTGGTCCTGCGTGGACATGTCACTAGCCTCAGGAGCCGGCTCCTCCTAAACGTGTGGCACAGAGGGAGCCACAAAAGCAGTTGGTGAAGCCTCGGGGTTCGATGGCTTGTTTGCATGGCCGACGGGGGGCGCTGCATGAGGGCTGTGATCGATGTGATCATGTGTTACTGTAGTCCCAGCAATGCCTCCGATGCCCTGTGCAGTGCCATGAGCATGTTCCTGTGTACGAGAAGCAACAAAAATTGGATCAACAGCCGGGTTAGCCTGCATGTTACTTAACGGAATGCCATGACACACGAGGTCTCCCCCATCATTCACACTATTGATTGGAAATTGAGAGGTATTTTGTGGATCGGGTGGAGAGAAATTATCAGCGAAAGGTCGAAGTTCAGCAAACGGAAAAATCTGCTCATCAATACAACGTCCCGTGAAATATAGATGCGGCCAGATGATATATGCAGACATTTATACCCCTTATGAAGGTTGCTATACCCCAAGAACACACAACGTTTAGATCTAAACTGTAACTTGCGGTCATTGTATGGGCGGAGACATGGCCAGCAGGTGGATCCAAAAGTTTTGAGAAAAGAATAATCTAGTTGTGTGTGAAATAGTTTTTCTAGGGGTGTTTGGAATTGGAGTCCTTGGGTAGGCAACCTATTAATAAGGAAACAAGAGGCATAATCCCAAAACCACATTGGCATGGACGCTTGGGCGAGTAATGTGAGGCCGACTTTTGGACTATATGTCGATGTTTCCGCTCCGCGGAACCGTTCTGCTGGTGAGCATGGGGGCAAGATACGTGGTGAGAGATGCCGATTTTGTTGAAGAAGGAGTTGAGCCTTTCGTACTCGCAATCTGTTTGCATATGAAGAATTTTACGATTGAAAAGACGCTTAACATGAGCCTGAAATTGCAGAAAAACGGGGAACACATCGGCACGGGACTTGAGACACTAGATCCACGTAAACTTGCTATAATCATCAATAAAGCTGACATAGTATTTGAAACCTCTGGTTGAGATGCACGCAGGCCCCCAAACATCGGAGAAAATTTGCTCAAGAGGAAAACTCGACACACTTGTTGACCTAGGATAGGGTACCTGGTGGCTTTTCCCTTGTTGACACGCATCACACACATTTTTTGAACTCGACTCATTGGAACAAGGTAGATCATGACTCTGAAGGACTTTATTGATGATGACGGACGATGGATGGCCAAGCCGGCAATGCCACCTGGTGTAACTCGGTTTGACAGCAGCACATGCATGTTTGGAGTTGGATTGCCTACTGCTACGAATGGGGTAGAGTCCTCCTTCACTGGGCCCTCGAAGAAGGACCTTCATCGTAGAACGATCCTTGATAGAAAAGGAGTCACGATGAAATTCAATGAATACATTGTTATCGGATGTGAGTCGATAAACAGAAAGGAGATTTTTATTTGTATTGGGAACATGTAAAACATTGTTCAAAATAAGAGACTTAGATGGTGTGTGAATGTGAGATTGCCCAACGTGTGAGATGAACATACCAGAACTGTTTGCAGTGTGCACTTGGTCTTTCCCAGAGTAGGGCTCGCGCAGGTTCAGCTTCTCTAGATCAGCGGTGATGTGGTCCGTCACGCCGGAATCCGTGTACCAGGTGGGTCGAAGCCACCCTGGTTGTTCGTGCCGATGGCATTGACGACGCGTAGTTCCTCCGGCTGATAGTTGTGGTTGAACCGCTCGTAGCACTTGAAGGCTACATGGCCAACCTTGTTGCAGAGTTGACACACAGGCCTGTTGCCGCCGCCTTGCTTCTTGCTGGAGAAGGGCTTGTTCTGCGGCTGCTGCTGGACGCGCCCTCCTTGCTGATCTCCTCCGCCGCGGCCGCCACCATTGCCGCGACCACGTCCGCGACCGTGGCCACCACCGCCGCGCCCCGCAGCGTTGGCACTCATCTGGAACGTACCATGGGAGATGTCTTGGCGGAGTTCGTAGTCGAGGAGGTGGCTTTAGAAGACGTCGAGGGTAAGTTCCTCGCGCATGCCGACGGAGCTGACGAAGGCGTCGAAGGTGTGATCGAGGCCGGTCATGACGTAGATCATAATGTCCTCATCGGAGACCTCTTGTCCGGCAACTATGAGCTGATCGGCCAAGGACTTGACGCGGCCAAAGTACTCGGTGACGGTGAGATCATTCTTCTGCGCGTTGCTCAACTGCTTTTTGATGTGGACGATGTGGGTCCGTGACGCTGCCGAGAACATGCGTTCCAGCATTGTCCAGAGAGCCGCAGAAGACGTGATGAGGATGCAGCGCGTGAGGACGTCCGGGGATAGCGTAGACAGGATGGCTGCAAGGAGCAGCTGATCCTGTGTGTTCCACGCCGTGAACGCCGGATTGATGACCATGGGCGGCACCATCGGCAGATGATTCCGGCTGCAGCCTTGCTGGAGCGGGATGGGTACCATAACATGCCCGAGTAGCTGGTGTCCCCTGAGAATGGGGACGATCTGTGCCTTCCACAGCAGATGAGTCTCACGTGAGAGTTTCACTATGACCATCTGACCGAGATTGGGCACGCCGCCGTACCCCGCAAAGTATAGCGGTCCTACGGAGCCACCAGAAATGGCACCAAGGGTGCCGGAGGCGGAAGATACATTGCTCTATGATGCGGAAGCCATGATGGTGATTCAATCTAATCTAATCTAAAGTGTTTGCTCTGATACCATGTCAAAATGGAATGAGAATTGTTTGGTGATAATCCGCACCTCGAATAGCTATCGGTTGAGATTACAACTTGTGTTACAAGGTATTTACGTAACTAACAATATCTTTAACACTTCGGTGCTCTTCTGCGCACACGCATACCTGACAGGTTGACATAGTGATACTTGGCCACACTTATCTAAGCACGACATTAATAATTGCTTATAAATATTCTTACTTGCGTATGCAAATTAATGAAACTTTCACTCTGGTGATTTGACAGACGACCAACAGAATGTACACGTCACTGCAGAACCGAATGTTGCTATTGCTACTCTGCATTAACCAACATAAAGCGAGTCGAAATGACATATCCTCAAGTTGCCAACCACGCAAGCGGGACTAGCTATATGACTATTCTAGCTTCGGTTCGACGTGAGTCACTTCAATTCGGCTACCTGCTGCCACATCGACGCATCTGGAACAATCTGCCCGAGAGCAACACCTCACTGGCCACACGTGTACACCTCCTCCTCCCCTTGTTTATTTCCCGACATGGACACGGCCGGCCATCCTATTAAAGCAGACGAGATCGTGATGAATTAACGACTTCACACTGATCACTGCAAATACTAGTGCGTACGTAGTTCTTGTGAATCTGTGATCGCTGCAGAATCATCACGCACAGATTGTTTATTTCCTCAAGCCAATCTCCAGATCAAGAATGGTACTCTTGATCTTCTTATCCTTAATTAGTTGTGTTCTTTGTAAATTTGTTTATGTACAGTGTGTTGATCGATAAACAAATTTTGACGAATTAATTTGCAGGCGAACGCGACGTCAGGGGTGGCGGTGAGCGAGGAGTGCACCAAGGTGTTCCAGGAGCTGCGCGCCGGGCGGGCGCACCGGTTCGTGGTGTTCAAGATGGACGACGCCGTGCAGCAGGTGGTGGTCGAGAAGGTGGGCCGCCGCGACGCCACCTTCGACGACCTCGCCGCCAGCCTCCCCGCCAGCGACTGCCGCTACGCCGTCTACGACCTCGACTTCACCGTCGGCGATGCCACCTCCACCGGCGACGCCCCCCCGCAGCAAGATCTTCTTCATCTCCTGGTACGTCACGTTTTTTCTCCCTAGCTCCATTCGTTCAGCTCCAAATTAGCACGGTGTTGTTACTGAACCGTGTGAGTGGTTTAGGTCGCCGGCGACAGCGGAGGTGAAGAGCAAGATGGTGTACGCGAGTTCGAACGAGGGGTTCAAGAAGGAGCTCGACGGCGTGCAGATCGACGTGCAGGCCACGGAGCCCAGCGAGCTCACGCTTGACATCCTCAAGGAGCACGCATCCTAACTGCGTACTACGTACGTATCCATGATGGCGTATGACCGTACGTATACGTACAAATTGGGTTGTACGTACGTGTGTGTGCTAATTTTGTGCTGTTGTTCGGTGTGCTCGATGTATCTTGCCTTCTTTGTGCTTGGATCGTGTCGACGTGACATATGCTTCGTGTAATACTCCTATGTGGTTTATGAATAATTGATTGGTGCTCTCCCAAAAGAAAAAAAAAGAATAATTGATTGGTGATGATCTGTTCGGTTTATGATGTTCTTTTTATTCGTGTAATGCAATTAAGGAGGTCTCGTGGGTCCACGTGGAAATCCAGGCTAGCCATGAGCGGAGTTGCTTCTACTAGCACGTACTACTAATGCTCACAGATCAGCGCAATTAAGTATTTAATTCTAAAGAAAAAAGAACAGTACTGTTTGGGAGAGAGAAAATATCTCTTTGGAGCATGGATGTCGCACTTGAACGTGACACGACAGCAAAGGAGAAAAAAAAATGAAAAATGAAAAACTGAACAGGCAAGGAGCAAAAGAAAAAATAAGTTTTATATGATAAAAGGGAAAAGGTCGTTAGCTGGCGGCCGGTGTCGACGCTGCCTTTACTTGGTCGGCCTGAGAATTTTCAGCTGCGCTTCTATAGCTCCTCCCATCATTCTCTCCATCCTGCAGATTCTGTCCATGGACACCGCACACTGCGCAGTATAAGGGTATTCTCAGTCATAGTTAGGCATGTCACAGATTTTTAGCCCTTTGTTTAGTTCCTACTTACAGTTATAGTTGGTCACACTTTATTATATATATGAGCCATGTAACATAGACTTATTTTTTTTATCAACTTTTATCACATCTATGGTTTTCATTTTCTCAACCACATTCTTTTAGCAAGTCACGTATTATCAAAACTTAGTTGTGATAAAATTAGCATTGTATCAAACATATGCCCTAAATCCAAAATCACAAGTACATCGTTTTAACCCCATGATGAACATACATTTTAGCACTTGAAAAATCTTGCACCGCACGCACACTACGTGCTCCGGAGGCTCGAACTCTAGAGCATGATTAGTTATGCACTCAAGGAGTAGGATATAAACAGATATTGCACTTCTTCTATCCTGGATTTGAAAGCAACCAGATATTCTTCCTAGCAGATATTTTTCGAATTCAGCGTATTCAGAAGAAAACTGATACTATCCATAAGAGTCAGCTCGGTTTGCAACCCCAAACGGGTTTGCTAGTGGTTTAGCAAGCTAATTGTTACCAAATGCTAATATTTGATAATTTTGTTTAAGAATTGGTAGCTAAAGTTGGTTGGGCTAGCCCAATATTAGGTAAGCCGATTTGGGGCTTCAAACCAAGCATGCGTGCAGTATGCGCGTAAAGAAAAGTTGTAACTTGACGAACAAAACAATAAACTGCAGAGAGTACAGTAAATGGTCGAATCCTGTCCGTCCATAGGGCGATCGGACGACCACGGAGGCGTTGCAGGCAGCGAGCGCAAGCCCAGCCCAGCCCAGCCGACCTCGTCGTTGCAAGGCTAGCGTACGCCGACCACATACATAAGCTAAGCAGGAGCGAAGACTCCATCAAAAGGCGAGGCGAAGGAGAAGGCGAACACCCCAAACTTGTTCGCAGCCACTGCGCTCTAGCTATCTACAACAGCATCCATCCTCCCCTTCCCTTTCCCCTCCCGAGCTCGGCAATGGTACGCGCGCCCTCCTCCTCCTCCTCCAACTCCTCGTCCCCCCACCCTCTCATCTCTGCTCTCGTCGCGTCGATCTCGCCGCGTCCCCCGCAGATCGGCGCCTGGTTGTTTCCCTGCTTCGATTTTGGGTTCCAGCTCTTGATCTTGTCGGTACTAGCCTTGACGCTTCGATTCGGGTCGTGGGCCGGCTTTTTACTGCTCTCCTTGCTCTTCTTTTAGCCGTCGACGACCGGATCATGAGGAATTTATCTGGTTTTTTTAACTCTCGTGAATCTGTTGCATGAGACACGGATTTGGTCTCGAGATGTGCGGAGCGAGTAGAGTAGTAGATGCGGGCTTGGCCGGCACTATGAGATTTGACACGATGTAGATTTGAGGTAGCAGGGATTTGACTAGCCTGCTGAAGAGTGGTGCCTGACTCTTCGGATCCGTGTTTTCAGGAATTGGTATTGTTAGATCCGGGCTGTAGAAGATCGATTCGCCGTGAAATCTCAGTTGAATATGTGCCTGGATAGCATGCTGAGCTCACACCGTTACCACACATCTGCCAGTTAGCCTTTCTGAAATTGTGCATCATCAAGGATAGAAAGGGGGAGTATCTGCTAGCAACTCTTGTAGATTCTATTGTGCATCTGTTGGTAGAGCACTGCAGCGCCACTGACCATAAGTTACCACCTACTAAATGCTAGTTTTATCTTGGAAGAAGCACCGTCGGATCGAGAGAACTAATAATCCGTGTCCGAGATTAACTGATTAGGAAGGATAGGGATGTATATTATCTTTGTAAGTTGAATAATAATCTGATTTAGGATGTAAGTGACAATTCATAGCCATCCTGAATAGTAAGGAGACTGTGCTCCTTGAATTATAAGTTCACTAGAGTTTGTCTTGTTGTTCAGACAGAATCAAGGTTATGTTACCTGTGTAGCTATGAGAACTATGAACTATTGCAAAATTATTTATGCACACAGGCAAACGCATCGTCAGGAGCTGCAGTGAATGATGAGTGCAAGCTGAAGTTTGTGGAGCTGAAGTCCAAGAGGCTGCACCGCTTCATAACTTACAAGCTGCAAGACTCGAAAGAGATTGTTGTGGAGACTGTCGGGGAGCGCACAGCAAGCTATGAGGATTTTGTAAGCACTCTACCTGAAAATGACTGCCGATTTGCAGTCTATGACTTCGACTTCACTACCCCGGAGGATGTTCCAAAGAGCAGGATATTTTATATCTTCTGGTATTACTTCTCTGTTCCTTGTACTCCATAGTTACTTTACAGTAAGGCTGATTGCTTATGAGACGTCGTGTGCCTGAATTGAAAGGTCCCCAGACACTGCAAAGGTGAGGAGCAAGATGCTGTACGCAAGCTCTAACGAGAAATTCAAGAGGGGGCTGGACGGGATTCAGGTGGAAATGCAGGCTACCGACTCTAGCGAAATCAGTCTCGACGCGATCAAAGATAAAGCCCACTAGGCACCATCCAGCCTTTCAATGCTTTGGAAGATGAATTTGCCTATCGTGGATTTATGTCATTATAGATTTGGCGGTGTGACTCTGAAAACTGCTTGATAATTTGTGGGTTTGTTGCTGCGTAAAATGATCTCCATGGCTTCCAGAAAACCACGGAGATTTGTCTGTCATGTAATCTGTTGTTCTGCGCCATTATATATGGGCATATGCTGCACTGTTCAAGTAACATTATAAATAATTCATGTTCTGTTTGGTTTCCTCCGAGGTCAACAACGTCGCTATAATCCAGCGTGAAAGCTTATTTGCATTTGTTGGATAAAATTTCAAGTGCAGCTATGCCCTGTGCTCTACTTAATTATGGCACAAAAACCAGGTGCAGCTATATCGTGTGCTCCACTTACTGAATCGTGTCGCCAAAAAGAAAGAGCACAAAAAAGATGGTGTCACACTGACGTGATAACCAACTACACCACGACACAGTTTTGGCGGCGGCAAATAATCTGATCATAAATACGTGTGCCGATTCCAAACTGGACCAGCATCACCGTCATGCAGAAGCAATGAACAGGGAGCAAAGCACTCGGCCACGTTAGATTCTTCCCTTCTGGGTTTGTCAGCGAAGCCTGGCGCGCTTGGAGCCTATGGTCAAGCAACCAAGGCGTTTCCACCATGTAGGTGACCGTTCATATCATGACTGCAAGTGACATTGCTTCCACCTTAGTACTCGTTTGGAATGTAGAATTTTTGCAAGATTTCCGCTCAATCCCTGTAAGAACCGAGAAAAATTGTCGCGGCCAAAGGGGCCCTCAAACATTTGTTTGGGCAATCGTTCCCCTTTGAAGTGCTCCCATGTTTCATCTGACCTGCTCAATTCCGGACTTAAACAATCCTACGTCCAGCCGCAGGTACACGTGAAGCGAGCATAAAAAAAGTGCTGCAATGCAACTTGTCTCCGAAGAAAATTCAATTGATAGGTAGCAGTCAACTTTTCTTGTTCATGGAAGAAAGAGCAGCAACGGAAACCATCACCCCGAGCATAGTAAATATATGTAATCCCAGATTCAACCATCGGCATCACAAAAACGCATCCAACAACTTTACGCAACATGTCGGTAGAGCATAAAGATATCGTGGAGAATAAGAGTTCAGAATAACTCGAAACAGTGATACGAGCAGACACTCTGGTCTACCATAGCAGTTTATATAAACGATTTTCTCTTGGGCCAGTACAGCAGAGTACAAACCTACAGAATCATTCAACAACACCCAGGGAGCAAAAGTATGTACCAAATGAAAACGTTTCAGTATTGTTGACCGAGCTATCTAAACAGCAACGAATGAAACAAGGGGAAATTCAACCATCATAAACGAACCGAGCCCATGATCAAATATCCTGGCCAACGGTTATCAGAACCTGCGCACCCCACGGTCGAATACCCTGGCTGATGGGCACTCATATGACATGTGACCCCTTCCACCACAAGTATCACAGATGACAGTTGCCATGCAGTTGCGACTGATGTGCCCTGGTTGGCCACATATACGGCATAAGATGTCACGGAAAGGGCCACCATGTATCTCTGAAGCCAAAGTTGTCTTTGGACAGCTGCGAGCGACATGCCCAGAGACATTGCAGAGGTTGCAGACAGGCTCATTTTTGCACTCCCGGGCTATGTGACCAGGCTGACGGCAGTTGTTGCAGGCACGATCATTGGTGCAGTCAACAGCAATGTGGCCTGGCTTAAAACAGTTGTTGCATAGCTTAGCATTAGATCCTGAAGCAGGGCAATCACGTGCCAGATGACCTGTCTTGCTGCAAGTGTGGCATAGGGCCTCATTCTTGCATTCAGTAGCAATGTGTCCAGACTTCTTGCAGTTCCAGCAAACAGTTTTAGAAGTGCATTCTGCTGCAAAGTGGCTGTTAAAATTTTTTATGAGAGTTATGGTCCAACTTTTAGATAATTTTCTGACAAATGGAAGATAACATATAGCAGAAATTAGACAAAAGGGGCAAGCAAATAATAAGCGTGGAACAATAAGTGATAACTACATCCTGACTCCCACAAAAATGAAATGAGTACAACTACACTAAGAGAGTGTTGAAGGTTCATTTTACCCTGGAAGATTGCAGTTATTGCATGTAGAAGCAGATGGGCAATCCCTAGCAAAGTGGCCAGGTCTCCTGCAGTTCTTGCATATAAGATCCCTGGAAAATCATTCAAGTTAAACATGGTTTTTATTTCATCTGAGGCCGACAAATAATATTATAATGAACAGAAGTAATATATTTCCATAACTTGATAAGAACGAGCATAACAAGATAAACAGTAGGAGTAATCTCCCTTTTCCAGTGGAACCCGGTGGTTTGTGTGCACTCATACTTAGGGCTCCACTCTTTGATGTGCTTGTTTGAGTGGATTATGGAGTACTAAAATACGCCTTGGTAGATCCGTAAATATAGTGTGCTAAGAGTTTGATGGGGGGATCCATATCATTATGCATGCTTTGGAAAGAGGAAGGTTCAGTGAAAATACTTTTGCTCATGTGCCTGTTGCCACAAATATAACACAGTGCGGGAGGGTGTTGTCATGGTATTTTAGGAACACCACAGAGCTGTTATGGCACCGTATTTTACGAACATGGAAACATCGCATTCACTATATCGCATACTTCCTGATGCCAAGTTCACCTTGTTTCTCAAATTGATGCCAGATCAAGAATAGGGAAATGCCGGGTTACCATTAATAACAATTTCTTGCTTACAAGTTACCCAAATTTACGTAGTCCACTTATTAAATCCTACCATATCCAGCAAATTTATTACTAACTCCGCTGATAGAACCTCTAATGCGCAATTAACTAATTCTCCCGACTCCAGCTGATTCATAGTTCTAGCCTTCAAGATTTCAACCATCAGTTTACTCACATTAATGAACGAAACCCTGACAGAAGTGCATTTTTCACATGTTAGAGTGATTTTGCTTTTGGTGCTTCGAGAAATCCTAAATAACCCCATGGCCCCATGAACATATAGTCCAGAATTGTATTCATACAAGTATACTAGTATTTCATAAATCTTATTTCACAAAGGATAACTCATGCTACAACCATTTTTACTGTAGATACTGCCAATGAAAGAAACAAGAGCATAAAATGGCAGTAGATCAAATTTGTTCTTCTCAAACAGAAAACTTCGACCTTCAATTATCTCATGGAAAAGATACAGAAAAAGGGAAAATAGTGCCTTGAATTGATTGTGAACATGCAGTTGAGGATTTCGTTTTTAACAAACATTTCAAGCTGATATACCCATTGATTGTCAAGCCATCGACTAACCATTGATTAGTTGCCCAGTCAGCCAGGCAGACAACCAGAGGCCTACGGGCTCGACTAGATTGGCGAGTCAGGCGACTCGACGACTATACGTTGACCAGTCAATTAGCATGTGCTGGCGGTCGACTTGCCACATCAAGATGAGGGAGAAAGACTTTGGAGAAGACAGGGAGGGGAGAGGAGAGGAGCGGTGTCCATGTGGCAAGGGGCAGCGGCGATGGAGGCTGAGGTAAGTGCCGGCAGCAAAATAAGTAACACAGCATTCTGCCGTAACATTCGACTGATCAGCGAGCTGAGGAGACTTGGGTTGTTGGTCTGGTCTTGCTGGTCCAGCTAGCCCATGTAGCTCTCACAAAGATAAGGGGCATTAGGTGTACATATCTCTAGGGTTGTCCATGGTTTATTCATCATATCCCAATAGCTTTGCCATAAATAAACCATGCAGTCGGTTTCCTAAAGATATATGCTTCCCTGCATGGTTTATTTATGGCAAAGCTATTGAGTTTACTCATAACCAAAATCTATTAGAGAGAATGCCGACATACGTCTCCCAACACTACTTGACCAATTAAAGCCGCTTAAATAAACTGTACGAGCACAGGAGCTATTTTTCACACTCATATACTGACAGTTCCGGCAACAATTCAAGTGTTGATTGATCATTATGTTTTCCACAGTGGTGCTAGCTTTGATATGTCTATAACAAAACTATAGTGTAGAAGGGCGGGCAACGGATACACTACTGGAGAGCCAAAATACAACTTTCTGTGTGAACTGGGTGCTGCTGTTGGTATTCCAGTGAATAATTTCAGGTAGCATAACCACCCAATGTAATCTGAGTCAGTATAACATCATTTGCAAGCAAGCTTCTAAGCAAAACATATCACCAGGTGCACACCTTTGGCCCCGACGTTCACTGCGACGAGGTGGGCTGCGGCCGCGACGAGGTGGGCTGCGGCTGCGGCGAGGTGCACGCTCACTGCGCAGCCTATCTCGCCGAGGGCTTCGGCTTCTGCTCCGGCTGCGACTCCTGCTTCTGCTCTTGCTCTTGCTCTTGCTCTTGCTCTTGCTTCGGCTCCTGCTTCTGCTCCTGCTCTTGCTTCTGCTTCTGCTCCTGCTCTTGCTTCTGCTCCCGCTCCTACTCCTGCTCTTGCCACTGCCGCTACTGTTGCTCGTTGATGGACTCATCAAGACTTGATCCTAACACAAGAATTTCAAAATGAACCTCAAACGGTCAGGCTCCAAACACCTGCAGGGAAAAGGATGGCAAACTCACACCTGGTAATGGTAACCTAGATCTTTCTCCCTGCTCAGCAAGCTCTAGCAACAAGAGAAACAAATAACACCTATGTTGCACCAACACGGACACGGATACATATGTCCAACGACATACATGTCACGGCACAGGGAACTGCCATTTTCCCGGGGAAAATGGCGACACGGGGACACGGCTATATATATTTTAAATATAACATGTAACCTATTTTCCATGTTTATGATAAATTGAAATAATATAAGCTGCAAACACGGGAAATGTACCTTAAAAAAGTTTGATCCCCGACAGTAAGCAGTGCGATAATGAAGTTAAACCTAGCGCTCAAAAGGAGACTCTCAGTCTAAATCTATCAGCTTCCCCAGTCTACAAGAGAACAACCTAGCGTTCAGGAGGGAACTCTATTTTCAGTTTGCCCAAGTCATAGACTCGGCGATGCTGTGCAAGGGAGAGGATCTAGATGAAGGAGAAGAAGGAGCTCACCATGGCTAGGGAGGACCGTTAGGGTGGGCCGCTGGTAATCGCCGCCCGCGCAGATCTGCCGAGGCGCGAGAGGAAGAGCAAGGACGAAGGGGCGGCCGTCGATCTGGTAGCGAGCGAGGGGGGATGGGGTGGCAGCCGGTCGTCGGAGGAGGGAGGCCGTCGTCGCTAGGGTAGTCCGGCGAGAAGGGTAGCTGGGAGCCGTCGGTGTCCGGGAGGGGGCACGGGGAGGCGCTCGGAGAAGGCAGGGTTTTTTAGGTGAGAGTGCCGGTGTTACTGCTGTAGTAGGGTTAACGGTGGTGGTGTTGGCCGTCTCGCAAAAAACATGTCCTGTGTTGTGAACACGCGTCTCTCCAAATAGACGTGACGGTGATCAATTAGCAACCATCAATTAGCAACTGCTAATGATGATTCAAGCAAGCAACTGCTGTCTCTTGTGATTGTATATATATGTATAACTTCATTCAAGAATCAATAAGAAGAGTTATTTTACAGCATTGAATCTCTGTCTCAATCCTTGTCTACAACTCATTCTATAACACGTTATCAGTACTCGCTCTACCAAGAGCACCGTCCAAGAACAGAGAAAAGAAGAGCACTTCGGTCAAAGAAGCAATCAAGAACTTTGAAGCAAGAAGAAGAAGAACAGATAGGAAGAAAAGGACAATGGCAGACATATCCAAGAAGGATGTTGCCGAACTTGCCCTAGATGGGAGCAACTATCTGACTTGGACCATGAACCTTAAAATCAATTTATTAGGTCGTGGTCTTGGTGCTACCATAAGTCCTCCTCAAGAAGGAGAGGAGGCTCTACTAGAGAGAACAAAATATGCAGCTTTGCATTTCATCCGGCATCACCTCCATCCCGATCTCAAAATTGAGTATCTCATGGAGGAAACTCCACTAGCCCTATGGACCGCCCTTAAGGAGCGTTATGACTAACAAAGAGCGGTCATACTACCCGAAGCACAACGCGAATGGTCCAGCATTCGTTTTCAGGATTTTAAATCCGTGACAGATTACAACTCCGCTATTCATAAGATCAATGCTAAGTTGAGATTCTGCGACAAGGCTGTTTCAGACGCCGATCTGATTGAGAAGACCTTGTGTACTTTTCACCCCTCTATGCGTATATTGCAACAGCAATATCGTCAATAAAAATACACCAAATATTCTGAGTTAATTTACACGCTTCTTCAAGCTGAGAATCATGATGAACTTCTTATGAAGAATCATCAAAATCGCCCAACGGGCGCTATGGCAATACCAGAAGTTCATGCCAATACTCAGAACAAGTCCAATGGTCGTAAGAGGAACCACAAAGAGTTCAAAGGAAAGTGGAAACAAGGTAACAAGCAGAAATTCAATAAGTTTGATAAGGGCAAAGGTCATTTTAAGAAAAATGACTTCAAAGACAACTCTCAAGTTTGTCAAAAATGTGGATGTATGAATCATCATACAAAGAAATGCCGAACTCCAAAACACCTGGTCGAGTTGTATCTCCAATCTAAAGGCAAAGGCAAACAAGTCCAAGGGGCAAAATTTGAAGCTCATTTCAACGAACAACCAGACATCACTCTGGAGGCAGGATGTTCTCAAACTCTTCCTCAGAAGGATAATCAAGAACAAGCCAAGAAAAATGATGACCCTATGGACCTTGACGACATGCTTGTGGAATTCAATTCCCAAGACATGTATAGAGACCTCAATTAGTCTCCGATTTATCCATAAAATATGTCATTAGCCTATATTGTATGTACTAAGTTGTAAAAGACGTACTATATTGTCCATTATTGTATTTGTATTATTATGTACCTTAGACATAATACTTAAATATATGATGTATGTGTTCTACATAAATTAAGTTCATAATGAATTTTCTTTCTTTATATAGAATCTTCAAGACAATCCAATGGAGGAGAAAATATGTTTAGTGGATAGCTGCACCACTAACACAATTTTAAGGGAAATGAAATATTTCCAAACTCTAAAAAAGAGTAAAGGAAATATTATGACTATCGCTGGACGCGATGCCATAATCATAGACTCTGGTCAAGCCACAATCATTCTCCCTATGGGTACGAAAATCACAATAGAAAATGCACTCTTGTATCCCGATTCAACTCGTACCCTACTCAGTTTTAAAGATATCCGTAAGAATGGTTTCCACATTGAAACTAGTGTTGAGTGCAATGACGAAAGTCTCCTTATCACTAAGAATGACGGATATGAAAAACAAATACCTGAGAAAATTTCCTCTTTAAAAACTGGATTGTACTACACATACATTAGACCAATTCAACATGTTACGTATAAAGTAATTTTTTAAAATCTTGATAAATTCAAGATTTGGCATGATCGCCTTGGTCATCCCGGCATAGGATGAGAAAAATTATTGAAAATTCTGTTGGTTATGACTTAAAGCCTGTAAAATTTTCCAAATCCTCAGATTTTGTATGCACCGCATGTGCTACGGGGAAATTAATCTTAAGACCCTCTTATCTTAAGATACGAAATGAACCACTTAATTTCCTTGAACGCATTCAAGGAGATATATGTGGTCCAATTCAGCCATTATCTGGACCATTCAGATATTTCATGGTTCTAATCGACGCATCTACAAGATGGTCGCATGTGTGTCTACTATCCACAAGGAACCATGCATTTGCTAAAATAATCGCTCAAATTATCAAATTAAGAGCAAATTATTCTGAACACAGGGTAAAAACCATTCGAATGGATAATGCCGCAGAATTCACTTTGCGAGCATTTAACGATTATTGCCTAACATTAGGCATAAATTTAGAGCATTCTTTACCTTATGTACATACCCAAAATGGTCTGGCTGAATCTCTCATCAAAAGAGTCAAATTAATTGCTCGACCACTTTTACAGAATTCAAATCTACCAACATCTTGTTGGGGTCATGCGGTTTTACACATCGCAGAATTAATTCAAATTCGTCCAACTGCATATCAAACGGCTTCCCCGTTGCAGTTAGTACGTGGAAATCAACCAACTATTTTCCATCTGCGTCAATTTGGCTGCGCTATATACGTGTCAATATCACCACCGCAGCGTACACAAATGGGCCCTCACAGAAAATTGGGGATCTATGTGGGGTATAATTCTCCGTCAATAATTAAATACCTCGAGCCCCTAACAGGGGACTTATTTACAGCCCGGTACGCTGATTGCATTTTCGATGAAGATCATTTCTCGGCATTAGGGGGAGATAAAGACAAGTATCATAAAGAATGCCGAGAAATAGATTGGAATGTCACTGGCATTCAATCCTTAGACCCACGTACTAAAGAATTTGAATCTGAAGTTCAGAGAATCATAAATTTGCAACACATTGCAAATAACCTGCTAGATGCATTTACTGACCATAAAGGTGTAACAAAATCACATATTCCAGCGGTTAATGTGCCAGAAAGAGTGGAGGTACCTAATAAAACCACTCAACTTCCTAATGAGAGCAAAAGGGGGAGAACTTCTGCCACAAAGGATCCAGCTTCTTAACAGCGTCCGCGGAAACAGAGGACTCTAAATCCTTAAACAGTAAATGCAAATCAATCTCAAAAGGAGAAACATTTGTCGGATGCTCAACATCCACAACCCAACAAAAATGTGCACATAATTTAAGTGCTGGGACATCGGAACATCCTAACTCTAATGTTGAGGGAAATCACAATGAGTTAGAAGATGATAATGAAAGTTCCATAAACTATATTGATTCAGGAGAATCTTTTAACAGAAAGACTACAATTGTTGACATTTACTTCTCCTTAAAAATTGCTAATAACCTTCAATTGGATCCAGAACATAAGTCCATGGCAGAGTGCCTCAAGCGCTCAGATTGGTCCAAATGGAAGGAAGCAATAGAGGCAGAATTGCGCTCGCTCAAGAAAAGAGAGGTATTTACTTCAGTAATACCAACTCCTCAAAATGTCTTCCCTGTGGGAGCAAAATGGGTTTTCGTTTGAAAAAGAAATGAAAACAATGAGGTGGTGAGATACAAAATAAGACTTGTAGCACAAGGGTTCACGCAGAGATCTGTCATCGATTATGATGAAACATACTCTCCTGTTATGAGTGGAATAACGTTCCGATATTTAATATATTTGGCAGTACAAATAAAATTATCCATGCAGTTGATGGACGTAGTGACCGCATACTTATATGGGTCACTCGATTCGGACATTTACATGAAAGTCCCTGATGGACTTAAAGTCCCGAGTCCAATGCAAATCGTAACATGTATTGTGTAAAATTACAAAAGTCACTCTATGGCTTAAAACAATCGGGAAAAATGTGGTAAAAACCGATTAAGTGAATTCCTTCTTCAGAAGGGTTACTCAAACAATGGTAATTACCCTTGTGTATTCATAAAGAAATCCCCAAAGGGATTTTGCATCATCTTAGAGATGTCGATGATCTCAATATCATCGGAACTACACAAGACATACAAGAGGCAAGTAATCATCTAAAGACGGAATTTGAGATGAAAGATTTGGGTAAAACCAAATTCTGCTTATGTTTACAACTTGAGTATTTTCTCTCAGGAATCCTTGTACATCAGTTTGCTTATATCTAGAGAATCTTGGAGAAATTCAATATGGATAAATCATATTCATCCAAGACTCCTATGGTCGTTCGATCTCTTGATAGAGATAAAGATCCATTTAGACCTAGGGTCGATGACAAAAAAATATTAGGACCTGAAGTTCCTTATCTCAATATCATCGAAGCACTAATGTATATAGCAAACTGCACCAGACCTGATATTTCATTTGCAGTTAACCTATTGGCTAGACATAGTGCATCCCCTACTAAAAGGCATAGGTAGGTGTCAAGAATATCCTCAGATATCTCCAAGGCACAAAAGATCTTGGTTTATTCTATCAGAAAAATCAAGATACGACTATAGTGGGATATGCAGATGCTGGCTATCTATTTGATCCCCATAATGCCATATCACAGACTGATTTTGTATTCCTACATGGTGGAACAACCATATCTTGGAAATCCTCAAAACAGACTTTAGTGACTACTTCCACTAATCATTCTGAAATAATTGCATTATATGAAGCATCACGTGAAAGCGTTTGGCTTTGTAGAATGATTAACCACATACAACAGTCATGTGGAATTGATTCCTTAGAATCACCAATAATTATCTACGAAGATAATTCTGCTTGTATTACACAAATGCAATCAGGTTATATAAAGAGCAATATCACAAAGCACATTGCTCCTAAATTATTTTATCCCCATGAATTACAGAAAAACAGGGAAATTGAAATCTTGCAAACTAAGTCTTGTGAAAATCTTGCAGATTTATTCACAAAGTCCCTACCAACATCTTTATTTCAGAAATATGTTCATGGGATTGGTATGAGACGAATTCGAGACTTGCAAGGTTCAGAAGGAGTAAACTCCTAAAATATAACCTGATAATGATCATCAGGTCATATATATTGTACTCTTTTCCTTTATGAGTTTTTCCTAAATGGTTTCTCATAAAAAGTTTTTAATGAGGCAATATTGATACAAGCACTATATGTCATATCATTTTCTCCTTATTTTTCCCATTAGGTTTTAAAGGAGTTTTCCATGACATATTATTCAACAATAAGAATTCATATATGCCATACCATTTTCTCCTTATTTTCTCATTGGGTTTTAAAGGAGTTTTTCATGGCACACAATCATTATATTTCTCCTCATATTTTCCCACAGAGTTTTAGAGGAGTTTTTGCAGATGTTCTTCATATATATACAAAGATGAAAATTGATCAAGGGGGAGTGTTGTGAACAGACGTCTCTCCAAACAGACGCGACGTGATCAATTAGCAACCGTCAATTAGCAACTGCTAATGACGATTCAAGCAAGCAACTGCCGTCCCTTGTGGTTGTATATATATGTATAACTTCACTCAAGAATCAATAAGAGGAGTCATTTTACAGCATTGAATCTCTGTCTCAATCTTTGTCTACAACTCATTCTATAACATCCTGGATAGCCACTTCGTCCCTCGGCAAGTAAGAGCGTAAGGGGCATCAAGGTCACTAAACTTAGAATGTTAAGAAAAGTTGAATCTTAATTTATTTTTAACAAAAAAATGCTTTTACAATCTGTTACTTTATATCCAGGAAATACCACGTTTCTGAATATACAATCTTTTTATATGTTCTCTTCTCTAGTACCTCCGATAAGAAACACCACCACCATTACTCTTCCTCGCTGTGCCGCCACTGCCCAATCTAATGAATTAGAGGTGTCACCACTGCCTCTAGAACTCCTTCTACCAGGAGCATGGACCTATGTGGGGTGGCTCTCTCGTCGATGGACCTCCATAGCTGCGTGGAGGCAACGAGAGAGCGATAAAGGAGAGCGGTGGTGGTGAACAAGAATAAGGAGGAAATGAAGTGGTGAGTACCTGATAGAGATACAATAGCCTGCACAATGTACACTTGATTGAACCAACACGGATACAGATAATTTCATATATTTACTTTATATCTACTAACTTTTGCTTGATTCGAGCCAACAACTTGACATTACTGATCAACCCTTCTTAGAGCGTATGTAAGCCAATCACCAAAATCACCCAAAATAGGAGGGACAAACGTGGTAAAAATCAAATCACAAATCCTGAACATTAACAAAGCAAGAGAGAGGGCGAACCTTAGCGAGCATTAGTCGTAATGTTGCTTGATGACATGGGCACAGACCCTAATTTCGCTCGGGAAGAGGTCGACGACAGCAGCCGAGAGGAACCCACTTTCATATATATTCTTTATTTATGTGTGCAAGCACTTCTTTCTACAGGAAACACACACGTAGACACTGAATTCAACTGTTCGAAATCATAAACATGATTAATTCAGGTCTAACCCTGTGATAACTACATTTACCAAGTGTGTGCTACTCTACGTGAATGTATGGCTGATAAACTAGTGCTACATGTAGGATATAGTTGATATGGCATTAAATCTATGACACATGAACTATAGACCTAATAAAATGTATTAAGCTACAATCATAGCCATAGCTAAAGAGTTGTGATGCAACTAAAGTTACCATCACATCCTTAGGGTAAGTTTCACGACGATTCACTGTTTATGACATCCTTATGCTACAATTATAACCAAATCCGCACGCTTTGTTTTGGGCTGGTCCAATTTTTCATCTTAGAGAACGAGTAAAAGCTTCACACATCTTTTCATTAAACAAAAAGCAAACAAGAGCGAGGCCTCAAAGGGCTCTTAGATTACACCGAGAGATGAAGGAGAGAAGCCCAACCCAAAACTCCTAACAACAGGGATCTCAAGGGGGTTCGTGTAGGGATATAAGTGGCTGTCCACTTAAAACCCGTTTAAACCCACATGATATTTAAATTAGTAAAATTAGTTTAAATTCTCATGTATAAATCTCCTGATTTGAATATTATATGGGTTTAAGCGACAAGCCACTTACATCTCTAGGTTCGTGTAACTGTGGAAGGAAGGCCAGCCCGATTTGGTCATCGCACATTTGCGCTTCGTTGCCGTTTGTCGTGGGGACGTCAAGCTGACCGCTGCCGCAGCCGTAAACGGCGACGAAGAGAGATGCCTCCGCCAAAGCCGACGACGATGTGAAGCACACGGTTGTCATCGGCACCAACGACAGCCTTGTAGTATGGAGAGACATCACGGTCAAGTAGACTGACAAGGAAAAAACTATTACAAATCACGCTGCCAACAGCACCTAGCGACAGCCGCCGAACCTGTGAAGTAGTACGAACAGAGAGCCTCAATCTCATCGTGAAGCATTATATTGCCACACACACAAATTTATTCATATGTACTATATTATCTTGGCAGCTGGAGCACTATAAGCTGACATCCGGAGGACACCGCGAACAACTGACGCAAGAAACAGCACCTAGCAACAACATATGCTAATGCTAGCTACTGACAAGTGACACCTTCTCGGAGTGCCTGCTGCTTTATCAGGCAGCTCTGTAACTCTTGAACGGACATGGCTAAGGATGCGTAAGTGCTCCAGGAGGCTAAGAAGTGGACTGTGGGTCGTTCATCCCGGCAAGAAACGTGATGAAGATCCACAGCATCAGCAGGCCAACTATTGCGGCCCTTATCGCATTCTCCCAGTTATAAGGGGATGGAAGCTCCGCCTCGTCAAGGTCCATGTTTGCGATTGGTGATCCTGCGTCAGTGCTCATTTGGCGAGGTTGGCTCTTGCTCCCCTCCCCAGCCTGAATTACTGAACCATCACGAGGCTTCTGGCATCGCGAGCAGCTGCATTTACCACCAAGAAAAACTGGCACAACCTGCAAGAACTCGGCTAACGTCTTCTTGTATGATTCTCCCTCGAAACGCAACTTCTGCTTCGTGGATGGTTTCAGGAGCTGCACAAAATTTTAAAAAAAGGAAATAGAAATTACCATAAGATGCTGCGATCCAGCAGGGCATAACTTTTTATCAGATCATCAAAATAATTAATAATGCTCATTCTGGCTTTTACCCAGCTTTGATTGGTCTGTGTCCAAAACTGGATGCCCAAAATTTTAATATAATATTAATCTGTGATGGGATTGGCCACAAATCCAATGCAAGTGCGTGGCAGGCAAATTTTGGCACCAAACCAAATGTTGAGGCAGGTGGCACGAGTTGCAAAAATTTAGCAGTCGTGTCCTCATGCCCCTACTAACCAAAGATCATGAAGAGCTGATGATTATCTACAAAAAGGGACATAGTTGATAACGGACGTTTGTAATTTCATGATTGACAGATGGAAAGAGTGATAAGAGGGTGCCATCTCTTCAAATATGTGGCTTGTCCCAATGCACACAGCATCTTCAAATGTGAATCGCGTGCATTTGTGTAAGGTTCTGCTCATCAACAGTCAGCATGCAAAAGCTAAGTTTTCGAATTTGGTAGGTAGATTATAAATACTGTATACAGTTGACCTCGCATCTCTCCAAAACCCAACATGCATGTCTGGGAAAATGATATGATCAAGAGAAACTGGAGTACAGTGAACTTGATGTCACATCTCCGATAACGCAATTGAACATCAAAATAAAATCCCCTTTGATCTAGAAAAATATTTGTCACCTCAATATAAAAGGCATAACTATAACAAAATAACATCCATTACCTTAACAAAAAAAAATAGAAACCATTACCTTAACAAATTAGGCAAGCTGAAAACAACATAAATGGAGCTCTTATGAGATGAAAAGTAGGGAAAGATAGTAATCTTACTTGAATAAATGTCTGTGCAATAACTCTGACAACTGGAGGAAGACGGACAACACATAGTAGCCCTAGACGATTTGGATAGTTTTCCTGAACTATGGTGATAAATGACCTCATCATTTGCATCGGAAATCTGAATGGAGAAATCCCATGGCAATCCAGCAAAACAGTAATTCTTGGATCCTCTTCATTGATCAAATGTATAATACCATGGTCAATTTGAGAAACTGAACAGAAAGATGCTAGTGATTAGTGGGCCACTATTGCAAGCGAAATAAAGGAAACAAAAAGCTTCTGAAGTGGGTAATAAGGAAAAAAAAACTACTTCTCAATGATAAGAAGATCTGGATAAAATAATTGCTGAAAAAGTACTATGCTTTCTGTCAGATTAAGTAACAGTGCTACTAATGGAGAACATGCTAGAAAAAAAAGGTCTATTGGAATAAGCAGATTACTAGCAAGAAATCCATTGCCCATATTATTTGGGCCTTCCAACCTCTAATTGATGTATCTATGACATAAATGAATAGGCAGATAAAACAGGTTAAGAAATTACCTACTGCTTGCCCAAAACAAGGTCTATCATGAGGGGCTATACTAGAGCACGCAAGTCCAAGGCGGATTACTAAACAAGGCCGAAGCATAGTATCAAACCCATGCCAAAAGACCAATGAGACCACTTCTCAAGTTCTTGCAATGTAAGTATGTGGAAAGTTTCCCTCCAACGAATTGTCTTCTTAACTGAAGAGAGCAAGTTTGAAAAGTCACCATTTGCTGCAATGTGAAATCTCCGTAGTTCGTCCTCATTGAACCTGAAACATACACCAGATAAACTATCAGCTATATGGCATCTCGCTGCATGGTAGTAAGATCCTCCATATGCTCGTCAGCGCCACAGCATGTAACCAGTCTCCTGGTATAGGCCGTAGAACTCCAAATATAACAGGATGGCAACAGAAAGATAGGTTTGAACATCATGTAAAAAATATACTATTTTGTTTATTTTTGCCTTCAAATACTGACATTACCACCAACAAAGCTACTTAGGACCAGTTCATACACTAAAAGAGGTAACCTACACTCTCCTTACAAGGTAAAACTCATGAGACCACAGATAACATAGACAGGACCAAATGTTACATAACCAAGAATTTTTTTAATCTATTGCAAGTTGCCATCTTTAATAATTAACTACGTCGGAATATTCAGAAGTGCAAGAGAAATATCATTGCATCAACACCCTGCCTCCCCTCCTGTTAGTTCTAGATCATTGTGTTACTGTGGTAGCTGAAGGACTAATAGTACAAAATATGTTATTGCTTATTATGAATAGCAAAAGCTAGTAGAAGGCCACCTCTCGGGCAAAGTGATCCCTTGTTTTTCAAGTTCCTTGAAAAGTTGCACCAGCCAATTCTCAGAAACAATATCCTTTGTGCCATCACCATCAGCAACATCCCTAAAACAAGCAGAAACCAACAACATTATCAAATATTAGCTAAATGCATGTGCATTGCTACAGAAGTAACAAAAATAACTCCAATCATGTGGCGGATCAATCTTCATACAAATCCAATAGTCACAAAATTGACTTAAACCTAAGAAAAAAAACAGAGAGCATACAAATAACGAGGCCATAGAAATAATCATATTACATTTTTTTTTAAACCCAAAACAAGATGGCAGAGATCATGGAGAGATTGTCACACTTGTGAGCAAGTTACTTGTGGTGAAGGAGAGATGGCATGTCAGACAGACCGTCACCACCAACTCCAATATTTATGGGAGTAAAGATAAAGATAAGGATAAAGATGAAGACAATTAAAAATCAGTTTTCTTTCCATACCTTTATCTCATTATCGCAGTTAGATATGATCGAAACTAAAATAGTATGATTTCATGAAAAGGCGCTAGAAAAACATTCTGCAACTAAGAGATATTTATTATTTATTCTTAAAGGTTTAACCAACCTTGTGTCAGAAGTTGATGCCATTTCATGTGATTCACCAGGAAGGTCAGGACTTCCTGTATTGCTACTAAGTTCATCATCATTCTTGGATGACAGATCACTTAATGTTGATGTGACGGATAGAAACAGCAGTGGCATGGATAATTTCTGCATTGAAGAAAAATCATCAGTGCTATTTTTTTTAAAATAGCCATTTGAGAAACAGCATAGAGCAGATGTGTTACTAGCCAATTCAACAATGCAGTAAAGAACCACCAAAAATATTCAAGAGGATTTAAAATGTCGTAGACATGTGTTATGCTATTGTTATGGTTAGAGCTAAAGTATATTGGAAAAAGAAACTATAGGACATGCTTATTTGTAGTTTTCCTAATCTGACCAAGAAGCTCACTCTACAGGATAAAGGTGGAAACATAAACTACGTCAAAACAAAGTCTGTGCAACTCCAAGCCAAATAGAATTATTACTCGTGCGAAGAGGTGAATAAGTCAGTACTTTCCACTCAAGGTTCAGTGAGCCTGAACTGCTTGAACCTAGCATGGTTAGAGCTCTGTGTGAGACTCAAGGTTCAGTGAGCCTGAACCTAGCATGGTTAGAGCTCTATGTGGGACTCCACGTGCCATTTCACCTCCCTTCTGCCAAAAGTAACTTTCTAACAAGTTAATCTCTCATGATCTCCACCATCTTGTTTTGGGCTTTTTTAAATATGTAATATGATTATTTATACGGTTTTTCTATTTGCGAATTGCCTGGTTTTTCCTTAAGTCTAGGTCAGTTTTTATTGGGTTTCTGTGGAGTTTGATGTGCCATCAGATTGGATACTTCCGTAGCTACACACAGGCATTCAGCTAGTTACAAAAACAAATGTGTTAAATCCATTGGATGGATTAAACCAGAGGACTAAGGTGAGTACAAAGGTAAGTCTAGTTATTTCTGTCACAAATTATCAAAGGTTACGGTTGCAACTTGCAAGTCAAAGGAATTAGTGGTGGAGTATAATAGTGCTATAATTAACTTAATTGAGGTCTTCTAGATAAATTAATAATAACAAGAGAATTGTTATCTGATTTATCTTCATCCACTTCGAGGAACTAACACAATATTTAGGCAGCTGGAAATTTGCAAAAGCACAACTAATTCTGTAGAAAAAAAGAATGTGCAGCTTCGAAATTTCAAGAGATCCAAGGCCTTGAAGACCTAAGAGATCAATGACCTGAATGCCTTGCATGAGAAATTTGAGTGGTCCCCATCGTTGAATCCACCTAAATGGAGGATACCCAAGAACTTGTAATGCTTGAATAGAATTCCATATAAAAGGACATCTTGCTTTAGAAAATCTTCTCACTACCTCAAGAGCGACAACCTTTACCAAAACGATGCCACATGACATGTTGACTCACTGCTCAAGATCAATTGTTTTGGCACAATATGCTTTATCGTCTTGGGTGAAATAGCTTTTGCTGGAGAAACAACCAATGTACCCTGGTATTTCTTTTCACTGTCTGGTTTGCTTGAGGACTGGAAGTTTTTGCTAAAACTGGCCATTCCTACAAAGCATAAGCAGAATCAGATCACAAGCCCCTGCTATTTGCATGTACCACTACCACCAGCTCAATCAACAACTACAACCAGGTGTCTCTAACAAGCAGGAAATGGAGCTAACGGAGAAAAAATCAGTACAAGGTTATGATGAGAAAATTTATGTCACCATGAGGTATTAGAAAAGTAAACAACCAGACTACGTTTTTAAATTAAACAAACAGTGCAGTTTTTGCTGAATGTTATCAGCCATGATGACTTAGAAATATATACTGTCTGATATGGATGCAACTCCTGTCAGTTTTGTAATTGATCAAATTTATTTTCATACTACAAACAGAAAGGCTTTCTGCAGTATTAAAACCCAGAAATATCTCAGCGAGAATTTAGGACTAAAATTTCATATTGAAGAAACATCCCAGAGCTGTAAGTACACACTCCAATTATCCATTTCCCCACAACTCGTGACGAAAGTTCCAAAGCTATACTATTACTGTGGTCAAATTACGAGGGGACATAGCTACCTAAATCAACACAATTGCAGAATTCTCCCACTAATCGCTGGAACCCAGCCACTCACAGCGGGGCGTGGAGATTCAGTTCAACCCTCTATTTTGTTCGGAAAACAAGCTGCCATTAGAACAATCAAATCAAACCCCGTTAATTGACGGGATGTAATGTAGCATCTCGGGAACAGAAATTAAGAACAAGGCACTCGACAATCCAAATTAGCCGCATTAGGCTTCCGTACCAGCAGAGGGATCAGCCTGGGTGGATCGCCTGCGCGCTCCACGCCTGCACAGTAGAGGGGAGGGAAGAGAAGAACTCCTTCGCCCTCGAGGTGGTGCAGATTCGGTGGGAGGAGGCGTGGGAGGCTTCTTCTCAGGCGCTGGCGAGGAGAGGGCTCGGCGCCGGTGTCGGGAGCCGGGAATTTGCCAGAGATCTCCGAACAGGCCCTTCTAGAGGAAGGGACGGTGGAGCCGGGAGAGAGGACATTTCCCCGTTTACCTGTCCTTCACTTACCTGTGTGTCAACACGAGGCATTTTTTTACGAACACGGGGTTGTTCGTGTTTGTTTCTTTTCTTTTTCAGCAGAGGTCGTTGTTGTTGTTAGATTAAGAACACCGGACTTGTTAGGTTTTATGGGACAAATACATCTATATCTATACTACCTTATAAAAGGGGGAGTTTTTCTTTTCTAACTCCACCCCACAAATCGTACCCAGATCTCTCACATCCGTCTAATCCAACACATCTAAAGGCTATTATGAGTTTGATGGTCTGCCAATCTAATGGCTAATATTACTTTGATGGTCTGCCACCTAAGAATTACCCACCATGCCATTCACTTAAAGTTGATAGTAATTACCCACCATTGCCCTTACTTAAAGTTGATAGTAATTATCCACCATTGCCACTGCTATACCCTCCAGCGTCCCTTTCTCCCGAATATGCGCCACGCGTGGCCGCCGCGCCCACGCCACGCTTTGGCCGTGCGCGTGCGCCACTTCCGTTGTCTTCTTCGATGCGATGCAGTATAGATTGCGTTGCACGTGTATACGTTTAGGTTCCGACGTCATGGCGCTATCGAGGACCACGCCGCCCTCCCCCTACTACCTGACGATCTCCGCTGCCTCCTCCTCCACACTAACCTCCCCCGTGCGAGCCTCCATCTCGCGCACGCAGCCACGCAACGGAGGGCGTGATGCCGCCGCTACCGGTGATCTCCTCCTCCTCGCACGGCCCCACCACCACCACCAACCGAAAAAGCTCACGCACCAGTAGAAGCTGTGCCGCATCAACGAAATTGACGCGTTGCTCACCGACCTCGGCACCGACGGCGTGTCCTCCTCGCTGCTGTAATCCAGGACAATCCGTGATCCAGAAGATAGATTGGGCGACAAGCATTTGTATTGTGTCATTGGTTATATTCGATGATTGGGCGACAAGCATTTGTATTGTGTCATTGGTTATATTCGATTTTGTTTGACAATATATATTGATCATTCTTTAGTATTCCAGAGGAACAATGATATCCACTTTCTTTTTGCACCATCTCCATTTGTAAGTTATTTTAGCCATCATTGTTGATAGAATGCATGTATGGATAGAAAATTATGTTTTATATTTTTTCACGTTTAATTTATGTTAATCAAGACGTGCGTTGCACGTGCACAATTACTAGTTACCTATTAAACATCTCAGTTTTCTCTCCTAAGTTCACCCTATAAATTATATCTAGATGATTCAACACCATTAGATCATATTCATCCAACCGTTATTATTGATTTGATGGTCTGCCAATCCGACGGCTCAATCGGATCCCACAGCCTGCCTGATGCACAGCCACAATGATTGCACCCACGCAGAGCCGCCCTCCGGATCCCACCCTCCCCTTATCCTAACGCCGCCGCCCTCCTCTCCCGGGGTTCGCCCGTCGCCGCCCTCCTCCCCCATGAGGCAGGCGTCGAAGAGGTTGCTGGGCACGTCGCCGCGCACGATGCGCTGCGCGAGGCCCTCCACGATGGCCGTCTTACCCACCACGCGATCGAGCGACTCCGCCGCCGCGGCGATCCCTCCGGACGCCTGGGTGATCGCCTGCCGTAGGATCCCGGCCTGGTCCGCTGCCAGCACCGCCGCAAGGTGCAGTGGTGTGAGCTACACATGGCCCACCTCCGACACCGTCTCGTGCGCCGCCACCGGCGTGCAACATCTCGACGACGCAGCAGGCGAGCCCGACATCATCGGCCAGTTCGCCACCGCGCCTTTCTCTCTCTCTCTCTCTCTCTCTCTCTCCCTCTCCCTATCCTCATCCCGCCTCTCACCCCCAGCCCCGTGTGTGCGCTAGGGTTGTGCTTGAGGCGCCGACGGTGCAGCACCGCCACCCCCATTGCCTCTCCAATCCAAAATTCTAAATCCCCAATACGTCGTTCTTCTCTACTTATTCTCTTGCAACGTACGCCCCCTTGTCTATCGATTGAGATCGACACGTGCAGCAACAAGGAATCATCCCAGCCAGATTCTTCTTCTTCTTCAATCCAACAATCCATCCAATCCAAGGCTGTTGAGGCGCCGACGGTGCAGCACAGCCACCCCCGTTGTTAGGGTTGTGCTTGAGTTGGGAGAAGCAGATGATAGAGCATCCATAACTCTGCGTGACGGGTGCTGGTTAGTGCTTACTTACGTATAAATTTCTAATTAGTATTCAGAAATTGTATTAATTTTTCATACGTGGGACAAAACATGAGGAGACTTGATGCGCTGTTGAGCCACATGCAATTATCCAATCTGATCTTCAAAAGAAAAAAGCATAGTACATATTTATCTGGGTGATTGCATTGATCCAATTGTTTATGTTGGTGTGTTGTAAAGATGCAGCCTTTTACTCACATTTCTCTTATTCTTTGTAAAAACTATAGATATACAACAAAACTCTTATGTGAAAGGATCGATTCTTGTGTTATTAGATCGATGGGAGGTCGAAGGTAGTCCTGGTAGGAGCTAGCCAATACCATGGAGAACAGGTAACAATAAACAAGTGTGATGCCAATGGAATTTACCTTCCAGCTGTTAGAACATATTACAAATCATTTTTTGAAGGAGCGGATAGTTGGTCGTGGAGGGTATGGAGTAGTCTACAAGGTATGGTTATTTCTTACATCTTTTCCTTTTCAAATGATATTACTACTAACTGCAAGAACCCATGTACCATATTAACAACATATCTTTAATAGGGAGTACTCGATAATGGGGAAGAGGTTGCTTTGAAGAAGCTTTATCACTATGCAAGACTAGACGACGAGCAATTTCAGAATGAGTTTACTAACCTTATGAGGGTACTTGTTTTTGGCTAATATTGCCACCGAATTGATGCGATGGGTTGTTCCATCCTCGACTACTTCTGTTCGCCTAGGTGATGCAATTGGTTGTCCTTCTCATGCCATTGTCTCCTCTATTTCTCTTTCCTTGGAGCTGAGACAAGCTGGATTAATTGGTGTTGTTCTCTGCACAACAAAAGGTAATGCACCATTTCAAACTGTGGAGGCCTAAGGGAACCAAGTCCCAAGTCCCACGCCGCCGTCCCCAAGGTGAACGGTGGCAAGTCTGTGTTGGTGGATGGGGAGCACAACACCGTGTTCTTCGCGGCGCCGAAGACATTCTACAACCAGCTGCTTGACTGGAAACCTAAGCGGCCCGACATGCTTGTTGACACCTTTGGGTTTGGCAGGATTATACATGACGGTCTCATGTTCAGGCAAAACTTCTCCATTAGGTCCTATGAGATTGGGGCCGATAGACGGCGTCCATAGAGACGCTCATGAACCATTTGCAGGTAAATTGCTGTGATTTTGAGGGATCAAATTATTCTAGCTGGGTATTCAACACTGAAATACTGTAGTTTTGATGCAGGAAACTGCACTTAATCATGTGAAGAGTGCTGGGCTGCTAGAAGATGTTTTTGGTTCAAGACGGAACTTGTTCTGGGTTGTCAGCCAAATGCAGGCCATCGTCGAGCGTTATCCATGCTGGTAATTTCACAGATTCGCACATTCTTGTTTTTGTTCTTTTATACAATTTGACCTTGAAATAATGTGAATTTCTTTCATAAATGCTAACAGTTTTGGAGGTACAGATGTACGGTTGATTACAACAGCTTGTTTCCTCTGTCATTTACTCCAGCAGTACTTTGCTATTCAGTAACGTCATATGCTTTGCAGTAATCATGGAACAATAGGTTCAGTTAAAGGGATTTTTCAAGTTGTTTAACAACGTATTGTCCATAGTAGTCTGCTTTATCTCAATTTTTATTAGCTCAGCTATTGCTATCTGTCACTGTGTGCAGTTAGGAAACTTTCAGTAATTGATGCAGAGGCCTTCTTTGAATCTTTTAATGTCATGTGTTACATTTACTGACAGGTTATAGGAAGGTTTAATTTTGGTAGCTAAAGTGGCATGTTGCCAAAGGGGTTATGCTTTTCTATGTTTTGAATTAGTTTCTAATTGTTCTGCAGGGGTGACGTTGTTGAAGTAAATACTTAGGTTGGTGCGCATGGTAAAAAGGGGATGCGTTGAGATTGGCATATACGCGATTTTATGACGAGCCATACAGTATTGAAGGCTATGAGGTTCAAAATTTAATCGCTCTCATAGATAGCACCAATCACATAACCTTTTAGCGTTAGCTATTTAACTGCTTTCCCCTGTCATGTTACCAATAACCATTACCTATGTATGCTGGGTACTTTTTTCTCCTTCTTTTCATTATGTTCAGAATCATAGTTTCCTTACTAGCTGTTGATGCATTCTAAATTTTGCTAAATGTGCAGTAAATGGGTTATGATGAACAAGCTTACTAGAAAGCTTGTGAGAATTCTAAACGAAGTGCGGAATGAAATAGAGCCATACTTTTTTGAGCATGCTGCTATTGTAGATGAAGACAGCTGAAAGCTTCCAAAACTGCCAGAGCATGAAGGTGCTACGGCTGCCAAATATGTCCGGACAGGCCTGACTGTAAGTTTTGCATACACATACAAGATTGCAAGTCTATTCGACATCACTGTTCTTCTTGTACCATTTTACACTTTTGCTTTTTGTCACATATAATGCGGCCTCGTTGGGCTGACCTTGATATCAATCAGCATGTCAATAATGTTAAATATATTGGTTGGATCCTTGAGATAAAAGACAAAAAATTTCCTGTTAAGTGCATCTTTATTGATCGTTAAGGCATAGAAATTTGCTTCTTGATCTGAAATTGAGTATGTTACTTTCAAAGCATTATTGATTTACTCATATCTGTAAACACTCCATGGAGGTTGCCTAATGCTTTCTGCTGTTAAGCATTCTTTCACATATTATTTTCACCGCAGATAAGTTGTCATGTGGTGGAACATATTCTTGTGTGGCCATACTCACCTTTTGCTCTTGGGTGTACATAAAGTACTGTTGATGCACAACACTTTTCAAATTAAATCATTCCTCACCTTGTATTTCCGATGTGTTTGTTGCCTACAACTTTAGGAGCCAACGGTTTCTAGAAGTTAAAAACACTGGAACTGTAGGTGCTTGAGGGCTTAGAGTCATGCTGTCTCACTATGATTAGATGTTACTGTAGGAAAGTATAAAAAAACACCTAGCTAAATATCCCAAACTAATGTGCTTACCGTGTCCACCTACCTATTCCTTACATAAGCAAATACTATTCGCCAGCTATCATGGTAATTTTTGGCAGGAACAATTTGTGGTAAAGCTGAGAAGGGCTACTTGTGTTCTCTATTGGAAAGCACACAGGGGGCAGGGTACATGGATGATGCTATAATCCCATAACACTGGGAGACCTAAATTATTTACATAGCGAGTGTGTGTGAAGGTGGAGCTGATAAAGGGAACAAGATTGGAAGAGATCAGAAGCAGAGAAGATGAAGAAGGCTGCTTGTGCATGCTTCGTTGTTTCAGTTTTCGCTTCTCCTTCCCTTCTTTCCTTTGAGAAGATCTTGAGTTGCAGGAATTGGTGTTGTAATTATTGAAATTGTAGCTACTGCTGTATGATGGGAAGTGAATGCTTCTCACACTTGTTCTGTCTGAGGCTGTGTCTATATGTATTACAAGCCCTTGAAGGCACATTTGAACAAACTTTAATCTAATGTATTGTATTAATTGATTGTTCATTTGAGGTTTCTGAGTTCAAATATAGAAGAAAGGAATGATTTATAATAAGGCAATATGGAAAGTTCTTCGAATCTTCTATCGATTTCTGATCTTTGTTAGAGACTCAAAAGAGGAGGAACGAGTTTGGGTTCATTGTTTTTTACAGAAACTGGAAATTAATTAGCTATGTGATCCTCTTGCAGCTTCCCTATAGATTGATACAGAGTAGTGTGCTACAGATAGTGATAGTTAAACGGGATATTTACTGAGCTAACATATATTTTTGATTATTATTTAGAGCTCTCACCAATGAGTCTCAATACAGAATTCTTAAGCACAATACAGTGTGTAAGTCACCCTTTCGTTCTTAAGTGATCTAACGTTGCATGTGCAACATTGTTTTATTTTAACAGATATAGTTTGGAAAATGCTGTTGTCTACTTTGGCCGTATTCAAAATTATTAGGGACGATTAAGAAAAATTTTGCATTATGTGAGATTTGTCTCGACATTGGCTAGAAATTTTGTCTGAGTATTATTTTCAAACAATATATTTGTCTGAGAAGATAATTTTAAATTTTGTTAGGATTATACTAGAGTATATGTCGGGACCCGGAATCGTACCTAACTTAACATATGATACGTCGTCAAAGACCGAGCAACCGCTTAACGTGGATACACGTTACCTTGCGTGTACTCACCATTAAGGGTCCGACACCGAATCAGCACAGCATACGAACAGCACCTGACCACCTGGTCGTATGTCTCACTGTTGGTCCAGCCGGCCAGAAACAAATACTATTCCGTAAGCCAAATATGATTCTGAAACCCTGTGGTGGGTTAATACTCGGCTTCCGCGACGAGAATCACAATCACGAGATGAGCCCGACGTCCATGTCCACACCCTAACCCAGTAGGTCGTAGCACAGATCGGTGGGTCACCCAAAGGCCCGACACTGACATCCACACTTTGCCTAGCCGGCAGTCGCATCGCAACTGGCGGGTCACTCAACTCGTGATCACAAACCTCGTACAGAAGATTCGTACCAACTCACTACCGTCTCTTCGCACACTTCAACCATACACGCATTGTGTACGAAGAGTCGTGTTAAACAACTTCGCATATCATTGCACAAACTCTACAGGTAGGATTACCAAATAAATAGCACACATCCCTTACTTTTGGGCAATTACTTAATTTACAAACAGTTGGCTCGAAGGCCTTAAGTACGAGAGATAAACAGCGGAAACATGCAGTTTTACCCCGAGATGCAAGCTAGCATCTCAAACGACCCAAAATACCCACATAGGTCTATAAGTTCGTAAAGCCGAAGAGATAACCGATTCAAGCGTCTTCGGGGAAATAGTCGCCGAGGGAGGGTTCACCTATTCCTAAGCATGCAATAACAACTATCAATGAGTATAAACGTACTCGCATGACTTAGTAGTGCTTGGACATGACATTCATATCAGATTAACAGGAAGAAGGGTATTAGTCCTATTATGCTAGTAGACATGATCAACACCGAGAAATGTAAGTTCATCATAATACACTACCCCGTTAACATCAGTCAATATATAACTTGATTCAACCGATCAACATCATATAACAACATAAATTCATAATTTGACCTACAGATCAACATCATTTAATCAACAGAAACTCATGAGAAGACCAAGTAGATCAACATCATGCAGTTTAATTTCACATAAAGAGACCTTGGTTGGTCGATGACCCCATAAAGATTCTCTCAGTCCGGCTCATGAGGATAGCTAGTCCACCATGAGCGGACACCAACCAGACATCAACTATGGTCCTCGGCACAACCAACTGCCTCACGGCTTTTCAGGGAGCATCAAGCGAGGGTTCACGTGCTGTACCTCCAGTAAACTCGACGTAGGGCTCGAGCGACCCCAACATTGTATAGACGCCCTCCCAATCATGCTCCCTCGTCTTTCATCTCACTCATTAAGGGTTCAAGTTGATTGATCGTTAAGTTAAATTGTAAACACAATAATAGCATCATCGTAAGGCATGCAATTGAGCTAAAGCAATTCATAACTAGGGCATATCACAATCAACATAACAGCAAATAAAGTAGCATGGCAATGTCGCAAGTTTAGCTTGCCTAGACTAGGGAATTCTTCGAAATCCTGGAAATCGGATTATTGAGGCTCCACTCCCTCGTCGTCGGTTTCTAGGGTTTTGCAAAATCGACGACGAAAAGAACGGAAATAAATAAATAAGCATTCCATATGACATTACATGAATTTTGTATAAAATGCACAACAATAGCTAATTATTTAGAGTTGGAAGCATTTGTGATTAAGTTCTGGTCCTTTTGAGGCGAGAATCGGAAACTAGGGTTTCAACGATTTCCGTCGACCGATTAGTGATCAAATGGCTATATTCCTTAATCAATTAATTTCTGGACATTAAAATATTATGGGGTTATTTTTGAGTGATAGGTACTGCTATATTGGTCATGTTGGTAAATTTTTATAATTTTTGGACAACCAATGAATTTATAGGAATTTATGCAAGTTTTAATACAAATTATTTAATTCTAGAAATTTCCAGCACCATTATATAGTCAAACTTATTTTTAATGGATACTTCATGTTGCACTGATCCCAAATATAAAATTTTCATGATTTTCTGAGTTCATATGAATTTTGGTGAATTTTCTAAGTTTTCAGTCATTTTAATTGATTTTCTGCATTTTCTAAATACAAAAATTAATCAAAATACTTTTTACACCTAGGTCAAACTAGCCTAAGTCACTGATCAGTGGGCCCTAGGTTTTATTTTTATTTTCTTTATTTTCTTCTTCTTTTTCCTTTTTCTTTTATTTTTTATTTTTTCATTTCTTCCCTCTTTTTTCGGTTGTCGGCCTGGAGGGTCCGGCCCCAACCCGGAGGGTTTGGACCACACCGGGGCCAGGTAGCTGGCTGCGCGGGGAGGCGAGGCCGGCGGGGTGGCTCGGGCCGCGGGAAAAGAGAGAGGCGGCGGCGGCGCGTAGCCGGAGATGGGGAAGACGGCGGCGACGGCGTCGACGCGGGCGGCGGCGGAGGCGGCGAACGAGGAGGCCGGGGAGAGGAGAGGCGGTGTCACGGACCCCGGGAATCACATATGAGCAAGGGAATGAGTAATCGCCAAGGACCGAGAAACCAGTCGGCCCGGTGGTACGGTACCTGCGCCATGACACCGAAGCGGAGTGGTCCGACACCTGACCAACGCACCATACGCTTCCCAGACGTCGTATGTCTTCACCGTTGGTCAAACCGGCCGGAAGCGACTAAACTTCCCAGACCCACATACCATTCCCTGATCCCGTGGAGATTTGGGGTCGTTCCCATTTCCACTACGCAGAGCAAGCTCGGAGGAGCCCGGCATTTCTACCCACACCCTAACCTAGCTCGGAAGACAGTGGGTCGCTCGAAAGCCCGGTAGAAAACACCCACACCCTTCCTGGCCAGCACAGCATCTCAGCCAACGGGTCACTCAACCGATACCTGCTCGACTTAGTGATAAGAGGAACAACTTCAATTCTCCACGACATACCCATATGCTTCATTTCATTCACGCATTGCATATTGGCAGCCACTGAAACAACTTGAATATCACAGTCCAAACTCTAAAAGTGGGAGTTATTCAGATATATAGCACATCTCTTTCCCGAGGAAGGTTGTGTTGCACACACACATGATCTAAAGGTCATTTACATGTCATTAAACTCCAAAAACAGCAGCATACCCACATGTTAAAACCCTGAGATGGCAGCCCTACCATCTCCATAAGCACATACAAAACCCACAAGATCGACCGTAGGGGAATAAACTAAAACCTAGGCATCATTATCCACATTCACTGTGTCGCAAAACTCACCGATAGTAGGATCACCTGCAACAATGGCGGAATTGAATTCCGTAAGAACTTTCGTACTTGCAAGCCACATTCATATATTCATCCCATGTAAATTTCAGCAAAGCTATTAATCAAGAATCAATCGCTAGCATGTATATCATCATAGTATGATAAACAACAACATGGACAAATATTGATACACCATATCAATAAATATCACATGAACAAGTTTATCCTCAAATCTGAATATAGATCAATTCAAACAAGAACTCTATACCCAATAATCACATCAAGTCAAACAAGCTTGGGGTGATTTAAAGATGACTCATCACGAGTCATATCATCTGTTCTCAGCGAACCAGTCAAGGTTCGACCAAGGGAAGCACTTCCGGAATGCCGTTAGTTCGAGGTTGGCCGACCTTGACTACCCGACCATTGCGGTAAGCCTTCCTACCGTGGGTGACAGGTAAAGCCCTACAACGCCGGTATCGGATCAGGTTAAGTCCACCTGATCGATCCATCTGTAGGTGACAATACCACGGCACTCGCATCTCACCATTAGGGGTTTCATGTTACGTTAGTCCGATTAAAAGATCCTCGCTGATCTTGCAACACATTCGAACCTAGCCAATCTAGTGATTCGCCATCACTACCACAATGCAATCATCACGACAACACACGCTAACAATTAATCTTAACTAATAGCAAGGCATGAAATAAACTTGAGGGAATCTTAGCGAGTATTTTTGTGAACTTGCCTTGTTGGGATGGATCTTGATCACAATAATATTCACCGTCCAAATATTCCTCAGTGCTCGGTTCTAACCAATTTGAACCCCGGAATACCGAAAGAAAGCAACGAAAGGAAACTTAATTAAAAACCAGCAAGAGTGGAGATCCAAAAATGAATGTTATGCATGCTAAATTGCAGAGAATATGTGTATGAAGCTAACGCAATTGGTTTCGTCAAAATCGGAGTTCTAGGGTTTGAGTTACGATTTTTCCGAAGAGGTATATACTAGGATTAGGGTTTCATTAACTCATGCATATATTTAACACATGAAAAGATCATGGAGGTGGGGAATGTACTGAGGGTTGGTAAATGATCTAAGTCAACCATTAATAGCACATATATTTCAATTTGGTGTTATTAGGTATCGTGTACAAATCATTTTGCAAACCCTAGGGAAAAGGGGGCATTTTAGTCATTTCCTATATGCTATAGCATGTAGCATGAAGATAAATCATGGATTCATATTCTACTCACTAGAACAAAAATTTGGCCACAAGAATCATTCAATTTGGAGTCCATATGAATTAGTTATGAATTTCTAAAGTTTTAGCAATTTTCAGCTTTTTCTGTTAATTCCAGATTTTCAAATTTGCTTGGAAACTTTTATTACTCTCGGTGTAGCTAACCCCAGGGACCGACAGAGGGGACCTACTGGTCCGGCCCCTCTTCCTAGTTCCCCTTCCCTACCCCCGCCTCTTTCTCTCTATGACCGCCGGGGCCCACGTCAGGTTATTCCTTTCTTCTCCTTTTCTTTCTTTTACTTCTCCTTCTTCCTGCAGTCGGGGCTCGGTTAATACACTCGGTACTCGGGGTCTCGAGTGGCGCCGGTGGCGGCACACCTGGGAGCTCTAGGGGATCAGCAGAGAAAGGAAAGGTGGGAAGGAGAGAAGGCTCACCAGGAACTCGGCGCGGTGTTCGACGGGGGCAATCGGAGCGAAGGACACGTCGGAGGCGGTGATGGTGGAGCGTTGGTGCGGAGCTCACGGTGGAGATGTCTTGGAGCACCTAGGGCAACATTGAAGGTTGAGGAAGGGCACGGAGGTACTCGGGTAGCCGCATTGATGTTCAATTTGGGGCTAGGGCTTACCGATGGATGGAATTAGTTCCGGCGAGGGGGCGATCGTGTGGCGCACCCGGTTTTAAGGCCGGATAAGCCCTTGTGTTTACGGTACCGGTCCCTGGATCAGTAGCCGATACCCACAAGTTTACCTGCGTATCAAAATCATACACGCACTTATTAGAATAAAATACGTAATCCGATCTTCAAGATCGAAGAACTAAACCTTTAGCCCAACGGCTAGGAATCTTACAACGGAAAATCGAGCGGTGATGAGCCCATCAATATGCCGTTCCCAACAGGCAACTGACTGGGGGTTCGCCCTAGTTATCGAGGTTACCGCCGTTGCTTTCGAACGGTCGCCCATTGGTCTGGCCAAATCAACAAGCTAGGTGAGTACATTAAAGGTACTCGCAAGCGCTCCGCCAGGGAGATTATTACGGACATGAGCATGCTCGGAATTAAACAAGAACTTGGCTCTATCCTAAGTTTCAGGTTGTGCGAGAAAGTAAGTTTGCATTTGAAATAAATACATAGATGTAAAAGTGATTTTATCAAAAACATCTCGACGCAGCGAGATAAAGTATTTGCCTGATTCACTCGACCCGCTACAACGGGGAGTTCAGTTTTGTGCTTTCCGCTACAACGGCAAAGCACAGTACTCACCCGGTTCCTCAGGGAGATGCAGCTCACCTCGTACTTACGGGGATACCAATCACCCGGTTCCTCAGGGAGACACGGCTAACCTCGTACTTACGGGGATTCTAGGGTTTGCCCGAGTCCACGGGGAAACCCTTCTTCACACTTCCCGCTACAACGGGAACTTGGCAAACTGCCCTGCGAACACTACGGTTCGCGTCCTTAAACCCATAACCCAGAAACCTTTTTGGACTTTGAAAGCCAGTCTACTTTAGTGTGGCCCGACCAAGTTCGTCCATGACCGCGGACACGGCTATTCGAATAGTTTTAACCCTCTGCAGAGGTGGTACGGCTTTACCCACACGATGTAGTTCACCCTGGGCATACTGCGCGCCGCATGCTACCAAAGCTAGTACAACGAGACCCTTCGCCGGTGTGAACCCAGCCATGAACCCGTCAGAAGGACATGTCCCAAACCTAGCTTGAGTCAGTATCATCGCTACAAACTGGTTGGTGTTCCAACTTTGTGGCGAACAATACCTCGCTAAACTGCTGTCTTTGTTCTCTACAGGGGTTACACCACCCCATCTGTACACTACTAACTGCCCACGGGTTCATGCTAGTTTAGGCCGGGTATTATGTCAAGTCCTTCCCACAAAGGATATGTGGCCGCATGGTAAGACTTGGCCAAACGGCACTTAAGATCGGTCCTTAGATGATCCGAGAAGGACTCCACACCACTCTCGTAAACGGGCAGCGAGAACCACGACGGGCCTTACCTCGCTCTTTAACAAACTCCCTGCTTCCACCCTTCATTACCGACCCGGGTCAAAATCTTCTCCATTTTCAGCTTGGTTTCACAAAACCATTTCCGGTAAAACATACCAATCCATGGCTATGCTACCTTCATACACCTCCGGACACGACGGTCCGCTTCTCAAAAGTTCATCGCATAAAATATGGGGTGTTGCTATTTTCCTTTTTCTAAAACCCTAATTTGACTACGGCAGGGCTAAGCATGAATATATGTATATACACTACCCTAAGTTTTCCGCTAAGATTTCCGGAATACATACTCTTTAGGGTGACAAGGGATTCAGGGTCGGACTAGGGTTTTCTACACATTGGTATAACTATGCTACATAAAATAACGGTAATAGAATATAGCATGCATGTTTCGAAATCAAAATAACAATTCGTAAACTTGGGTTACAACATGATCAAGGTCGGAGAGCTTGCCTGGCGTTATCGGCCGATTCTGAACTGTAAACCTGAAATGGCGATCACCTGGAATCCTTTGCGCGGGGTCTCGTAACGTTGTATCTACACGTCGAAAGGCAACGAATAAACAACGGTGCGAGCAGAACCCAACAACAACAAATAACGAACCAAAGCATCAGAATTATAGTTTCATGGTGGGTTAGGGGGGTTAGGTTAGCTAAAGATTTATAAACCATTAAAAGCTTAGAGAATGCCTTAGGTCTTCATGACCAAGGGCATCGTCCTTAGGGTTAAGGGTCGAGTTAGGGTTTCACTTACCTCCTGCATATTCAGGCGAACTAACCTTATCTTTTGGGTCTTATATTGAACCGAGGGTTAGGTTTTATGTCAAAAGTGATGGAGTTTCGATTATTCTTATTGATGGACTTGGCAATTAGGTTTTGGGTTGCATATACTGCTTTCTTGTATTCTGCCCCTAGGGTTTAATGAACACAGCAAGGTATCTCCTCACTTAACATTGCAATAAGCTAGCTAGGTTTTCCTTCCCTCTAACTATTCTTATCACATTAAGGTTGGCAAGCTTAGTTACTTCCGGTGATTGATCTACTGGAAGTTAGATCGAGGAAACTCTATACTTGGCATGCACAGGAAGTGGTGTTGAAGACGCATAGCAGGGAGGCGCTTCTGGCAGCCAGCAAGCGGTCCAGGAGGGAGTTAGCCTTCAAGGAAAGAAGACGTAGATCAAAAAGGCGCCATTGGAGTTGGAAAACATTAGAGGTGCAGATAAGGTACTCTTCTTCCTGTGGAGCAAATGGGGAACCAGCCAGGAGAGAGGGTGGGAGGTGACGGCAAGGAAAAATGGCCGGCCGGGGAGATGGATGGGTGCGGTGGCTGGTGGCCGTGGCGGGGAGCGCGGCGGCGCTATTGGTGGCAGGCCGGAGGGGGGGGTCCCGTGGCCAGGGCGGCTGCTGCGGGGCTACCGCGATGGAGATCGACGCGGTGGGGCGCTGCCGCGGCACTACCGCATCTGGGGAAGAGCCTGCCGCGGGGGCGGAATGCGCTGCCACGGTGGGGAAGAATCTGCCGCGGTGGCGGCCAGAGCGGTGGCTACGCGAGCGGCAGTAGCAAGGACCGCACCGAGACCAGCGGGGCTAGGGAGAAGAGCTGATGCAGCGGCCCCTTCGGTTGGGGTCGCCGGTGACGACCGGTGGCGCACCCGACGGCGGTAGGAGCGAGGGGAGGCGGAGCTTGTCGGCCATGGCGGCGTGGGGCTGAACCAAAGGGAGGAGCACCGTTGGAAAGTTGAGGAAGGGGAAGAAATGGGGAAACGGGGAGCTCGGATTTTTTTATTTTTTTGGTTGAGGGATTCGGTAGAGGATGAGAAGGGGAATAGAGTAGCTGAGATTAATTAGCTTCAGAAGCTTGACATGGCTTGCTTCGTTGTGGAACCGAGGTGGTGGAGCTCGTGTTCAAGCTTTAGAGGGAGGAGATCCTAGGGAAGTTGGGCTTGGCTGCAACTAATGGGGAAGAAAAAAAAGAATA